>OY748291.1:23450684-23605467 GCA_963556515.1 Nudaria mundana
AGCTACGAGTATAAAGATTATTATTCTTTTAGTCTGAGTATTTACCTATCTACTTTCTTTCGTCATAATAATTCACCAATTCAGTGAATTATTTAAAAAAGTTAAATATTATCAATTCATTTCCTAAGCTTAAGAATAAAGCTTGAAAGTTAAAATACCTACAAACGTTACATTTATATGTAAAAAAAAGTATTCAGAAGATCGCATCTAAAATGCGGTAGAGCAAAATGTAAATATTATTATATTTTAGCTAAACTCTCTTACGTATATTTAGGAGGAGCGCACACTATCTTAAATTTCATTTAAGTCCTTACAGCACAAGACTATTTATTAATGTGTAACGTAAATCATTACTTCATTACAATGTCTTGATAAATTTAATACAAGTACATACATAAACAAACTAGTGCGTCAGTGTCTTTAGGAATGATGTCATGTAGTGCCGCCTGTGCATTCTACATGTGGTAACAGCTATAGTACTCGTATAGTGCTGTAATATTTAGTCCAGATGTTCTTTGCAATCAGCCCTTCGAGTGACTCACTCATGACACTAAATTTAGCAATAAGAATGTTTTGTCCATCTTATACTTACTTTATTTTTATAATTCAGGCTAACGACCATTGGAACAAATAAAATTAATTAAAGAGATTATGTTGTAAAACGTTTAATTTAAAAGCTTACGAAATTAATAAGGTATGTAATACGTTTATAGCTTTTATCAGAAGTGTATTGGTGTGGGCGCATTCTTTGAACGACAATTCATACACAAAACGTTTGATTAAGATTTACTGTTAAGATTTTCACTATTTGTAATTTGTCTTAAACATTTATCCAAATGGATATATAAAAATTAAGTGTCTGTGTGTAATTTCAAATTTACAACTTTATACTAAATGCATATGCCATTTTTTTAAATTTTTGTCTGTCTGTTTGTTCCCGCTAATCTCTGCAACGGCAGAACCAAATTTAACAGGACTTTCACAGGCAGATAGATTATGTATTATGGTATAATATAGGCTACTTTTTATCTCGGAAAAGTGTTCTCGCGCGAATCGGGAAGCATAAAACTATTTCACTCGGGCGACCGATAGTATTAAATATAGTTTGGTGGTTATTAGTAGGGAAAAATAAATCATTAATGTTTTTTTTGGATATTTATTATGCCTTTGAGCACGGAAAATAATAGAAGCTTTTGTAGCGCTCGAAAATGAAACAACGATTAACTTATTGTAACGCAGAAGTTCAAAAGTGCAGAAGAATATTTACTTATGTTTCATTTGTAAGTACACTTTTGAAAGTTCCACGTTTATATTGTAATAAGATTTCGTCTTACATTAAGCGGTTATATCTTTATCAAAGGATGTTACACTATACTGCGGTTATTATGCGTAGGTTTAGAATAACCGTACCAAGTAACACCAACTCATCATTACATCATGTGATACGCAACGATATTATAGTTGCTATATGTTTACATAATGTAAGGTGATATGGTTTGGATGCTGTCTATTGCTTTTTACCTTTATTACCATATAACTGAGACATCGCTGTCCCTCCGTCCGTCCGTCTGTTTCCGGGCTGTATCTCATGAACCGTAATAGTTTGAAAGTTAAAATTTTCCCAGATGATGTAGGTGCCTAATTCTGGTGACTCTATTGCAACAAATACTAAAAAAACATAATATAATGAATCCCTAAAGCCCTAGTTTCGGTACGGAACCCTTTGCGCGAGTCCGACTCGCACTTGACCGGTTTTTTAGTTTAATCAGCTTACCTACTCTATTTTTTTAATAATACTTTACAGGCAAAAAAGTTCGTTACGGCCTGTGACAAAATTTGTGATTTGTAATCATCTACTTTGGGCTATGATACTTCAAGATAAAATATTAACTACTGGTGCGTTTCTTTAGGTAGGTACCTATATACCGTGTTCATTTCATAATACATTAAGTATATTAACATACCACCAACTGAAGAAGACTTGTTGAGTGCAACATTCTTTCCAACTATAGTGATCAACACCGCGCCTCTTCTCGAGATAGAAAGTCAGATAATGAGCGGAAGTGATATCTAAAGAACTTTTTATGGCAAAAAACTCTTGCCAGAATTATTATAAAAAAAATAAATCAAAATTTTAAATGCAAAGCAAGCATTAAATAAATAAAAAGTGTGAGCTCAGCATAATGTCGTTCTTGCTAAAGTATAGGACAACTCGCTTTGCTTTTATTGCTCCAAAATTAGGTAAGAAAAATAACTTACCTATTTAATAAAAGTAAAAAAGAAATTTATTATTTATTATGGGGGCGCGGCCTTATCAATATTCCCGCTAAATACTTGATGTGAAGACATTTATGATGTGACGTCTATTCTCTATGATTAGCAGCCAGTACGCTACGATTCCCACGGCTTGGCGCGAACTCGACATGTGCATGTTGTTCCAGCCAGTATCATGCGAGTGATGTTAGTCGATTAAAATATTATTTACATACCTACGTATCTGTATTTTTAAAAACCACCGATCTGTTCGAAATTTGAATATCGTTGATATATAGATTGATGGTATCGAACATAATACTTAAAGCGATATAATATAATAAGAGATAGGTAGGTAGGTACATTTTTAATCTGGGACTACGGCCACGTCCATTGCAGGGTGGTCTGGGGTGCGCCCTCGTAACAAAGTGTCGCTGACGTTTGAAACATGACATTTTCGGATACTGTGTCTGAATGGACACACTTTGATTTAGGCATTTTTTACCGGCAATTTGAACACTATCATATTATTAAAGCGGTTTGATTACGTGATGTTATACATATAGGTACGTTCATGTGACATGTCTCATACTATCACGTGCCGTTGCACACTTACTTATTATTACTTTTTAATTTCCCTTTGCGTATATTACTTTAAGTTCAAGGATTGCCAACACTGTTTTAATGACTACAATAATTAAACTAAACCCGTTCTAGCCGCACTGCATTCAATGTAGGTACATAAAAGCCTATTTTTATAAACTTTCTTACGCCATAATTACCTCAATACCGTAAGAAGAATTAATTATGCATTCATTATTTTCCGATTAGAAAACAATATGGGAACGGTAGAGGCGTGGTGGTCCATTGTTCTGGGTTGTAAGGAACTACACTATCTACTGATAATTAAAACCCGTCGCATTATTGTCTATAGTTACACAGTAAGGAAATGTACCGATATTGTTTCATTTTTTCTTACCTCTAATACGGTTTAATAGTGTGGTACCATAGAAATACATAAAACCAAAGAAGTTTATTTTGGATTTGAATTTTATAAGAAGATTACTAAAGAATTAAAATTACGTTAATATTTACTCTAAAGTGAAAATGTCTAGACTTTAATTTTGGATGAAGATGCACATTAAAGTCATTATTATTACATGAATGAGGGACAAAGGAGACATGACATTATTTTAAAGGTTCTTGAAATATTAAGAACTTGAACATGAAATTAACAACTGAAGACATTTAAAAGTCTAAGCAAATGAGGAGAAATGAAATTACTAAAGACCAGGCAGTATGGTACTAGGACTAGCCTGTTCCTTAAATGGGAAAATCAAATTTACAAAAAAAATGGTTACTGCGATGACTATGAAGTAATTTATAAAATAAAATAAAATAACGTTTATTATCTTTGAAATTTTTAGCAAATTATTATTCTCGCGCGAATCGGGAAGCATAAAACTATTTCACTCGGGCGACCGATAGTATTAAATATAGTTTGGTGGTTATTAGTAGGGAAAAATAAATCATTAATGTTTTTTTTGGATATTTATTATGCCTTTGAGCACGGAAAATAATAGAAGCTTTTGTAGCGCTCGAAAATGAAACAACGATTAACTTATTGTAACGCAGAAGTTCAAAAGTGCAGAAGAATATTTACTTATGTTTCATTTGTAAGTACACTTTTGAAAGTTCCACGTTTATATTGTAATAAGATTTCGTCTTACATTAAGCGGTTATATCTTTATCAAAGGATGTTACACTATACTGCGGTTATTATGCGTAGGTTTAGAATAACCGTACCAAGTAACACCAACTCATCATTACATCATGTGATACGCAACGATATTATAGTTGCTATATGTTTACATAATGTAAGGTGATATGGTTTGGATGCTGTCTATTGCTTTTTACCTTTATTACCATATAACTGAGACATCGCTGTCCCTCCGTCCGTCCGTCTGTTTCCGGGCTGTATCTCATGAACCGTAATAGTTTGAAAGTTAAAATTTTCCCAGATGATGTAGGTGCCTAATTCTGGTGACTCTATTGCAACAAATACTAAAAAAACATAATATAATGAATCCCTAAAGCCCTAGTTTCGGTACGGAACCCTTTGCGCGAGTCCGACTCGCACTTGACCGGTTTTTTAGTTTAATCAGCTTACCTACTCTATTTTTTTAATAATACTTTACAGGCAAAAAAGTTCGTTACGGCCTGTGACAAAATTTGTGATTTGTAATCATCTACTTTGGGCTATGATACTTCAAGATAAAATATTAACTACTGGTGCGTTTCTTTAGGTAGGTACCTATATACCGTGTTCATTTCATAATACATTAAGTATATTAACATACCACCAACTGAAGAAGACTTGTTGAGTGCAACATTCTTTCCAACTATAGTGATCAACACCGCGCCTCTTCTCGAGATAGAAAGTCAGATAATGAGCGGAAGTGATATCTAAAGAACTTTTTATGGCAAAAAACTCTTGCCAGAATTATTATAAAAAAAATAAATCAAAATTTTAAATGCAAAGCAAGCATTAAATAAATAAAAAGTGTGAGCTCAGCATAATGTCGTTCTTGCTAAAGTATAGGACAACTCGCTTTGCTTTTATTGCTCCAAAATTAGGTAAGAAAAATAACTTACCTATTTAATAAAAGTAAAAAAGAAATTTATTATTTATTATGGGGGCGCGGCCTTATCAATATTCCCGCTAAATACTTGATGTGAAGACATTTATGATGTGACGTCTATTCTCTATGATTAGCAGCCAGTACGCTACGATTCCCACGGCTTGGCGCGAACTCGACATGTGCATGTTGTTCCAGCCAGTATCATGCGAGTGATGTTAGTCGATTAAAATATTATTTACATACCTACGTATCTGTATTTTTAAAAACCACCGATCTGTTCGAAATTTGAATATCGTTGATATATAGATTGATGGTATCGAACATAATACTTAAAGCGATATAATATAATAAGAGATAGGTAGGTAGGTACATTTTTAATCTGGGACTACGGCCACGTCCATTGCAGGGTGGTCTGGGGTGCGCCCTCGTAACAAAGTGTCGCTGACGTTTGAAACATGACATTTTCGGATACTGTGTCTGAATGGACACACTTTGATTTAGGCATTTTTTACCGGCAATTTGAACACTATCATATTATTAAAGCGGTTTGATTACGTGATGTTATACATATAGGTACGTTCATGTGACATGTCTCATACTATCACGTGCCGTTGCACACTTACTTATTATTACTTTTTAATTTCCCTTTGCGTATATTACTTTAAGTTCAAGGATTGCCAACACTGTTTTAATGACTACAATAATTAAACTAAACCCGTTCTAGCCGCACTGCATTCAATGTAGGTACATAAAAGCCTATTTTTATAAACTTTCTTACGCCATAATTACCTCAATACCGTAAGAAGAATTAATTATGCATTCATTATTTTCCGATTAGAAAACAATATGGGAACGGTAGAGGCGTGGTGGTCCATTGTTCTGGGTTGTAAGGAACTACACTATCTACTGATAATTAAAACCCGTCGCATTATTGTCTATAGTTACACAGTAAGGAAATGTACCGATATTGTTTCATTTTTTCTTACCTCTAATACGGTTTAATAGTGTGGTACCATAGAAATACATAAAACCAAAGAAGTTTATTTTGGATTTGAATTTTATAAGAAGATTACTAAAGAATTAAAATTACGTTAATATTTACTCTAAAGTGAAAATGTCTAGACTTTAATTTTGGATGAAGATGCACATTAAAGTCATTATTATTACATGAATGAGGGACAAAGGAGACATGACATTATTTTAAAGGTTCTTGAAATATTAAGAACTTGAACATGAAATTAACAACTGAAGACATTTAAAAGTCTAAGCAAATGAGGAGAAATGAAATTACTAAAGACCAGGCAGTATGGTACTAGGACTAGCCTGTTCCTTAAATGGGAAAATCAAATTTACAAAAAAAATGGTTACTGCGATGACTATGAAGTAATTTATAAAATAAAATAAAATAACGTTTATTATCTTTGAAATTTTTAGCAAATTATTTAGATTCGTCAAAAGTTGGTGTGACTCTACCGAGGGTTCCAAAATGCAACGAGACTGAGAAGAGCCCTCAAGAAACTCAGTTCGGCTTTTTTCAAAATATTTCATCTTAAATCTAATACAGAGTTATTTAGAAAGGAGCAATTCGTGTTACAACCAGGCAGCCTTGTCATCTAAGAAATCATTAATACTATAATAAGCTTTATGGCACAATTTACTTTTTATTAGTTTTTTAAATTTATTGACAAATAAATTTGCTTTTCGGTTGGCAATGTATTGTACATTCGAATAAAGTTCCCCGCAAAAGAATTAATCACTTTATGAAGCCCAAATTTAAGAACAGCCACTTTTTCCTTATTTCTTAAGTTTAGATTATGATTATCACTATTTTTCACAAACTTACTGTTGTTCTTGTGGGTATACAATAAAATTTTATAAATATACTGTGAATACACTGTAAGGATGTTAATATGCTTAAACTTATCTCTCAATGACTCCCGAGACCCCATTCCATAGATAGTCCGGACAGCCCTCTTCTGCAACACAAAGATGCATTCAATATCGGCAGCGTTACCCCACAGGAGTATGCCATATGTCATGATACTGTGGAAGTAGCTGAAGTAGACAAGACGCGCCGTTTTAATGTCTGTAAGTTGTCGGATCTTTTTGACAGCATAGGCTGCTGAACTAAGCCTGGCCGAAATTTTCCCGATATGAGGCCCCCATTGCAATTTGGAGTCTAACGTTATGCCCAGAAAAACAGTGTCATCGACCAATTCTATTATATCATCCCTAACCTTAACACTGGTTTTAACAAGTCTTACATTAGGTAAGGTGAATCTTACACATTTAGGTTTATTTTCATTTAATAATAAATTATTAGCACAAAACCAGTGGACTATCCTAGAGAGGGCAATGTTTACATCGTCAAGTTCGCGCTGTCCACGTTTAACTTTAAATATTAAAGAAGTGTCATCAGCAAACAAAACTACCTCGTGGTCGTCTCTTATGAGGTGAGTGAGATCATTAATATATCCTAGAAAAAGAAAAGTTAAGTAATAAATTAATAATCTATTTATGTGTCTATGTTGTCATTCAAATCCGTTCAACTTTACGCATGATTGAATAGGAAACATCCAAAAATCATCTGAAGCTTTCACATTTTTATTATTTGTAGGCAATCCTACTAATAAACAACATACAATAACTGCGTAAGAAAAAGATTACAATTATTATTATAAGATAATAAAGCTTAAACTGTATTAAGGTACCTACTGCTGTGATATTGATTGAATTTTTCTTATAAGAGTCGATTAGAAGACTTCATAGCCTATATATATTATGTAGGGATTTATTTCTTCTGGTTTGGAA
This sequence comes from Nudaria mundana, assembly GCA_963556515.1. NCBI lineage: Eukaryota > Metazoa > Arthropoda > Insecta > Lepidoptera > Erebidae > Nudaria > Nudaria mundana. The sequence continues at coordinate 23,458,391 of OY748291.1, forward strand.
TTGTATCTATTGCCATCACCATTTGATTTACTTCATAAATATGTCTTACATATTGCTAGTCATTAACACAGATTCAAGAAGCATATGTTTAATGTAAATTATAACAAAGTGTTACGTAGATGGTTAGTAGAGCCGTAAATGCATTACATGTGGTCACCCGCGCCCTCTGTGGAACGTATCGTAAACATGCAAAAGAAAACAGCTAAATTCGTATTTTAAAATAAAAAAAAATCGTTTGATATTTGAATAATAGACTAAAAAGGCCGATGATATGTACTCGTAATAAGGATATTAAACTCTTTTTTCAAAATGTAAAAATACGCATATTAGTCCATGGAAATGTTAATTTTTTTGGGGCTAAGTGTGCAAAAGTCAGAGGACACTATATTATTTGTTAGATATCAAGAGTTCAGTGTAAAGGGTTTTCCGCCATCTTGAAAAAGGGTTGCAAATCGTTATCGCGCTCTATCGGGCAAACTATTCATTGCACAAAAAATTTGCGACAACATTTTTGTCGCAAAGAATACTATACTAGTGCCCAAACTAAGATATAAGCTTGTGCTATGGGATCTAGACAACAACTGATAAACATACTTATATATTTTTAAATACATAGCTACATAGAAAACAACTTAACTTCGAAAAAACGTTTATGTATCAAATATTTTGATTCGACCCGGGAATCGAACCCGAGACTCCGGTATCGAAAACACTAGTAGGTACCACCAGCAATGAAAAAGTGAACAGTTAAAACGATTTTTGTAATGATCCTTATTCAAGCTTTCATCACAAACTGGCAATGCATTTCGTTTCGAGTCTCTCTACAACTTTAGCAATTACCTTTCAAAATAAAGAAAATCGTAAAAAAAAAATTACGTCAATAATATTTCTCACACATTTGAAAGCAGTTTCTCATTCATTTAGTGCCTTTTGATTAGACCACAACAATCAACTTTTAGGTGAACGATGTGAATAAAAATCATTTTAATAGCTTCACGTAAAGTATAATTAGTCTAAGTCTACTCATAGGGTACATTAGAGACAGTAACGATCCAAAATGTCGGCCGTAAGATCCCACAGCTTTCTTGATCATGAAACAATAAGGTAAGCTACAAACGAAACTCACATTCGCGAACAATTGAGAAAATATCTCGGTATCTTGTCTGGCCATCTATCTCAGTGTCGCAGCTAATTAGAAGCTTGGTAATGACTGGGCCCAATGCCGAAATTGTCCCATTGTATGTAATTCCCAGGAGTTATGTTGAAATTTTTTGGTTTTATATCACACGAAACAGTTAGAAGACCTTGCTTCATTATAAAAGAACAAAGGATGCAACGATATCTGTCTGTTCGAGACAACCAATTTATTTATTTCTAGTTTGTGTGTGATTATTAAAATAGTTATGTTGAAACTTAAAGATTACTTTAATTATAAGATGGTAGTTAAGGTAGGAGACATAGTGCAACATGGCGGCTTTGTGACGAAACTAGCATGAGAACTATGGTTATTAATACCTTATGCGTTTATAAATGCCCTATGTGCCCCATGCCCTAATGTGTTTATAAATAATATTCTAGTGCGTTAATAACATTATGGTTTCTATCGTTACCTACTCATGTAGTCGTAAACGGCCGAGAGAACTTATCTGTCCCTACTTCTTAAAATGCTTTAAATTCAGATTCTTTATTATCAGCAATCATTATCATTCCTTTATCTATTTACTAATTATATACTTGTTAATTCATTGCTGTTTAGGTATATTTCTCTAGCACGGCAAGAGTATCGAGCTCGGTATAGTCCGAGACGCCTAGGACTTAAATTGGTTGTGCAATAGCGGCTGGCACGTAAGATTTTGATGCCTTTCATCAACATTTTATTTCAAGGCAACGGGTTTAATTTTTTTTTCAAAATTACAATATAGCTGCTACTTTTTATTAAATTTATTCGACCATTACGGCTATTGCCCCACGTAAAATGTTTATTGGCATGCCCCCCTGTTACGTGGGACTAAAAATACTGACAAATTGTGGGTTCGGGGATATAGGCGTGATATGTCTGTGTGTTGTTTGATTTCAAGTCAAAATTTTTCATAACGAAGTCATTGCTCATTTCTGATTTGAAAATATTTCCAAATCTGGCAAATAGGGTATATTTATTTAATGACGTGGAACAAAGTGGCTGTCTGTAAGTGGGTTTAATAAATATGTCTGTCTACCTCCTTCGGAGATAAAGACCTGCTAGCTTACTCTCGACACTCGATCTCATGAAATTGGAATCGAATTTTGCCATTTGGTACTCTGGACTGCGACACCAGCGCAGAACTGGATTGGATTCGGGTGGCAACTTTTAGAACTAAATGAAATCGAGAAATGTAGAATGAATGCACTTTTTTGGTACTCTTGACGTGATTTTGACATTGACATATCGAGTTCCGTATCGTGTTAGAGATCGAAATTTCCCGGTTACAAAAGTATAACTTTCTGAGAATCGTCTTCAGTTTTATAATTGTTTTTAAACTTAAATATGGCTCGTTTGGGACTTATTTATAGTGTTTTGGATAGTGCTCATTCGTTAGATGTAAGACGAAGGCGAAATTTGCGAAGAATGGCGCGATATGCCGACAATGCATTTGCCATGGGCGACGATGAGTTCAGGCAGAATTATAGAGTGACTAAAGAACTTTTCGACGCTTTATTACACGAATTAGAATCTCTAATGCCTCGTCCTACTCGGCGCAGTGATATTTCGACAAAATACAAGGTTTGTATCGTTTTATTTATTTAATACTTGAAGTACACAAAAATTACATTTTATCAATACATTAGTCTATCTAGAACAAGAATCAAAGTATTTTTTATGCGCGTCGTCTTGTTTTTTCATGTAAGCTTCATAATTTTAGATTTTAGTGGCACTTTCGTTCTATGCCACAGGCAGCTATCAACGGTTAGTGAGTGGAACACAAGGAACAATGATGTCTCAGCAATCTGTTTCAAAGGCAATAACAGAAGTCACAGATGCTCTTAATTCTAGTGTTGTCTTGAACAAGTGGCTACAGTTCCCACAAACTCGCCAGGAACGAGATGTAATAAAGAGAAGGTAATTTTTTTAGCAGTGAATACTGTCATCATAATTGACACTTTCAAATCTTTGATTGTAATATACCTATCTTAGTTATTAAAAAAACAGTAGTAATATACTTAACAGAGAATTTGTGTGAGTGTTGAATTGAATGTTCAAAATTTCATGTTTGTTTGTAGCCTTAAAAGCTCTACTGTGATGAATCAGCCAGTCAGCTCTATTGTAATCAAACTACATAACAAGTACACTTTTTTAGTTTTGATACTAATCAAATTATAATTTCAGATTTTATGAAAAATTCCAAATTCCCTGCGTTGTAGGATGCATTGATGGCACTCATGTGGCATTAATAAAACCATCGCAGCATGAAGAACGCTTTTACAATAGGAAAGGCTATCATTCTAGGAATGTTTTAATTGTGAGTTACATACATATATTTTGATTTGTTGTATTTATCATTTCAATCTAGTAAGTCTATCTCATGTCATTTTTACAGATTTGTGATGCTGACCTAAATATTATGAGTGTAGATGCTACATATGGAGGCGCAACTCATGATAGTTTTGTATGGAATGGACACCCCATTAAGATGCATATGTCAAATTTAATAAATGCAAGAGAAAGAGTTTTTTTACTTGGTAAGATAATATATAAAATAATACTCTTGGGCTTTTATGTAATATTAATGTGCGACTTATCATTTAAAATAATTTCACTTTCAGGTGATTCGGGCTATGCCCAAAGGGAGTATTTAATGACTCCAATATTAAATGCATCACCAGGATCGGCTGAAGAACATTACACAAATCTCCATTGTGTGGCCAGGAATACAGTCGAACGTACAATTGGAGTTTTAAAAAATAGATGGAGATGTCTTTTAGGCCATAGAGTTCTTCATTACCATCCTGATAAAGTCTCAAAAATTATAAATGCTTGCTGTGTCCTACACAACATTTGTAATCAGGCACGACTGGATGAGGATGGTAATGACATTGCCTTTCCACCTGTGGATGATGTAACAACGATACAAGAGGAGGGAACACAGGGTATTGATGACTTACGAAGGGGTGTCCAGGCTCGTGCACAGCTTGTTCAAGAATTGTGGGCAACAAGGAGCAATTAGCACAGATTGTTATTTAGTTCATATTGATTTTACTGATAGTTATTATTATCGTTTATCTTTCATTGTGTTATTTAGAAGTGAAGTTATAAGTTAGTCATGTTTGTAGCCTTAGAATGTCTGCTATTATAATCAAACTATACAAGTACACTTTCTTAGTTTTGATATTTGATTCTTAGTTTTGATTCTTATCCCGTTTTAATGGTCTATACAGAATAAATGATTTTTTACTTAGACTGACTTTGATAGTGTTATAAACCATTATAAATTCCTGTTTTAGTTACCTTTTATGAGGACTGTGGTTTAGTAATTAAATTGATCTATTGGATTAGATGATATAGGTAGGTATCAAGTATGCTTTAATAATTCAAGTTCAATATGTTGTATTGGACACAATTACTCAACACAAATATTGCAAATGTTAAAAATAGGATTTTTGAATTGTATTTAGGACTTGGTGAACTCTACTTTGGTATTTTAATAAAAAAATCAATATGATATAAATACACTTTATGTAATAGTAAGGTTCTAAAATTAAATAAATCACGTATCACAGTTTTTAGTAAATCATTCTTTTAAATACCTATAATTAATACAATAATAATACAACTTATACCTACTACCATATTTTATCTAATTATTAGGTCTATGTTGCAAAGCATTTGCAATGCTATTAAGAGCACTTGCGACATTATTAAGGCCACTTTCGATGTTTAGACCACTCTCTCTCGTAGCTGCAGCCATATTATCTAAAGACCTTTGGAAGGATGATAGCTGTTCTACGAGGCTGGAGAAAGATGCAGCTGTAGTCGCTTCTGCCTCAACCCTGTGCCGCTCAATATCTTCGAATGCTTGCTGTTGTCTTTCTAAGACACTACGCCTTGACCGACTTGCTTGGGGCCGCCTTTGACTGGGTTGTGGTTGTGATGTAGAGGTATTAGGTGCGGTATCTGTAAAGTTAAGAATTAATCAGTTTCATACATAATATAATACCAATCGTGAAAACTGGGTATTGTTATCAATATAGGAATACTAACCTCTCACAGTCACCACATTTCTTGCAGAAGAGTGCAACTCAAGTGTGGGCTCAACTACCTCAGACGTGTTTATGTTGATGTCATGCATTGGCATATCTGGGACGCTTTGGCTCTGCGAATATTTAATAATATATATTAGATCTTATGAGGGGTATACCATTACTTCCCATTACTTCTAGTACTTACTGTGGATGGAAGTGTATTGACAGTATGATGCAATTGGGAACCTCCTATTACAGGCATATCTGGGACGCTTTGGCTCTGCAAATAATTAATTAAAATGTATCTTAGACCTCGTGAGGGGTAGGGATTGTACCTATTAAATACTTCTTGTACTTACTGTGGATGGAAATGGATTGACAGCAAGGTGCCTATCCCCTATGGCGAATTGTGGACCTCCCATTACAGCTACAAATCTCTGATCGAGTGGGCTTAGGTCAGATATATTATCACCAGTCCCACCCCCTGTTCGTCTCAGAGACTGTGCTTGCACCGCACAAAGTTTTTTTAATGCACACTTTTTGTCTGCCCAATACTAGAAGAGAAATTGAATTAGTGTAACTTATTTGCAAACAATAATTTTATTTTAAAATCAAACGGTAAATTCTGAAAAAGATTAGGTACCTTTACCCAGCCTTTTCCATCCTTTTGTGCACCTCCTAGAGCATTCAAAGATGTAGCTATACAGTCCCATTTTCTTCTAGTCTCTTGCTTCGCATGTGCTGTGCGCAAGAGGCCCCTTGCAACTCCTGGGTTCTCCATCAAAAAATCTGCAAGAGCCTCCTGCTGTTGGTATGATGGTCTGCTCATTTTGCTGAAATTATATTATTTGGTGTTATAAAGTGTAAAGAAAATCGATTACAGTTGAGAAAAGAGTAAATAATAAATGTTGACTTACTTTGTCTTCAAAATAATACAAGGAGTCCGTAAATATTGCCGTAAATGAATAGCTTCGGCGATCGAATAACTTCCATTCCCAATACGAAGTTAAAAATACAATGCCATATCAGCAAAAACTTTAAACCGAACACTTGAAATACCACTCCGTTAAGTGGAGGTTTATCTCTAACATAACTTAGACAAATTTATTTGTTTACGTACTTTAAAAGTGACAGGTAATTCGCGCGCTTTCAATGGCGGGACGGGAAAGTGTCAAAGTGTGGCCTACGCCAAATTTAATCAGCGATCATTATTTCATTGCTCTCACAAAAGTATGTTTATGACCATGTTACACAAATGGAAAGAAGACTGTTGATGATTATGTACATCAAAAGTTTTGAAAAAGTGTAAATAAGTGAAGATTTTGTTAGATTTTATTAGTTTTATTTTTGGTAGTTTAAGTTTTATTTTATATGGCAATCATACGTCACTCAGATTAGTCGATCGTGCACTCGATTTCGATTCCAATCCAGTTTTCGTTCCAGAGTACCAACTTTACCAGGATCGAGATTGGAATTGGAACTGTATTGGAATCGTATTAGATAGGAATTTATATCAAGAGTAAGGCTGCTGATTATGTATAAGGATGATATTAAGGTAGTCACTAATAACTTGACTGCGCTTCCTAAGGTTGGTTCTCAGCCCATTATCTTATGGGAATCATAGGAAATACTATCATTATAAACAAGAAAGTGAGATCTAATAATGATGCGCACGCAGATCTGGCACACGGTAGATCTCGCTGTCATAGTTTAATCGAATTGTTATAGAGTGCGGAACGAATGAACGGTGAACATAGATTATGACTATAGTGAGTGTTATGAAATAACGATATAAAAACTTTAGTAGTATGTCTATGGAACAAAATATATGGAATTTAGAGGGTGTACTGTTCCAAGTCGAGTAGTGGACTTGCTGATCAACGAACGAAACATGCAAACAAAAACCGGCCAAATGCGTGTCGAGACACGCATAATATAGGGTTCCGTAGTTACCTACCCATTATAGGCTATATAACTCTTAAACTAACGTAGTTTTCCTAAACTAACATAGTTCAAAATTCATTATATTCTTCGAGCTAGCCGTTTAGACTTTAGAAGGGGGGACACTCTGTTTTAACAAAAAAATGCGCTTTAAAGTTAAATATCTCGCAAACGGACACCTAAATCAGAACATTGTCTTAGCAACCTCCCAATGATTTAAAAATACCTATCTAATGATACACACAATGGGGTAGACGCGAGAAAAAAAATCATCCCCAATTCATTTGTAGGGGTGGTAACCAAGAAAAAAATATTTTACATACTTTTATTATAGCACTTTGTCGGAATAGTAAATACACATATACGTATAAAATTTCATCTTTCTAGCACTAACCGTTTGGGAGAAAAGCGAGGACGGACATGACGAAACTATAAGGGTTCCGAGTTCCGAGAAAAATTAACCCGATTAGGGGCCTCGTCCTCTATTATGTGAGTGCATTTAACAAGCCCACATTTAAGTCGTAATTTTATGTATGTATCAAGGAATCTAGAATACTACAGGTATTTGGAAATGTATAATGTGTCTTGTATATTACCTGCATAACCTCCAGGAATTTTCTAAATTACTGATGAAATTCGTAATTTTTTTTTTGTTTCATTATCAAAAATATTTTCATATAAACTGTGCGAAACTCAGCGGGTTTTAGTTTAGTTTAGTCATTAATACGTTCATTATGTTAGTTGGTTTAATTATAAATGAGTAAAGTAATATGAGTAATAAAGCTAGTAATATTGCAATTTAAATTTAAAAATTGTATTTTAAATGTTAATCTTTTTTACAAGGTGTTGTGTTAAAAAATCTGCTAATTAATGGAATACATTCTTGTTATTAATATTTAATTCTATCTATGTCATTGCTGCGTACAATTGAATATTTAAAAGAAACACTCCTAGAGACAGAGCCACACAGTTGGGTTGGAGTAAGCTTTCCAGTACAACTAAGGAGGGCCTGAACTTCGAAATTTTTTGTAAAGTTACTACCATAAGCTGGCCTCCTCAATGCATTGGCAAAGTTTTTAACAATGTTGAAATTGCACAAAGATAAACTTCCATTGCAAGCCGGTGCCCTGGAGTTGCTGGCTCCCTGGGATATCCTTACGAGGACGTATCCGAGGCGGACGACAAAGGGCAGCAATTTAAAAAGAGTTTGTAACACAAAGATGAATATAACAGGCAGTTTTATACAGCGATAGTATTAAGGATGTACTCACCGTTCTGTGCGACAGATCACCAACGGAGTCGTGTCTATGCTCCAAGCTGCCCAGGCTGCAGCATGAAGCAGATGATGCGAGGCTGACGGAGTCGGCCCGAGCGCGGTGAGGCGACACTGCCACGTGCTTCAGCATTCCTATAGGCAAGGAAAATACATTTCCACAAGTTTCAGAATATTACTTTCTAGGGTTACGAAGGTGGAACCATGATGAGATGATCCACTGACTTCAAGAAATTCAATTCATTTCATGAAAGAACTCTGCCACAAATGTGAAACGTTCAGCTACGCCCACGTGCTTATTATGAACTTGGTTATTAATTTATACATGAAATAAACTCATAAGAAATAGCCTAATAACTTCACTAAGTTTAAATTATCTCCGTTCCAAATCTCATTAAAATCGGACTAAACCGGGCATTTACATGATGCGCGAATAGGCAAATAATAGACACAAAGTGAATTATGATTAGAATAATATTAATATTATATCAAAAGATAAATAAGGCTGTTATTAAACCTGAGAACATAATAGCACATAATGCTTTTAGGGACCTATTAGAAAAAAAATTACACACGTGGAAGCGGAGCCGAACCGTTAGTTCTTAATAAAAACACAACGAGGAATAAAAGTCCATCTCAATTACAAGATAAACAAGTGCACAGGTCACCTATAACAGGAATATAATAAGAACAGTGCATATAATAAGATATAGATACCTCTCAGACAGTGTCGATTATAGTCTGCCTATAAAAGTGCAAGCCTATGCAACTTATATCTACTCTACTCTTTATAATACGAGGGATCTAATTTCGTCTATTGACGAAGCTTGACACTTGGACACGCACATGCTGTACCCTTGTTTTGGCGCCGGATGCATCCGCTTCTGGGAACACTAGTGTAGTACCTGACATGCTATTGTGTGGAACCCGGAACGCGGTTGAACAGTATAGTAATAATTTTTTTTTACCATTGACAAAGGCATGTTCTGATAAGTATTGGCGACTATTAAAGCGGCAGAAACCTACACGATTTTTATTGGTACTTAAAAAGACATGTGAGAGTGTAAGAGGACTGCAGCAGGTCCCTGGTCCCTGACCTTCGGTTCGAATTATAGGATGGTTATTGATTTTCTATGCATCCGGTTACAGCAATAGGGTTGCTCCCCGAGGGTTGCGAAGTTTTTTTGGTCCTACGAATAACGTGAAACCAAAAAAATTACTGGCAAAATTTTAGTGCCGCTTACCCCCGGGGGTATAAGCTACGTATTTTATAAAAACAGATACATTAAGGTAGTTATTTCATCACAAGTATTAAGTGCGAGAATATTTGATTTAAAAAATGGCCTATGTGTACCATAATTACGACTTTGCTATAACTATTAAACCAATAGTTTAAGCATTAAATGACTATCTATAACTTGGCAACAATGCTTACACAACCCAATAATGTCTATCTAACATTATTGTTTATCGTAACGGTTCTGTTGTTAAGCAAAGGTCGTGAGATTTAGACCATAAATTCTACACCGTTATTAAAGAAAGATGCACTATAAGGACATTGTTCTGTCTCACGAGATTTGCACCAGAACTTATAGCAATGGAAAAGTTCTTGTTATATGTTCGGAATTATGTGTATAAATACTTATCCAACTTTATTACAGACATTTGAGAGAAGTGCAATTATATATAATGTAATACGGATTTGACTATCTTATTATCAACTCCTGAAATTATTGCTTCATTATTGTATTTAGGTAAGTTTATGGCTTCATTAACATAAAGTTTAAACTTTCCAACAATGTTACAAATTTTATCGTGTAATAGACACAGATACGATTTAGAAATTATAATAATGTGAATCAGTCTAGTTACTCCCTACCTATAACATAACACAAATATTTAAGTAGGTTTTTACAAGAATGCGCACAAGAAACACCATAATTTTATAGTTTGAAACAATTGTCAATAAAAGTCTCATCAGAGCTCGCGTGAGGGTCATAAATGTTTCAAATGCGTTTGTAAAGTATGTGAATACATACAAGACAACCTCAGAAGTTCCACTAAGGCTGGATTTGACCAAAGTTGAAGTACACTATTGTTTTGTCACGGTAATAATTTTACGCCGACTAAAATCTGTGAGATATTATTTCTACTTAATCTACTTGAATGCCATAATAATTTAATTTTGATTTATGAAACAGTAAAATATTGAAATGTCCAACAAAATTTAATTATTATGAAATTTCAAGTATACAAGAACTCAATCGTTTAAGAATATTTTAACTTTTATAAATAGTAAATAGATCTGTCATGAAATGGGAAAAATATTAATTGGTATTTATGTCTGCTATAGAATTCTTCGAACTAGTCAAAGACCCTGAAATTACAATCCTCAATAAATAAAGTGATGAGAGCTATTTACCGCAAAACTTTGGAATTACGTCGGTCCACAATATCTTTGTGTTAATTTTTATAAGACACAGTCGAACTTGTATTACTGAGGTTATACCCGCACAGTGGTTGAGTGTGAACATTGTAAAGCGCATCCGACCACATCTGTCGAACGAACAATAATCCCGAGGTTTTGCGCAGTCCATTGTTTTTGTGCGTTCCCAGAATCGAGCGAAATCTTGCGCGCTGTGGGATCTCAATCTCATTGATATGATGCAGCTTTCTACTAATGTTCTTGGCTTGAATGAAGGAATTAGGAGTACTTTCATAACTGCATGTGTTATTATCTTGATGTTGTGTAGTATAGAACTATTATATTCACATGAAACGCAATAATTCCTCGCTGATGCAGTCGGGTTAAAATGTGATGTGTAACTTTTGATTTCTTTTTGTAAAATATAATTGCTGTACTGTTGAAGTTAATTAGGTATTTGGTCCCAGTCGACTGATTCAAAAATGCAACCAGGTGACTGGTTCTTCGTTCTTAGTGGTCCCTATCGACTACATTCTCAATTTATTGTTTCATGTTTAATGTTTCCAGATGGATCTGCAGTCACTAGACTAACAAGACAAATTACAAGACTACGACAACTCTTAAAACTAACGGGACGTTGTTATAAATAATTGTATACATCATATAAAAATGTAGTTCGTGACCGACACATTTGATTACACACAGTTATCATGTTGTGTGCTACCGAAACCGATACCGGTTATTTGTTATTGCGCAACACATCACTACACATTATATTTTCTTTACGATCGTTGGACTTAAGAATTATCTACGCCAATTCTTATAATTTATAATATCTAGAAGCTGTTTATTTAACAATCAACTTTTTTTATTACAATAGGGACACAAGAAAGAAAATTAACAGTAACTGAAAAAATACTATTTACACTTAATAAAATTATTAATTATTATTATTATTATTAATTATTTATTGAAGAGCATGGCAGTGTCGACTTAAGTAGATTGACTTATTCAGCCAATGATATCACTGAAAATTTTCGCCACGTGACCGAATTAACACAGTTTTAAGAGCTTTCTGTGATATCATTGGTTATTGTCTGAAATATACGCTGGCTTTGCTAGCATTGCTGAACAAAGTTAATTTCGGCGGATGTTTCTATTTCACGTGAAAACTAAAGAACGGATTTTACTTAAACTTTAAAAAAAAGCTCATTGATACATCAAGCTAACATATAGACTATTTTATATCTAAGTTGTGTTCCAGTGGGAATTGGAATCGAAACGAGTAAAGTTTCACGCGAGTCACGCTGCGGGTATCAGCTAGTTTCATATAGGTAAAGACAACGACCCGTTGGAAAACCTACCCAGCCCATCAAGCCATCGTCGACTTCAGCTGACTTTATTTGGTTGTCTCAATAGCTTCCGGTGCGATTGCTTGTCTCAATAACAACGCATGTCAATTTAACTAACATGCCACTGTGGTCAGGGTTGCCCCGAAATATTTACGCGCAGGAGTGGGTATCTTTTTATGTATAGAAAATTTCTGTTGGTTGAAGATATTTGTATAATATCTGATTTAACTTTTTGAGAAGGCTAAATTGCTGTATTAGGTATTTAACCTGTAATAACAATGTGTGCTTGTTAAATAAATATTTTATATCATTAGAATAAGTTTTAATGTATATTTTTTATGATTTGATGGAAAGAGAAGCAGAGGGAGACCTGCAGAACGTTGGGTAGATGAGATAAATGGAGTGGGTGGAAAATCCTGGAAGGAAAAGGCAAGACAGAGAGACATTTGGCGACAGTTGGAGGAGGCCTATACCTGTAACGGGACCTTGACTGACATGTAAAATATATAATATAATATAATAGGACATAATAGGCATAAATGTAAAATATATAATATAATAATAGGCTGAAATTATTGGACTAAATATTATTTATTATATAATTTATTAGTGTAGACTAGAATAAATAAATAATTTTGTATATGTAAATTCATTTAAATACTGACTTAGTTATATTTAACTTCAATTTTAAATTTTCTTAAGTTATTAACTAAAAAATAAAATGTTTTGTAAGTCATGGAAATAAAGGCTTTAATAAAAAAATTAAAAAATATTTTTTAATTTTTTTAATTTTTTTGGAGGTTCTCACACAACGTCATCTAGCCCAAATTAAGCTAATATAAGCTTGTGCTCTGGGATCTAGACTAGATATTTCTAAATCATATATATATATATATATATATATATATATTATATTGGATAGAATCAGCCGTTACCTGGCGAAAATCCATGACAAAGTAATGGTAAGTAAGATGTTCAAACTTTTTAAAATAATTGCATCATTCTCGCAAAAATATAAGACATTAAAACGTCGACAAATGTTTCACCTTTAAACGAGGCATTCTCAAGACTGTCTCAGAGAGAACAGGCTGTTCTCTTATATTTTTGCGAGAATGATGCAATTATTTTAAAAAGTTTGAACATCTTACTTACCATTACATATATATATATATTTATTATACATAGAAGACACCCTAACTCCGAAATGAATATTTGTGGATCACAAAAATATTTGATTCGAACCGGAATCGAACCTGGGCCCTCAGGGACGGCAGTCTCATACTTATACCACTGCGTCACCGAGGTAGTTTGTTGTAAAGTATTGTAAGTCAACGATACATTTACACATCGTAAAGTAAACGATAAAGGACCAACCCTAAATCTACACACATTAACGGGTTGCCGTTTGAAAAAAAAAACTAATGCTAACCGGACGACACTGCGAGACTTTAACCATTAAAACCGTGGAATGCGAATCAATTATTTTCTTTTACTCTTTCTCTACTTCATAATTTGATATTGTTGAGAAAGTTGTGTACTTCTATACATGGAGGTCACATCATTGTATTATAAGTAACTGGCGGACGGGACGACCGCAGCTTTGCCCCCTTGACAAATTACATGAGTACTCAAAAACCTTCCACGAGAACCATATATTGGTGAAAACCGCAACGAAATCCGTTGCGTAGTTTTTAAGATCTAAGCATACATACGGATCGGGTCGACTTTGTTTTATACTATGTTACTAGCGGATACCCGCGGCTTCGCTTGCTTGACAAGTTATATACACAAAAATCTTCCTCGAGAACCACTCTATCTATTGGTCGCATCAAAATCCGTTGCGTAGTTTTGAAGATCTAAGCATACATACGGAATGAATCGACTTTATTTTGTAGTATGCTATGATTATGATATCAGTTGCGACTAAGTTTGCATGGTATTCTTTAGTCAGTAGGTAGGTACGCCTACAGCAGAAAGAAGTTATCAAAGAATAAGAATCTTGTTGCAGAATGACAATGGACAGTAGGACTCGGGTGAATAGGTTCTATGGGTTATTTACTGCAATAAGGACGTCTAACCGAGAAGCCAGACGAACGCCCCGATGTATTTTAACACGTATGGTCCCTAGGGTCCATATCTGTAGAAATCCTCAATGATAATCTAATAGGTACTAGACAGAATATTAAAGTATTGAATATAAATATAATCAAAGTATCGAATATAGAAGTATTGAAGACCTTTGACTTTACGAAATTAAGATATTAATATGAGGCCACAACACCAAAATTATATATTTAGTGTAATAAATGTTACAATTTTGAACAGAAAACAAACTATTTTTCATGTAAATTAAAGCAAGGATATTATTGTTTGACTAATTTGGTAAGACAAGTGTCCGTCAAATGTATCGGAACACCTACGCGCAGTTACCTTTTCTGTACTTTAAACATAATTGGAATATTTCAAATAGGCTTTTTTATTATGTGTAGATACCTATTTATAAACGACAATTTAATACACATAAATTATATAAAACGTTAATAAATGGAATCTTTCTTTCTTCTTCTCTTATAAATAAAAATTAATTACTGTTCGTTTGTTTATTAAAGTCGAGAACGGCTGAGCCGATTTAGAATAGAATAGAAAGAATAAAATATAACTTTATTTGTACACCAATACAACATATATAACAAAATATTCAAGTAAAACATGTACAAATGGCGGCCTTATCACTAAAAAGTGATTACTTACAGGCAACTTTTGGATGGACAAGTAGAAAGAATAGAATTTAAAATAACCATAAGGGTAGGCATTGGTGGAGAGAGAAAATTTTAAATAGTTTCTTGGGAAAAAGGTACTACTACCGATTTAGATCATTTTGTCTTGAAATATTCGTAAAATAAATATGTTAGGACAATACACACAACGCCATCTAGTCTCAAACTAAGCAGAGCTTGTAATATGAGTACTAGATAAATTGATATAAATACTTACTTTTTTTGTAAATACATACATATTATACATAGGAAACATCCAGCCTTCGGTACAAACGTATTTGTCTTCACACAAAGTTTATCCCGACCGGTAATTGAACCGTAAAAGTTTAGGAAAGGTTTAAAAGGCCAGAAGTTCGTCGGGACAGCTATATAGTTATGTATAAACATTGCACATAGTAGGTATATCTACTCAACAATCGCGCCCTTTTCCCTGAAGTGGTGGGCCCGAGGGATATTATACAATTATATTGATGGCCCTGTTTAACTGAAGGGAATTGACATGCCACTTATTCAGTAGAAAAAAAGGCCATATACGTGGAAGAAAATAAAATAAAATTTATTTGTACTTAAACTTAAAGTAACAAATCCAATCATAACTCGAAATAAAATAAAAAAAAATACGGAACCAGTAAAACAAAAATTGATCGAACAATTGAACAAATACCAGTACAATTCAAACGTGGGCGAGTAGTTATAGTAATCAATCCTAATACGGCACATAACTGGACACAGGCTAAGGTTTTCGTAACCCACTCATTATACCTGCAAATTGGTTCAAAGGTCAAACAATTTGAGGTCAACAACTGATACAAACTAACAAACTATAGTTCGATTATAAGCATTCTGTTATGAAATTTCTAGATCTGTTATGTGATATCGATTATCAGATTTTTCCTGAACGGCTGTTAGTTTTATAAATAAAATTTCAAATATAGAATCGGTAGTATTTACGAGTATTAGTCAAGGCTCTCATGGGTGTATAAATAAAGGTAGTGATTGACTATTAACTGTAGAAAAATCTTCTTGCTAATATATCAATGGTTTACCGCGTGGATAGGAGTCCCGTTACATTCTTCTAAAGGGCTCTATACCATAGTACTATGCCTATACCCAGAGTAGAAGGAGATAAACCCTATCCCTCCTTCCAGGTTATCAGCTACATATTATTGTTTTCCAAGTTTAACCAAATCTATTAGTTAGAGGTCACATGTCACATCACGTTAGTAGGTATGTGCTAATGGACAGAGATTTGGCTGAAAGTTGAATGTGATAGATAAATATATAATGCAAATATTTGTGCTAATGGCCAGATTTGGCTGAAAGTTGAATATTACTTACAGATAAATATCCAAACATTTACCTACACCAACTTACTTTCTCATTTATTGCTAGTACCAACAAGTATAAGGATTTTTACACACATCAAAACGTTAAGTGGACGCCATGTGTAAACTTCAAGCCTCATACCAAAATACTCCAGAAAAAACAACGCTCCAGAAAGCTTGCACTACCTCCACAATACTCCATAATATTGATATATTAATCCTATTCCCATAAATCTACCCCAAGCTTTTACCTTTGGTACAGAACTCGGGCCGTATTGTGTAAACATGTCTTATAAATTCGTGTTTGACGTAGTTTCCAGCTAAACCGACAGACCACATTACCAATAATGGAATTTAAATATGGAATGCGCACGGGCAGACAGGCAAGAAATATATCAGTATTGATGTATATTATATACCTACTTTGGTTTGAAATTACTATATTATGGCTGACAGGCAATATATTTCGTAAAGTGGGAACTACTTTATTAATAACATTATACAACAATAGGACTTTCAGAATATTCAATTGTTATAAGTATACAACTATTTATTTGTCAACAAGTTATTGAATAACTTGACGACAAATGAATAGTCAAAGTTATGTTATCAATATTCAGTGTTTATTTTGCATAAAATAATTTACCTACCTATTTAATTAATATCAATATTTTAAATATAAACATGAATGCACCTGTTTTGCTAATATTATGTACAATTTCATTGAACTCCATTTGAAATCAATCTCCGCTCGGTAAGACAGTTAAAAATCAACAAATATGTACACACATGCATATCGAAGATATACAGTAAACAGACGCTCTGCAGAATTCTGCATTACCGTCAAGACCTAACTGTAACCTGTACATCAAAATGACTCGGTTGAGAATTGCAGGATGTTATGATGTACAAATAAAAGTTTTTCTATAAACAATTCATATTATTGTTCTTTCACTTAATGCACTGTCTACAATCAAATTCTAAACTCGTCGCGTTGATGGGTTTTGCACGCTTAAAAAGAGGTTTTTTAAGGTTTGAAAGATGATCAAAAATTGGGACATGGAGAATCGTACGACCACCATTTGAACCCCGCTTTGGCTGGTGGTCCATGTTTTGGTTTTTGACATCGCTTGGTTTCAAGGGTAGTAATTATCCCATTGATTGGTCTCATTCGATTGAATATATGTCTAGTTTAGGTTCTTTTTGAAACTTTTTTTTTAAATAAGTTTAGGATATTACCTTAATAACAGCTTAATTATGATGCATTGTAGTTAGATATACAGCAAGATAATGATTCATCTACATTACTCACATAGAACTAGATATGTTATGATATAATTACTTTATAGCCTTTGTACTGCAGAAATTAGTCACTAGTATAACACGTTACCAAGTCTGTGTTTCAAGGTGATAATATAGGTACAAAGAAATAGTTATGACATTTTATGAAGTTTACGCGAATATTACTCATAGAACAACCCAGCTACTACAAGTCCGGCTCTAGAGTAGTTTTTACACTATTCATATTGTAAAATTATTAGAGAAAAGTTATCAATTATTGTTCAGATAAAAATATATGTTTAAGCATTTTGGCGGTTTGATGCACATGTCGTACTTACCATAGTTTTGATAATTAAAAAAAAAGTTACTTTTTGATAAAAAAAAATACCTAATTTTTACTTACGGAACCACATTTAATATTTCTACCCCCGTTTTTTTGTTTTCGGCATGTCTGAATCACGTTAACATTGTGTTCAATGGTAAAGTACTTGTATGTGAGACGTCCTACATCGCGCTATCGAGATTTGCACGTTCATACCTTAAAAACAGCTATGTTCTTTCTTCGGATTTCGCTGTTCTCTTTGAGACAGTCTTGAGAATGCCTCGTGAGTAGATGAAACATATGTCAACGTTTGTAATAACGAAACTAGTACAGTTATATAAAAATTCTACATCTTACCCCATTGTTTTAAAAATATATGTATTCATTAATCATAAACTCTCTGAACAAGCGAGCAGAATTGTATTACATGATGATAAACATTGGCTTATCATCCTACACTGTAATAAAACAGTAGATAGTGTGTCTGTATATTTAATAAAAAATAACTAAAACAATGTTCCTAGAACGCTGGCAACAAACTAAGGAAAATTGAAACCATTAATGTCTGAGCAACACGACTACCAGCCTAGCCCTGTATTATATTATACTAGCGGGCGCTCGCGGCATCGCCCGCTTGACAACCTTATTCAAACACCTTTCTCAAGAACCACTCTATTCATTGGTGAAAACTGCATCAAAATCCGGCGCGTAGTTTTAAAGATCTAAGCACACATACAACGGAAGCGAGTTTGTTTTATACAACGAGTATGTTATGATTCTGATTACTTTAGTCACTAGTATAGTATTCTTATACTCGTATCTGTGCTTTAGTAAACTTGCAGCGAAAATTGGTGAAAACTAGAATTACTACAGTACCATCTAAAGGTAAGTAGGTATGTTTTCTTATTTATTGTCTAGTTATGCCATATTAGCACTCATATAGACAAAATATAACCAAAAACGATAGGCAATCCGGTAGCCATTTTACAAGATGTTTGACACCACATCCGTATAGTACAGCAGTCGTAAGTTAATCTATATTCGTTCAATTAATAAGGAAGTTGCGGGTAATTTGTTGATAGGTCTGTGGTATTTTACCGGTTTAGGAAGGATATTTGGGCACTCAAAAGAGTGTTGACATATTTAGGATTGAAATAGTACAGTTTTAATAAGGATACAACGCGTTTGAAGTAGTCAAATAGTTTACTATTAAAAAGCTTATTATTGAGGTGTATTATTCAGAACATCAACGGTAATAATTCACAAATAGTACCTACTACCAGTCATCATCCCAACTTGGGGTCGGCAACACACGGTCTACATCCTCCACACGTCCCTGTCAGACGTCATCTTATCAGTCACACCCTTTCTTGTCAATATGTTGTAATATCATTTTTTCGTGTTCCTACCTCTGCTTTTAGAGCCTTCTACATTCATGCGTTGCTTAGTTGGAGACTAGCTGGTGTTGTGTAAATATCCTACAAAATCCTTCCTCCCCAATAGTAAGCGTCAACAAAATCTAAAATTAGTTAGTGAATTTCAACTTATTATTAGCATAGCATGAATACGTACAACCTTGGCAATGAGTCGTGCGGTCGATCACACGATAGTTACTCATTTGTATGCGCTACATGTATGGAGAGGTGTTCAGCCCGGGGAAATTTCTTAATGACGCTTCCGGATACGGTCATTAATAAATATAAGATACCTAGTGTAGTCCATACGTCAGGTTTCTTTCGTTTCCAAAGATAGATAACTGAAGACAAAGCGGTAATTTTTATTTCGCTATTTTCTTTCAATAAGCGACTTCAGAACGTGACTGGCGAAGTCTGCCCCTTCTAGGATAAAGACGTGAATTAGTGTTGTCATAACATTGAAACCTATTCCTTTTTGTTCTCTCTATAACCTGCTGAGTGTTGCGGGTTGGATTATCTCACTATAGTAGGTAATTCACCTGCTGTGTTGTAGTTGTCACCATATCTATCGTGTAACATAAGAAAACCTCATCCAAGACAATTTGCAGGCAGCACAATTTACTGTATCTGTTCTTCCTTAATATTCTTCTACGGACATTGTATAACCAGAACACTCCAGAACTTAAGCTCACTCATTGAGCTCTGTAGTTATTGACTGCAAAGATATTTGATACAAGTATTTATAAACTGAGGTTTGAAACACGAGTGATTCAGCAAGGGTCCGCGAAGCCCCGCCATGAGGAATAGTGCATACAGAGCCATTGTTCTTGCAACATGATACCTACACTGTACTGAAACCTGAGATTATATGTTATCGGTATCGGTGTACTGAAGACTGATGAGTGAAACATGGAATACGACACGATACAGTTTAAAGTACTTGGTTATTTCATACAGTTTGAGGTGATCATTTATGTCTTTAAAAGACTTGCATTTAAAGATACTCGTTTTGTGATCTGTTTATAATTTCTATCTTAAAATTTTAAGATTCTCGTAAGTTGGAAGTAAGATATACCTATGAACTATACTGTGACACTGGAAGATCATAGGGGACATTAAAGATGGAACAGCAAATAATCGTGTCTGCCAAATAATAACACCCTATAAGGTCAAGGTTTGTACACAGACATTTTGTCGAAAGACTGTTAATCTACAATACATCAGGGTGGGAAGAAGACATTGGAAAGAACACAGTTAGAGAAATAGTCGTACTATAAGACTGTGTAACGAAAGAAAAACTACACGCAGAAGCCAGCGATAGGTTATCGTGAGGTCACCGAATTTAGCAGAAAAATAGCACAAACTATCGAAAGGTATAGTTATGTAAAATAAAAGTTGATTTAAAATCATTTCACGCTGTCTAAATTGATTTTATAATCGTTACAGTCGTAATTTTATCGAAACTGGGATATTAGACTTGTGAAATAATAACTTGGACACTGGCAAACTTACGTATTTATACCCAAAAGCGTAAGGCGTTTTATTAGATCACATTTAGTCAATTGATTGATCCTCCGTAACCTATTGTTCTGTATCTATCATCAGTTGTCGAACAGACCATTAAGGACGATTTAGTTCCCGAGGTTCTTAATAGGACTCCTTATAAATTTATCCCACATAACATCAATATAGATAAAAAATCTAAGGTGAATGAATGTCTCAAACTCATAGATAATTCCACAGGCGATGCCAATCGGAAGTCACGTCAATCCAATGTGTCTGTTGCAAAAATCATTATGTACTGTGACACTAATAGGTATCTACCGATGTAGCGAACGGGACTTGAAAGGCACAGCGATCGGACAGTGATGTTATAATAGGTGACTTGTTGACCACTGTAAATGAATTGTTTGGTGAAATTGAAAACCGAAGACAAACAGGAAAAAATGGGGTTAGGTCGTTATCATTCCGGGACGCCTTCGGCCGTTTCGCCAAGAACCATTTTAATTGATGAACATTAGGAATTTAGAATGAAGTATGTACGCTCTCGGAAGGATAACCCCAAGTGTTTACAAGTAACAAAACCAGTGGAACAAGAGTAGATCCAATACTTACGTTATTTACAACTGAAGCATTTGGCAATTGCAATGAATGCAGTGCCCGGGCCACATGAGTGGACGTCAACGGCTTCGCCCGAGACAAACTTTTCTTGAAAAGCACTCTATCCATTAGTGAAAGCAACATGAATATCGGTGGAGTAGTTTTTGAGTTTATCGCGAACAGACAGACGCGACGGAGGACTTTGTTTTGTAATAGGACAACATTTGCCCTAGCAGTTGGAATTTTGGTTGGCCTGATGCATTTTTAGAAATATTGGCCCAAAGTAAATAATAACTTAGCTCCTATAATATTGTTCAACCTTGATTCTTCTTATATTATTCAGTGGAATTCCCAGATCTATTACGAATTCATCACGTGATACACTTGCTGTCCCAACAATTATACCAAGACGCCTAAAAACGTGATCGGCATACGATGACTATATTCATTACTTTGCTATCCATCGCATCGTTTCTTTTCAGCAACTTTAATCTGCTCCAACAAAAAACGCATTGGTAACATGATAGTGTTGAAATCGTCGTGCAATTGACAGTTTAGCTTTCAGCTCGCGTGCAAATATCTTCGATCTCTCTTTTAACATTCGATTGGGATCTCAAAGGAATCTTAACTCTTCTTTCACTATTAATAGACTCCATATTAGATTGTGAACCAAAAATTTCATGATCCATTGTATTCAGTATAAAATATTTGTGTATAAAATTTTATGTAAACATTAAAATTGTTTACAGCTCATAACTCTACCTTCTTGGAATTAACGGATAATATTCACATTAAATTATAGTATAATAAAGGTCGTTAAATCCTTGTTTTAGATTTTTATAACACTACTAACTGAATCCCACGGTTGCTCACATGTCTGGTTTGTCTCATACCTGATTACTAAGTAGGGAGTCTAATATCGGAATTAGTAATTTGCTGCCTCGAGTCTCAATCTACGTAATGTCACCGTAAGATTTAAAAACCGTAAGATTTTAATGGAATAAATACTGCTTCGGTGGCGTGGTCGGTAGTGTATGGGCTTTCGACTCCGAAGTTTCTCTCGGGTTCGATTCCCGGGTCGAATCAAATATTTGTGTGATCCACAAATAGTTGTATCGGAGTTAGGGTGTTTTCTATGTATAATATTTATGTATTTAGAAATATATAAGTATGTTTATCAGTATCTAAATCTCATAGCACCTTAGTTTGGGCACTAGTATAGTACATGTATTCTTACATCTGTGGTTTGGGCTAGATGACTGACGTTATGTTAGAATGACCAAAAACCCATCGTGCAGGCCTGGATTCCGGCACCGGACCGGCCTGCCGATGTGGATGCCGAGGCGGAGTGGTTCAGGAGAGCCATGTCGCAAATCTGTGATGCGGCGATGCCTAGGGTTACACCCAGACCGGCAAGGAAGCAGGTGTACTGGTGGTCGCCGGAGATTGCACAGCTGCGCGCATGCATCTCCGCCCGCCGCCAGTACACCAGGTTTCGCCGGAGGCATCGCCGCCCAGACGACGCGGCAACCCGAGAGGCGGAGCTTTATCAGGCTTACAGGGAGGCTAAAGGTAATCTCCAGGAGACAATAAAGCGGGCCAAGACGGCGGCCCGCGAGGAGCTCCTGGAGACCCTGCAGCAGAACCCATGGGGGCGCCCGTACCTACAGGTCAGGGAGAAACTCCGACCTAGGGCGCCCCCACTGACCCAGAGTCTCCAGCCGCAGCAGCTGGAGCGGGTCATGGGCTCCCTGTTTCCGACGAGCGCGGAGGAGCACGTCCCTCCGCGCATGGCTCCGTCTCTGCCCGACGCGGATAGCATCAGTGAAGACGACGTACCCGAAGTCAGGGTGGGGGAGCTAGGTGCGGCAGTACTCCGGCTTAAACGCCGGAAAACCACTGCCCCCGGACCCGACGGCATTCCTGGCCGTGCATGGGTCCTGGCCCTCGAAGAACTCGGGCCTCGACTGATGGCGCTCTTTAGCGCATGCCTCGAAAGGGGCCAGTTTCCCAAGGTGTGGAGGACGGGGAAACTGGTCCTGATTCGTAAGGCGGGGCGGCCGGTGGACTCACCGTCCGGATACCGGCCGATCGTGTTGCTCGACGAGGTGTGTAAGCTCTTTGAGCGAATTATCGCGGAACGCCTCGTCGAGCATCTCTCGACGGTGGGGCCAGACCTGGCGGACAACCAGTACGGTTTCCGTCGGGGACGCTCCACCGTGAGCGCGATCATGCGCGTCAAGAGCCTGACGGAGGAAGCAGTCTCACAGGGCAAGGTGGTGGTGGCGGTGTCTCTTGACATCGCCAACGCGTTCAACACCTTGCCATGGAGCTCGTGTATCACGAAACGCCTCTCTACCTCCGTCGTATTGTCGGGGCCTATCTCTCGGAGAGGGCCATAGCTTTCCCCAGTTGGCTCGGGCCAGCTCGGCGAGATGTGTCGTGCGGTGTTCCGCAGGGGTCGGTCCTGGGGCCGCTTCTGTGGAACATCGGCTACGACTGGGTGCTGCGGAGTGCGTTGCCTGAGGGCGTCGGCGTAACGTGCTACGCCGACGATACCCTCGTCACGGCGCGGGGTGCAACGTACCAGGAGGCAGCACTCAAGGTCACGACGGGTGTTGCTCAAGTCGTGGGTCGGATACGGCGGCTGGGACTGGAGGTGGCCTTGCACAAGTCCGAGGTTCTGTGTTTTCACAGACCTCGGAACGGTCCACCTGAAGGTTCCAGCATAAATGTGGGAGGCGTTAGCATCGGCATCAAGCCCTCGATGAAGTATCTAGGGATCGTACTTGATAGCCGATGGAACTTCGGACCACATTTCCGAAGTTTGGTCCCCAAGGTGACACAGGCATCGGTCGCGCTTTCGCGATTGATGCCCAACCTAAAGGGACCCAACGCTTCCTGCAGGAGACTGTACCTGGGGATCGTGCGGAGTATGGCCCTATACGGGGCTCCCGTATGGGCGGCGCGGTTGACGGCCAACAACTCAACGCTCCTTAACAGACCGTTGAGGACCTTGGCCGTCAAAACAATAAGGGGCTACCGCACGATCTCCGGAGAGGCTGCATGTCTCCTAGCCGGGACCCCTCCATGGGACCTGGAAGCGAGAGCCCTTGCGTCATTGTTCCAATGGCGCAAGGAGGCGCTGGAGCGGGACCACAGGCCTGCGTCTCGAGAAATCGATGACCGGCGGTCCCAACTCCGCCAGGATCTCATGGAGTCATGGAGGGTGCGACTTGAGCAACCCAAATGGGGTGCCACCATCATCGCGGCGGTGAGACCGATCATGGACGATTGGCTGCAGAGGCAGCATGGTGACCTCACGTATCGTGCGACGCAGATCGTTACCGGGCATGGATGCTTCGGTAGCTATCTGTTTCGCATCCATCGTGAGGTCACACCCCGGTGTCAACACTGCGAGGTTTCCGACGACGACACCGCACTCCACACGTTGGTGGAGTGCTCAGCGTGGGCGAGTCAGCGCCGGGACCTCGTAGTGGGTCTGGGCGTGGATACCCTCTCGCTGGAGACCATGCTTCAAGCCATGGTCTCCAGCGGGAGTAGGTGGAACGCGGCCGTGTCCTTCTGCGAGCAAGTCGTGCTCGCGAAGGAGGCGGCCGAGAGGGAGAGGGAGCGTGCCCTCCCCGCCGAGTTCCGTAGTCAGCGGCGAGGCCGCCGCAGACTCATCTACGCCCCAGACCATCGACCTCCATGATCGGGGCCTGAGGACGGCGGGATCGCCACCCGTCGTCCTTACAGAAGCAGGCTAGAAGTGTTGCGTGCTGCGGGGCCTTTGCCCCATAGCACGCAACCAGATTCACTCATTGACGCGGGATAAAACCCTACCCCAACGACGCGGGATTCTCATCCCGACCCAACCCCCGCAGAGACCACAGAGGTGGTCAAAGTCCGCCGGGCGCCACTGGAAATACGTTCTGCTTGTAACCAGAGACGCCCGGCAACGGACGTTAGAGCGGCCGCGGCCTTGGTCGCGGAACTAAAAAAAAAAAAAAAAAAAAAAAGTATGACCAAAAATATAATATAATTATATAATGATTGTAATTCCTGACAATTGGAAAATACACAATATAGTTTTTAGGGGTAAGTAGAGTTGTAGAGCCAGTAAGAGAATGGGCACCCGCTTGTAAATTAGATTATAAATATTAGGTATATAACTGGCGTGTATTTTTTTTATTTATTTATCGTTTATTTCAGGCTATATGAGAACAGTCACAAGATGTTATATGAACTTATTCTACGGCCCATAGATACCTTTAAACTAAGAATACATATAAATATTACAAAATCATCTTCAGTTTGGCCACTAACCCAATAATTCAAAAAATAAAATCAAAATTCAACATTTGGTACCTAGATGACGGGACTTTAGGGGCAAAAGTAGAGACAGTTTAACAAGATTTAACCCTAATATAAAGAACGAGTTTCAGTCAATTGGCTTAGAACTGAACCCAAATAAATGTGAGATTTTTATATCTGAAAACACAGATAAATTAACAACTATCTGCAAATTCAACTGTTTGGCCCCAAAATAAAAGTTTTGGACAAAACTTCTTTATGCCTCCTGGGGTCCCCAATTTTAGAAGAGGGCTTTTCCACTATTATCGAGGAAGAAATTCAAAATTTTGATTAGGTTATTGATAGTCTATGTTATATCAGTATTCATTCAGGTTTCACTATTCTTCGTTTTTGTCATACGTACCCAAATTTACACATGCCCTCCGTTCAGGACAATTTTGGAAAAATGTAGAAATTTTGGGCAGACTAGACAACTTAATACAAAATTCTTTGTGTTTTAAATTATATTAAAATTAAAATTATATTAAATAATTTTAAATGTAAATATTAATGACCGAGCCTGGGTCCAAGCTTCTCTTCCAGTTCGCTTAGGCGGGCTAGGTATTCGTAAAGTCACAGATGTCAGTCTGCCAGCATTTCTGTCGTCGGTCCATAGCACCGAAGAATTAGTCAGGAAAATTTTGTCAAATACACTGATTGATTCCGAGGTTCGATGCAAGACCGATGCCATAAATGCTTGGAGGATGTCTTGCCCCGACACTGACCTGCCCTCACGACTAGGCTCACAGCGACTGTGGGATTTGCCGCTCTGTAAATTGAGAATTAATACACTAATTGACACTTCTGTCAATATTTCAGAACGTGCACGCCTTTTTTTTTTTTTTTTTTTTTTTTATATTTCGTTCGCCAAATTGACGCCGCCCGCCTGGTGGTAAGTCGTGACGACGTCTAGCGATTGTGGGCCACTCTCACAGCACACATTACTATTGAGAGTGGCCCTCAACTTGACGACCTACTGATGTGCCTCTTCACGCTCCGCTTAAAGAACCCAGGATTATATGTAGGAGGAAACACTTGCACAGGCAGGGCGTTCCAGGCCTGTATCGTTCGGCAGAGAAACGAACGTTTAAAACGTTCGGTTCTCGCGAACATGCTATCCACTGTGTGGGGGTGGCATCTCTGCCCGGCACGAGTCGTTCGGGATCGGAAGGAAGAGGGTGGGATCAGATTGAAGAGCTCTTCAGAACACTCGCCGTGGTAAATACGGTAGAATGCGGCCAAGGAAGCTATTGTTCGGCGCTGAGCTAGCGGCTCAAGGCTTCCCGTTACCTCCGGACAACCTATAATACGGATAGCCCGTCGCTGCATAGCGTCGAGACCGTCCAGCAGATACTTCGCGGAGCCGTCCCAGAGGTGAGAGCAGTATTCGACGCAGGGTCTAATCTGCGTCTTGTACAGCAGACACCTCTGGTCCGGTGTAAAGAATCTCTTTACCTTATTCAGTATTCCTAGTTTCCGCGAAGCTAGCCCTATACATCTTTCGATGTAGTTTTTATTATTGAGCTCTCGACGAACGTCTATGCCAAGGATATCAAGGTTGTCCTTCATTGGTAATAATGCATTCTGAAGAGAGGGTAGGGGAAGGAAAGGGGATTTCTTCGCAGTAAATGCACACGCCTGTGTTTTGCGGGCATTGAACTCGACCAGGTTCTCGGTACCCCATTGAGAGATACTGTCGAGGTTACGGTCGAGATCAGCCACGAGTCGTCGTCTCTCCTCCTCAATCTCAGATCGCCCCGCCGTCGGACGAACCGAGTAACTCCCGTGCAGTGTGCTGTCATCTGCATAGCAATGAATGTTCCCGAGGGATAGCATATCATTGATATGCAGAAGAAAGAGCGTTGGTGATAGTACGGACCCCTGCGGTACCCCGGCATTCACTTGCAAGCTGCAATCCAGCTGCACAGTTGAGGAGGTAGACCATATGCCGGAAGCTTGGAAAGGAGCGAAGCATGCCAGACCCTATCGAAGGCTTTGGCGATGTCCAGGCTAATAGCCAAGGACTCGCCGTGCCTTTCCATAGCCCCACCCCAGACATGCGTTACGAATGCCAGAAGATCACCCGTTGATCGCTTTGGCCTGAAGCCGTATTGTCGATCATTGATTAGCGAGTGATCCTCTAGGAATTGCATGAGCTGCTTATTTATAAGGAGCTCAAGCACCTTGCAAATGACTGAGGTGACAGCTATGGGTCGATAGTTGCCTGGATCGGACCGATCCCCTTTCTTGGGGATCGGTTGTACGTTCGCCTCCTTCCAGACCTCCGGCACGAGCCCTGAAGAGTATGACAGGCGGTACAGACGCGTTAATACTGGAGACAACTCAGCTGCACATTTTCGTAGCACCACCGCCGGAATGCCGTCAGGGCCACTGGCTTTCCGCGTGTCGAGTGACCGCAGCACTGCCCGTACATCACATTGCCTGATAACAATATCAGGCATTGTGTGGCCACAGTTGGCGATGGCGGGGGGCTGCAGGCCACGGTCGTCGACCCGGGAATTAGCCGCAAAGAGGTCTGCGAGCATATCCGCTTTCTCTTGGGCTTTGTGAGCCAGTGTTCCATCTGGGTAACGCAGCGGTGGCAGCGAGGGCTGACAAAAGTTAGATTGCACGGCTTTGGCCAGTTCCCAGAATCCACGGCTGCCCGTGGGATGGGAAGTGAGCTCCTGACCAAGCCGCGCGACGCGCTGGGCATCCGCTCTCTTAAAGGCCCTCTTACTCAACTTTGTGGCCCGGTTGTACGCTGCTTTGAGGTGGCCCACGTTTGGGTCGCGCACAGCCCGGGCCCTGATCCAGGCGCGATATGCCGACTGTTTTTGTCGAACAGCTTTGGCACAATCTCACCCGAACCAGGGACGGGCTCTGCGGATACTGGCGACATCAGTGAAAGGGATGTAATAATCCATCCCTAAACTGATCTCGCCAGCAATAGCAGAAGCACTATCCGAAGGAGCCTTTCCTACAAAGCAGCGCT
Source organism: Nudaria mundana (assembly GCA_963556515.1). Classification (NCBI taxonomy): domain Eukaryota; kingdom Metazoa; phylum Arthropoda; class Insecta; order Lepidoptera; family Erebidae; genus Nudaria; species Nudaria mundana. Next base: position 23,487,170 of record OY748291.1, read on the forward strand.
GGCTCCAGGGGACGGACGCATAATAATCGCGTAGACCGTCCCAATCCGCTGACGAGTAGTGCCATAGTCGTCGTGACGTTTGTACAGGACGTGCAGGAGGTGACACCTTCATGCCAGCGTGAACAACACAGTGGTCGGAACTATCCAGTGGGGCTCCTACCGAAACACTGTACTGGGCTGGGCGACTCGTCAGCAGTAGATCCAGCAGAGCGGGCGCGTGATCTGACCTGTCTGGTATCCGGGTGATCCCGCATACCATCTGGGTCAGACCGTGGGAGAGAGCGAACGCATGGGCGGCTCTACCCGCATGATCAGTCTTGAGGGACCCCAGCCATTCAATGTGATGGCCATTGAAGTCCCCCAGAAATACTAGGTCAGCGTTCGGGAACCGCACCTGCGCTTCATCAGCCGTCTCGCTGAGGTACTGGAAGAGCTTTGTTGTCTCAGAATCCCCTGTGTGGAATCGGTAGACGCACACGTAGATCTGGCTCATAGAGCCATGGTCTACGTGCAGCCAAAGGACGGAATTGGAGGGGTTCTCTAGGCAGCGCAACCGGCGGCAGCAAACATCCGCCCTAACGAACACGCACACCCCGGCTTTGTCTCGAAATTGTTCCTCGATGACATAGCCGGGGTAACACAGGTAAGACGTGTCGTCAGGGCGGCGTATTTGTGTCTCCGTGAGGAACATCACAGCGGGCCGTGCCGTCTCAAGGTGGTGGTGGACGGTATCGAGGTTCGCATGGAGTCCACGGACGTTAGTGAACTCCACCTCGAAATTTGAAGTTGTGGGGTTTCCTAGGGCCGCTGTGTAACGTTTATTTCTTTTTTGTTGCACTGCCATTGTAGATTTTGAAGAAGAAGCGTGAATACAGGGCGACATTTGGTGCAGCAGTAAGTGACAAAGCGCAGGGGCTAGCTTTGTCTAGAACCGTGTGGTTAGGTCGGAGCCGACTCGCCGGACGGAAGGGCTCCCAAACCCCCCTGATGCAAGGCCGCCGCTACCCCACACCGGTTACCACCCGGAGCGGCGATCCCACATCAGGATTATGCGCAACATGTGGGGCAGCCTCCTGGGGTGGTTGGCCCCAGGCGGGCCCCATGACTGTGTTGCGGGCGGCCGCGGCAACGCCGTTGCTAAGGGTCTCCCTGGCCGGCGAATCGACCCACACCACCCACACTAGACTCCGTTTCGCCCCCACTGGTCCCATGCCTGCTGCACCATACATCGCCCCGGGCCCGGCGGTGCAGCTGCTGAACCCCTAACGCAACCCAGCCTGCGCTGGGTTACTTGGGGGGCTTTAGCACAGCTGCACGGTGGTATCCCCCCGGACCAACACTGTTGTACCACCTGGTACCCACGTAGGGACCGAAGCCACTCCATAGGTACCGTAAATTAACGAGCCTCGTCCGTTTATCAGCAGGTGCGCCACTAGCAGGTGAGGTCGCTGGGGCCCTATAGATGTTGGTAGAGCCCCTTTGCACCCAAAAAACTACTAGCTGTTGGAGAATGGGAGTCAGGGTTATGGATCCAGGCGCTCCCATCGCCCAACATCGGTACAATGTTGGACGACACAACCTTCCGCATTGCCACTTGCCTTCGGCTAGGTAAACCTTGTGTATCCCCGTATCATTGCACCTGTGGAGTAGCCGTCGATAATCTGGGACACCATGGTCTTTCTTGTAGCAGAAACGCAGGTCGTATACCTCGGCACGCTATTCTAAACGACATAATTCGTAAGGCTTTTTCCACCGTAGGTCTTCCGGCTGTACGTGAACCAAATGGTTTAGCACGAAGCGATGGAAAGAGACCGAACGGTATGTCGTTGCTACCGTGGAAGATGGGAATGCCTTTGGTGTGTGACGCTACATGCGTTGCTGCTGCATCGGCTGAAGACCTCAAAGGTGTCCCTTCGTCCAGCATACTCACCAAGGAATCCTGATATTTCATGAATGCCAAAAAATTGTGCTAAAATAGTGCTAATTAGTGCCCAAAGGAAAAAAATAGTGCTCTTATACTTAAGAAATTACAGCCACAGTTCGATGTGCCCAAATAGTGCCAAATGGTGCCCAAATAGTGCCAAATGGTGCCCAAAAAGAAAAAACGGTGCTCTAATAACTCCGGAGTTATAGGCTTCGTTAAGTGAGTATGCTGGGCGTAGGTTCTACGCCCAGCATACTCACTTCACTACGCGAATACCGAACGAGCTATAGGTACAATTTACGGCTTAAAAAATTGTGCTTGAAATAGTGCCCAATATCAGTCCAATTTTCGCTTGACTTTTGACCTAGAACATCATTAAATTTAATTGTAAACTTTTACATAACATTAGATTTAATACAGTCGTGTTCAAAACTTTCTAATAACTTACATTTTGTATAACAATTTTTTAACCCCCGACGCAAAAACGACGGAAATTTGACGTATCTGTGTTTATGTTTATTTATTTATTTATATAAATCTTACAAGAAAAACACATACATGCAATAATACGATGCAACAAAAACTCCTTCGAGTATTACCGTGCATTCGGGTCGTCAATCTTATTAATTCTAATGTAGGTATTCTAAGCACAATTTTTTACGTTAAGCACCTAATGAATATTATCATGGGAGGTAGAAAAATATAAAGTTGGCCCATATCGGTGACGAATGAGTCGACACCACCCTGGACGCAACCGCCGCCGCCACGTCGAGCAACAGCCACACATAGATGTAGGTACCATAGTACAGTGCATAGCTGTGACTATACAGAATGCTCCATCACTAAAAAGTCACATTTAGTAATTATTTATTTTAATTTGCAAGAAAATATTTTTTTAGATTTCGTTTTAAATTTTTGTTGGTGATTCTATCTTTGAGGGACAGGAAGTTGGTTTATTAAATGGGGTACATACTATATATTTAAGTGTTCTTTTCCCGTACAGGTTCGTATAGCGAGGTAGTGAAAGTTTCTTATTAGTGACACAACGGGGTACATGATTAGTGTCCTCCGATGATTTAGGGTTTTTAAAATTCTCATTGAAATACTCTTCGTTAAGTATGTTCAACTTCACTTTCTCATGTATCGGTATTATGTTGCAGAACTGGAAGAGTTGATGATAGTCATTTGTGTAAATCTTTTTTATATTTTCAGGAACAATTTCTTTTAGGATTCTTAATTGAAGTACGTATATTTGGTCATGGTGGCTTTTAAATGTCCTTCCGTAGCTTGATATCATTCACCGAGGCTTTTCCCAACTCAGTTGGGGTCGGCTTTCCAATCTAACTAGGATTCGGCTGAACCGATATTTTCTGTGAAGCGACTGCCATCTGACCTTCACAACCCATGGGCGATATCGAAGTCTTATAGTTAGACCGGTCGGATTGTCGATTTAGGGCTCCAACTACCCCTAACGACTGCCATATAGATGTTTTTATGACAACCTGGACCGACGGCTTAACGTGCTCTCCCAGGCACGGAGGGGTCTCATTGTCTTAAGAAATGGTCACCCATCCTAAGACCGGCCTGAGTCGATGTTGCTTAACCTTGGCAATGTCTTAATATTGTCGGTTACCACTAGACCACGAGCCCCTCAAGTCCGAGTCCTTCCGTAGCTTGATAATCCATATGAAATTATGGATTCTGCTAGCGATTTATAGAGAATGAGGAGGGTTTTATAAGGAACTTTATATTTAATTATAGAAAATTTTGCTAGAATTGCTCGTAGTTTATTACACACTAGGTTAATATGATATTTCCAGTTAAGGCGGTTATCCATCGTTAAACCGAGGTACATTTGATTTTGACGTGTTCAATAAGGTCAGTTACAGGGCGTATTTGAATTTTTTAGATTATTCTTATGTAAACATTCGTGACAGTGTGCTATAAGATTGGGAGTAATAGGTTTTCTGTTTTGGCTGGAGCTAATATACATAACCTTAGACTTTTGTGCATTCAAAACCAGCCCAGTATCATGTGACCATGTTAAGAGTCTCTCAAAGTCCCCTTGAAGACGATTTTGGGCCTCGATAACACTAGTCCCGGCGGACACTATGCAAGTATCGTCTGCACATTGGAACATGTGTGTGTCTGTGGCATCGTAGCTCCCGAAAGGATGATCCGATTTGGATTTTGTTTTTTTTGTAAGGTGAATTAGTCGGGATGTGGGGTATGGTTTTAACATGTTGTTTTTTTAAGTTCTTTTAAGGAATACCTTGGTGGCACAATGGTACTATGTACGGACTGCCACGCTCGAGGTCTCGGGTTCGATTCCCGGGTCTGGTGGATAATGTACAATTCTCTTTAGAATTTTACCCAGATAATTATCCCAGAGCCCGGTAAATGGCAATAGGCTCGCCCCCTATTACATGGGACCTAACATAGCTGGCGAGATGTGGGTGTGTTTGCAAACCTCTGCCTACCCCTTCGGGGAAAAAGGCATGATGCTATGTATGTTTTTTAAGTTACGCAAAACTTATAGTGTGACCTACGTATTTCCTTTTTACAAATTTCAAATAGATCTAAAATTAATAAAATAGGTAAGTACCTATTTTATTAATTTTATTGGCTGCAATAGACTATTAGTGCCCAGACATTTTTTTGGGAAATATTTCACCCTACAAGCAATGAAGTAATACGAGTAGATTTGATTTACGCTTACAATTTAATTTATTTATAAAAAACAAACAAAAAATAATTAATAAAAATTAAAATAAATTTAATTAGCATTTAATCGACAGTTTGAGATGTGAGAAAATACCTCAATTATTCCCAATCACATGTCATAACCGCCCACAATAAGAATTTTCAATATGTTTATCTTAAAACATGTGTGAACGACTGTACCTCATTTAACGTTAGTATGTAGAAGTTTACAATTAAATTATTTAATAAATATAATTAATTAAAAGTCCAGCGAAAATTGGACTGATATTGGGCACTATTTCAAGCACAATTTTTTAAGCCGTAAATTGTACCTATAGCTCGTTCGGTATTCGCGTAGTGAAGTGAGTATGCTAGGCGTAGAACCTACGCCCAGCATACTCACTTAACGAATCCTATAACTCCGGAGTTATTAGAGCACCGTTTTTTCTTTTTGGGCACCATTTGGCACTATTTGGGCACAATATTTTTAAGTATGAATTATGGTTGAAGCGTACACAGATTCCTCAAACGGAGGTGAGTATGCTGGGCGAAACCTTCGTCCAGCATACTCATCGAACTATGGCTGTAATTTCTTAAGTATAAGAGCACTATTTTTTTCCTTTGGGCACTAATTAGCACTATTTCAGCACAATGTTTTGGCATTCATGAAATATCAGGATTCCATGGTGAGTATGCTGGACGAAGGGACACCCTCAAACGGCGTAAATATGCTAACCTAGCAGGTGATTACATATTTGAGCGGTTTGGGGTTGAGACACTGGGGTCATGGGGTCCGAGTGCTCGCCGCCTTTATAGAGACATTTCTAAACACCTAATCGATGCTTCTCAGGACCAGAAGGCTGGCTATTTTCTGGCCCAAAGGATAAGTATCGCCATCTAACGTGGCAACATAGCCAGCATTCTGGGAACCATCGCAGTCGGCAATGACGCGAAGGATTTTTTAAACGATATTTTGTAATGTAAATATTTTTAGTATATAATTATGTATATTTTTTACAAAATTTATTATTAAATGAACCTTAAAACTAAATTAATAGGTACATAAATACCTTATAACTTTAACTGGGTTACGTTGTTTCAGCTGTGCACTGTGCATCGCGTCAAACTTTTAGTTTGAGAGTGCCTGTGGTAGATTTTATTATTAAGTCCACAAATATCGTAGTGTAATAAATAAAAACTAAATTTACTTTTATAATCGGTTAAAATAAAAAACGTTCTACAATTTCATTTATGCGTTAAATTTATTTGTATTCATCAAATTAGTGAAAACGCAGTCTTTTATGTTCAGCACGCCATTGAACCTGTTAGAATAGAATAGAATAGAATAAAACTTTATTTGTACACCAATACAACGTATATAACAAAATATTCAAGTTAAACATGTACAAATGGCGGCCTTATCACTAAAAAGTGATTTCTTACAGGCAACCTTTGGATGGACAAGTAGAAAGAATAGAATTTAAAATAACCATAAGGGTAGGCATGTTCAGCCGTAACTACATCTGTCCAACAAATGCACAGATAAATGGCCGGCCATGACACCATCACTTAATAACTAAGTACCCGCATGTTACATACAGAACATTGGTAATTACACAGCCATGTCCCGCTTTCACTCTCAATATACTCGTTTTGTGTCATGTTGTATTATTTATGGGTGCTAAGGAACCGTATATGAACATTTTCAGGGCACAAGTCATCCTCCTCTGCACGCGGTGCGCATGCAGACAGACTTCTTTAATTATTTGATTTCTATTAAAGACCATTAGGGTTGTGAGAAACTGGGCTCATGGCGTCCGAGCGCTCGCCGCCTTCACAGATTCTCAGGACTCGCCATCCAACGTGGCAACACAGCCAGCAATACGATATTTTGTAGGTTGTAAATATTATTAAGTAGTACATAATTATTTATAAGAGCATAATATATGCTCTATATCCCCGCAAAGGGTAGGCAGAGATGCATTACACACCCACAATTTGCCAGTGTTTTTAGTCCCACGTAATAGGGGCAAAGCCTAATGCCGTAACCGGGCAACTTAGATCAAAAATAAGCCGGGCACAAATATAATGGGTTATGTACAAAATGGCCGAAACAATTTAATAAAAAAATGGAAACCCCTTGCTTTGCGATGAAATGTTGATTAAAGGCAACAAAATGTTACGTACCAGCCGCTATGGCACAACCAATTAAAGTCCTGGGTGTCTCGGACTATATAATATCTTAGACAAATATTCTTATCTGACAATATTCTATTAGAGATAATTTACTGGTTTCTAAATAGACCATAATAGCCTGCGTTTAAGCAGGAGGGCGATTTGTAAATTTTTACAAAACACTATAATCTTACCGTTTAACTTTCTATGTTATTATTATAGTGTTGTAACATTATAATGGGTGTTTGTTTTAGCTTTAGTCACGCGACAGAACTGGCCAAGATATTTTGTTTTTAGTTCTCTCTCCTTTTAACTCCACAATATAATAGCACTGATTGGCTGACGCAGGACCACGGTTCTATTGCTAGGGCTCCGCTTAAACGTAGACTGAAAGGTGTTATGCTTGGAGAATTAGAGTGATCTTGTTTAGAAAAATAAAATAAAATAAATTGTGTATATATATCTATATGTATGTTTGTATGTATATGTATGTGTGTATGTATGTATATGTATGTGTATTTGTGTGCATGCGCACGCATACGCATACGTGTGTGTGTGTGTATATATGTTGCATTCATTATTCATTGGAACACTAGTAGGATACTGTAAAGAAACTCGCTAAGGCCCCTCTTTTTGTAACGGATTAATGGAATAATTAATAATTTCTAATTCTTTGGATTAAGTAAATGTAAACAAGTGCTATAACTGCAAGACAGTTTGTCGGCGGGTTTATAAATATGTAATTGTGTTTATGCCAAATAAATGTTTTTTATTATTATTATTTCCTTTATTTAACTTGATACATATTTAGTACATTTTTAAATAAATCTATTAAAAAATACAAATATATTTAAAAATATAAAAATAGTGCCCCACCGGTATCGAGTACAAGGACCAAGCTACCGGTGGTTAGGGCTCCAGAGACAGGAATTTCCTCACGATGCGTGCCGTGTCGAGTAACACTGCCTTCTGCATCAGCCCCTTGACCCAACTGTCTAACGAGAGCCTCTGTAGGTGTTGGTCGAGGCTCTTGGCGATCAGTCCATGCACGGAAACGACTATCGGTACAATAACAGCTGAGCTTACATGCCACATGTCGACAATCTCTTGGGCCAAATCCAAGTACTTTACTTGTTTGTCTTTTTCGGCTTTCACGAGATTGCAATCATGCGGAATAGTAATATCAACTATTATTGCACGGCGCTCTAACCGATCTACTATTACTATATCAGGCCTATTTGCAACAATAGTCCTGTCCGTGATAATAGATCGGTCCCAGTGCAATGTGATATGATCATTTTCGAGAACTGGGTCGGGCACATACTTGTAATATGGCACTTCTGAATCCACGAGTTTGTACTTCAGAGCAAGCTGTTGATGGACGATCCTAGCTACTTGGTTATGTCTATGCAAATACTCTCCGTTGGCCAGATTGGAACAACCAGATATAATGTGTCTAAGGGGTTCACCGGGACGTTGGCATGCCCGACATATCAAGTCATAGTCAACCGTACCATCCTTCAGAATATACCTCCGGTAGTTCTTAGTCATAACAACTTCGTCCATAATTGCAAAGACAAAACCTTCGGTTTCACCAAATAGGTCTCCGAATCGTAGCCAGGATATAGATGATTTAAAATCAATATCAGGTCCGTGTAGGGCCTGATAAAAGCGTCCATGTAGCTCTTTACTCTTCCATACATCCATGCGGTCATTAGTACTCAGTATCACAGATTTGCGCCAGTTCTCTTTAGCCAAACCGAGCGGGGTCAGTCCATTGTCTACAGCAACAACATCACGATGCAAATCCTCGTCCACCTGCAGGAAGTATTCCCTGAGATTGCACACCTCACGGTTGTGAAGGGTCTTAGCATTAAGAAAGCCACGGCCCCCAACCTTCCGCGGTATGTACAATCTCATTACAGATGAACGCGGATGATGCATTCGGTATGTAGTGAGTAGTGTACGGACTTTTCTATCCAGAGCGTCAAGTTCTGTCTGAGTCCATCTGAGTATGCCAAACGAGTACATCAAGACTGGCATGACCCAACCATTGTAGGCTCGCACCTTGTTACCGCCCGATAAAAGACTATTAAGTACTTTTCTCAGGCGGCCAAAGAAGCGTTCCCTCAATGATTGTTTCATAGCAGTCTCTAAAATGCCCAACGCTTGTGACATACCCAAGTATTTATAAGTGTCGGTTGCGGAAAGAGACCTAAGTTGAGTCGAATCCGAAAGTTTTGTTCTTTCGGACTCCACTACCTCACCCTTCTTTACATGCATGATCGCACACTTGTCGACACCAAACTCCATTCTGATAGAACTACTAAAGGTTTCTGTTACCTTTAGTAGTGTCATCAGTTGGTGATTGTTTGGGGCAAGTAATTTCAAATCATCCATGTAGAGAAGGTGAGATAAAACCTGACCATCCCTCCGCAACCGATACCCTAGGCCTGAATTCTCCAGCAAAGTGCTAAGAGGGTTCAGGGCCAGACAAAACCATAATAACTCAGACTATCGCCCTGGAATATACCACGTTCGATTTTGATCGGTCCACCATTACCACAAGTTCGTCGACACCCTGAATAGCACAAGACTGACTTCCATTGCCCCATACATGCCCCTATGAAGGTACATAGAGTTGCATCAATCTTATACAACTCCAGCACCCTCCGAAGCCATGTAAGAGGCACAGAGTCATAAGCCTTCTTGTAATCTATCCAGCATGTCGCCAAATCCTTGTGATTACGGCGTACCTGTTGGCTAATAATCATATCCATAATTAGGAGCTCTTTAGTGCCACGAGCAACATCCATTTTGAGAGATTGACATGATGTTGTTGTCATTTATGTGGGATGATATCTTTTGTCTCAAAATAGATGTTAGAAGCTTATAGATCGTTGGTAGACACGTAATTGGTCTATAATTTTTAGGCTTTGGCACTACCAGATTTGTATAAGAGATGGGTCATACCAGTGGTAAGAAAATCGGGAAGCGATCCTGATTCCAAAGATGATTGGAATTGAAATGCCAACCGTCCATGCGAACTTCGGAACCATTTTATCCAAAAGTTATGCAGCCCGTCTGGTCCTGCTGATTTTCAGTTTGGTAACAGATGGACTGCATTATTATTATTATTAAACTCTTTAAAATGCCTTTTTGGTGTGCTGTATTCTCGTGAACTTTACGTCAACGCGAGCTGTGCGGTTAAAAATGCGGGGACAGTAATCTAAACTACTATCTTAGTACTATTAGGTATATATACATACACAAAACCACGTTTTTATCTCCGAAGGTTAGACAGGGGGTTTCATTAGGCCCATGTTAAGCCAATAACTTGGTGGTTCCAATTAATAGGGGATGAGCTAAGCCTAGTTTTCGAGCACTTTAAATATGAGTCTTAGTCGGTCAACATACCAGATCCAAAAAGTACTAATAGATTACCTGCAAGTTTTTTTTTTTTCGAAGTTTGCGACCTAAGACCGCGGTTGCGTCCATTGCCGGGCTCCCCAGGTATACACTCAAAAGTATTCCCTGTGGCGACGGCGGAGATTACATGTTTACCTATATCACAGATATTAAAAAGATTACGTTGAAAATATTATCATTCTCTGATGGCATAGTGGCAGCCAGTTGCTATACATACTAATAGAATTATAGAGCAGCAAATATTTTAATTACCGATGCAACACCAGTTATTGAACCTGATCCACAGGTTTGATTGAAAAAAAAAAATCTTTTATCTCTGCTCCGAGTTCTTCAAAGCCGGTTTTTTTGTAGCAAAGTAATTAATTTAATTACTGATCGAAATAAACTTTTTAGAAAAATGTAATCATTGAAGAAATAAAGATAAAATCCTTTTATTTTACTCTTAGGTTTGCTTCTAATGTGCGTTTACACATGCCAAATATGTCAATATAAACCCAAACCACCCAAACGTACAGGAATACGTTAAATACTTCATCCAATATTGTCTCGTGCTGAAAAAAACTGCTCTCGTCTTAACCCCGAGGCCGCTTTATTTACTATTTTTGTATGACATAACACACAGATAAAAATATAACAATTAAGAGTATGTTTTAGGCTTTAAGTTTCAAGTAATATTCAATATAACAGCTACCAGACTTATCAACAGTTTATACATATAAAACAAGGTGACAAACGGTTTAACTTATAGAGCTCATTAATGACCGGTTCACATTATTCCAGTAACATTCCAATCCAGTGCTGGAATGCTACTGGAATAATGTGAACCGACACATGAATGCACTGGAATGTGCCCATTCCAGTGAACATTCCAGTCCAGTGACTGGAGAGACCGTCAACTTTTCATTCAAGCTCACCCAATCCAGCGCCACTGGAATAGTGTAAACAGCCATTCCGGTTGCAATCCAGTGCTAGATTGAACATTTTTGGCGTTTCTTTCTAGAAATCATTGTCACCGATGTTACCAATCCAACTCTTCAAAGACTGGAATAAATGTAAACGATATGCTCCAGTCCAGCACTGGACTGGATTAGCTCACTGGATCACTGGACTGGAATAATGTGAACCGGGCATAAGATCCCATAATAATTAAAAGAAACTAATTAAGTGCCGGTACAACAGAACCGTTACTTCTGATACTTCTAAAGCGATTCCCGAAACAGCCTTGATAACGTTATACAATAAATGAAATTCATAAAAACAAACCTATAAATTATGTGGCATATTGAGTAATGCAACACCACAAGAATCGATAAGAATATTTATTTTGTTTACGATATGTTATCGAAATTACGAAGTTCTTTGTAAGTGCGGACACGAGGCGGAAACTATTTGGTACGAAAGGTTCTTCAAGGAAGGAGTTTAACAATAAACAAGGTAGGAACATGTTTAGAAGATTCACAACGGACTTGTAACTCCTCTGACGTGAACTTACGTCTACATCCCCCAATGGGTAGATTATTACGGCTTTTATTACGCCCACATTTCGCCAGTTACTATGTAGGTCATAGGGGGCGAGTTCATTGCCGTCTCTGGGCACTTTGGATAAGCGTGAGCCTCGTCTGTTAAGTGTATCGATAGGAATGACTTGCCCAAATGATGATAGAGCCCCTTTGTGTGATAGTTTATACTTTCGATTGTCAGCACTTGGTGCCACCTTATAGTGGGTAATATATTATGAAACAAACTCATTAACTTATTCCACTGATTTATGAACAAAACTTGTCCGGGTTTGCCGACATTTGCCAAGGTGTTGCCGTAAACAGTAAAACACCTTTAATTGGTTTCCCATTTTTACCTACCTATATTTACTTATTATTATAAAAAGTTCAGTAACTAAACTATGGTTGTTTAAATGTTTATTTGTGTTAATAAGGGACTTGTCAAACTTGATAACTTTTTCAATCCTTGTAACATTTAACACTAGCCTAATAAGCTTATCGCGTCAAACTTCACGTTCGCTGACATTCATATTTTTTTTGCTCTTTATCTAGAAACCCCGTTCTAACGAACGAAATACATTATCTGATAATAATTCCAAAAACTCGTTATCAAATATTGTTACTGTGAAGGAATTTTTATTTACCAAAGTTCTCTTTTCTTTGTGGTTATTTCTTTAAACACCCAGCAATCTAGAGATCCAGAGTCGAGCTATTGATCTAAATCGAGGAGTCATATTCAATAGATCTTATAGCCAATTTCTTTCTTACAAGTTCTCCTTGCGAATCTGGCAGTAAATGTAGAAGGACAGAGCAACGAATGTCATTCCTGGGGTTACCGTGTTGTTCTAAGTGTAGAAGCAATAATATTGACGTTTGTTAAGGATATTTCATTTCATTTAATCAAATTCTCATTTCAGTTATGAGTAAGGACTAGGTGTAGCTGCACGTCAGGTAGCTAGGATCTACAGGCTTTAGCCGTAACATACCCACCGCTCGTCTGATGGTAAGTGGTCATCGTGGTCTATTCCCGATTGTAGCATCAGAGTATCAAAGGTAAAATAAAAAATAAAATAAAATAAAATAACGTTTATTATCTTTGAAATTTTCAGAAAATTATTTAGATTCGTCAGATTATTTAGATTCGTCAGAATTCGTCAGTAATTTAACCAGACAACTTTAAATTACAACAAAGTAGTTTTTTCCTCCAACTGAAAGTGTTAAATGAACCTGGATGCATATATTATCCTATCAAGGTACCCTGCCTAAGCAAGAGAACAGTATGAATCATATCTTAAGGTATGAGGCATGAGGTACCTATATGGTTATGAATATGTGTTCTCGAGTAATAACGCTTTCCTGAGTGGAGTTAGCAGATGGTTTCAATTGAATCAAATGAGTGAGGCGCCATGACTACAGCAGCGGTTATCTACAATCTACTTCTCAAATATATCTTATAGTTAAATTGGTAGACGGTTTCATAAATTAGATTATTAAAAATGTTGACTTAAAATTACTGAGCCCTAATAATGATTAGGAGCCTTTAGGAGATTAGCCTAAATAATGATGAGGAGGGAAGGCGAGACCCGAAGGGGTTTGAGAATTAATAGAAAGTTATGTTAACTAGGAAGAACATGGAATACATATTTGTTTTAAATAAAATGCAAAAAAAATCCAAATATTTAAAAGTAAGCAGTTTTCTTGTTACCAATTCCCATGGGAACACTTTACCGGAATAAAAAGTACCTAGTCCATGTGTTTTTCTAATGAATGAGCTATATTACTGTAATGCTTAAGACATTTCAGTAGTTTTCACGTGAAAGAGTAACAAACATCCATCCATACAAACTTTCGCGTTTAGATTTTTTTTCTTGATAGGATTTGTATCAGTTTAGTAAAAGGCGTAAGATGAGCTTTGCATTCGTGTAAGTAATCACGAAAAGTAGAGTAAATAACCGGCCAAGTGTGTGTCGGGCCACGCATAAGATAAGGTTCCGTAGTTGGCCATAACAGCCTCTATAACTCCTGAACTTAAAGTTATACCATCCGTTATAGATTTCCTTAAAAGTTCCTTACAAGGTCTACCATCATGAATTTAATTTTTTTCAGGTTCTTCACTCCAGCCGTTTAGACTTTTGAGTGGGGATGTCCTGTTTTCGCAAAATCGTGCTCTTCAAAGTTAAATATCTCGCAAACGTTTTATTAATGTTTTTACAGGACCTATCTAATGATATCCCACACAATGTAATATCTCGCTAACTTACCTACCAATTTCTATAACTACTGCTTAGTTTGAGTCAGAAAAGAATCCAATGAAACTAATCTTAAATTCTAGATTCCCTGCATGTTTCATACAAAGATAAATATAATATGTACAAATAGAATAAGAACTGAAATAATTAATTGATAGATATATTTAGGACACAATCGCTACGAATAGAATATCTATTAAGTAATTCTAACTCTGGTCACCAATTAAGATAAAACTGTTCAAAATACTCGTACATAATATAACTGTGAACTAGAGCAACGCATTCCAACTGCATATTGGATGGTTCTTTACTGTCTGAACTGATAAGAATAGCTTGGTTAATAAAGATAGTAATCAAACAAACAATACTCACTATCTATATAAGTAATGTAGTATAAGGTATCGGACGAATGCATTATCGACGCAACTTACGCGTACACTTTTTTTACAAATTCCAAATTTCAGATCGAATTGTACGTGATCCAAATGGGTTAGCACGAAGCGATGTAAAGAGACCGAACGGTATGTCGTTGCTTGCTACCGTGGAAGATGGGAAGGCCTTTTGTGTGAGACGCTACTTGCGTTGACACCTTCACACCTTCGGGATGTGCCGGCTCTGCTGCTGCATCGGCTGAAGGCCTCAAACGGCGTAAATATGCTAACCTAGCAGGTCACATATATGAGCCGTTTGGGGGTACTTTAAATTACTTTTGCGGTTTTCAGAGATATAATGTGTTGAACTCAACATGTTTGTATTGATTTATGAAAATCGGATTACAGAAACCTAATGGTTATAACATTTTATCGCCATATAGCTAGGTAGGTATTTCACACGGACGAAGCTGCGGGTGATGCCTTCTAGTTGTACTCAAATAAAGCCTAGTGAAAACTGATACGAGATAAAATGTTTTTGATGATTAATTTACAATTCTGATGCAATGAAATACACGGCTTTACAACGGCTACTTAATCCGTTATCAAAACGGAAGGGTTTTACTTAAACCCAAATCAATGTTTGACCAACCCACTTTATCTATTTACCAGGGGAACTGGTAGAGTTCTTATCTGTTTGTATATTTAGCCTTGAATGTTAACGGATGCTGGTAACATCGGTTAAACAAATAATATTAAGTACGAGTACAAATAATAATGTAGTACGTCGAGGACATCTGGATCTGAACTTTATCAAAATCAAATCAAATAAGTTTGTTAGGAAGGTAGGATTATTAGTTATTTACTTTTAGGAGAAGAGGGATACAATTAAAATACACGTTTTTCTAATATGGAAATATCAGAGTTTCATAATACATGGAGTGTTTACTTAGTTGAGTTTTCTTTTTAATTCAATCACAATATTTTTTCAAATGCAAGACGCGTGTAACTTTGTCCACTGTTGCTTAGTTCTGCCGCTCTTCGTTTAGTACAGAATGGTATCCTCATGACATCTTATCAGCTACCTGCGTAAACAAATATCAGTTAAATCGTTTTAGTGGTTCAGGCCTACGACCAACAGTCACGCCTCTTTCCCATTGAGGTAAGCAAAGAGCAACGATATTAGCCAGAATAAATATTATATTTATAGAGGTAGAAAAAAAATCGAATAGAAATCTCAAAAAAAGATGAATTAAAATATAGTTTGTCGTTTCAAATATTGACTTAAATCCAAGTCACAAGGAGAAATTCTCCTTGAAAGAAACGATCGTTCAAGCACGGCCTGGTGGATGACTTTGATTTTTTTCGATTATAAATATTTGGAAACTATTAAGTAGGTATATAAAGTTCTAGGCGTACTTGTCACTTTCAAATAGAAACCATATCTACCGAAACTTTTGTCATTGTTTGTATATAAACGGACAAGTCCTTGAAGCGTGAAACACGTTCATAGAATTACGACTATTAAGGACTAGGATTTAATATAGAAAATAACAATTGAACAAAATCAAATTCCATGATCATGGGAACATCAATATGGTAACAACTATTTCGACAGAGCATTGTCCAGTGTTAGAGCGTAAAAAGCGGATGAATGATTGCATTGCTGGCGCCTCATCGACATTGACGCAATAAAAAATATTCAAAGTCATTCGGATATTAAATTTACTGGTGATAACAAACTCCCTGCTGTCGCTTCACGGCCTGTGACGGTGAGGAATGTGGCTTTCAATATTTACTATGATCAAACAATATTTTTGGTAAACCATGATAAAACCAAGGTTGAACCACGTTTTGAACTTGAAGAAGAATTTCATATAAAATATCTAGAGGGGTATTCATTCATATAAGAATAAATTCCTGTTTCCATGAATTATTTTATAAGATTTACGGTTCTTTAAGATTTAGCAACAAATGTTATAAATCTAAATATTCCTGCAACGTGGATTCGATTAAACTAACTCTCAGATTTATGAAACTCGTAGGGGAAGAAGTATAGATAACGATGTTTCTATGTCAGACGTATTAAATTTCTTTCACAGTCATCTTACTCAATCAAACCTTTGAACATTTTACACAACAAGTGTGTCATGAGAAAGACAATCTCATGACCCACCGAACCAAAACGCACGTGCCCATAGTTTCAGACACAGAAAAAAAAAATACTACGAGTATATCATAGATATAAAATACAATAACTAGGTATACTAAGACAATTCAATGTTGCCAATTGACGTATCAAATAGAAAATTTACTTTATATTTTAGAATATGAAGTTGCGCTCGCGCACGCGACTTTGCGTGATGAAGAATTGATCGATCAGACTGCAAATAGTAGGTACACCTATTAAACTTTCGCTTATCAGAGCACATATTCATACACTATTTTTGCTTGAAGTGGAAATTAAAATAGGTTTATGGGTGTATCGCATGGAAATAATTGCCATTAGTCGATTGTGCAGTCGATTGATGATTCATAGTGATTCATCGATCATCTCGATGGTGGCAGCGAATTCTAAGAAAATTTAAGTAGATCGGTCTAAAGTTCACGCCGCTTGAGGTGTGTCAGTAGGTACATAGTAGTGCTAGTTCTATTAACTATTATGTTGTAGTAGTAATAAGATTATCATCTTTACTTTATAAGTATGAGCTTTTAGGATACTATAACATTACCAAGGAGTTTTGTGCCCGTTCTTCTCCTTGGAAACTGCCTTTTGGACCGTGGCGGTAGTTTCAGGACCTTTTACAAGTAGGGATTGGGTGGATTGGAAATATGCGGGATATGTATAATCTACTTAATGTATATTTGGCTAACGCAGTCTTCAGTATTACAAATTAAGTTTGTTTTTTATTTTTTTATTCCGCGGCCCAAGACCGCGGCCGCTCTAACGTCGTTGCCGGGCGTCTCTGGTTCACAAGCAGAAGGGATTTCCCGTTCCCGGGCGCCCGGCGGACTTTGACCACCTGTGTGGCCTCTACGGGGGTTTGCTCGGGATGAGAATCCCGCGTCGTTGGGGTAGGGTTTTATCCCACGTCGGTGAGTGAATCTGGTTGCGTGCTGTGGGGCAAAGGCCACGCAGCACGCAACCCTTCTAGCCTGCTTCTGTAAGGACACAAATTAAGCTGACCCACAAAATTTTACTTTGATATTTTGTGGTTAATATTTTTGATATTAAAGGTAGATGAGAATTCCACCTTTTGAGGGATTTTATCACAGTTCTGTAATTTGTAATAATTGTAAAACTTTCTTATTAAAACCTCACTACTCCTAGACTCAAGATATTCTCAACTGCAAGTTGAAACACCTGAAATACCGAATAAGCTCTGACAAATAAAACAGAAGAATTGAAATTGAAATTAGAAAATGGAATCATACTGACTATCACGTCAAACCAACAATTGACGGACCAAATCTCTTCCTCTCTTCAGAAAGATGTATCAATATTAATAAATCTGTGATATATAATTAAAATTATATTTGCTAGCTCTAAATTGCAGTAACTGCTATGATATTAACAGTTGTTGACAACCTTTTGAGTCCAGAATGTTGCAAGAACCTGCAGCAAGCGTGAGAGACTGCCGAGAGCACCATTGTGTCCCAACTGGTTCCCACATAAAAACTTACACGTACAACATTCATCTATACTTGATCAGAATGCAGAAATTGCAAAAATTGCTCTGATCTATTCGCAACTTTTTACGAAAGGAAAGAAAATTAAAGTTGAAACTAAGTACGACATGGTCACAGACACTTATGGGATTTTGGGTTGCGTGCTGTGGGAATCCCCTCACGCACGCCTCCGCTAACCGACGCGGCATAAAGCCCCTCTCCCAAGGATGCGGGATAACTCCCGATCCAACTTGACAAAGGCCGCATAGGTGGCCAAAGTCTGAGAATGGGACAATTCTCCAAAATGCGTACCCGAAGCGCCCAATAGCGCCAATGGACGTTGGGACGTGGGGCAGAATTATGTTTCTCATTTCGACTGTATGTTTTTTTTTTATGTTTGTTACTTCATAATTTAGGACTCGATTAACCGATTTAAAAAATCTTTTACTTGAGATCTGCCTTTTATTGTTTTTTTTTTTAAATAATAGAATAAAATTATATAAAAAATTATAAGGCCTGGAGAAAAACGTGACTTTAGGCGTATGCATTGGTCAGACAGCCCAGAGGTATTTTGTCCTAACTAAACATTGGTCCCCTCGGGATGCCTAAATTGTGGTGAGTGGCACCTCCATCACTGTCGGGAGGACGTTGAAATACCTGGGTCTCCTACTCGACAGTCGGTGGGGGTTTGTCGAGCATTTCCGGCGGTTGTCACCAAAACTGGTGGCGTCCGCCAATGCGCTCGGCAGGCTGTTCCCCAATAAAGGGGGACCGGGAAGTGCTTGCCGCCGTCTCTACGAGGGGCGGATGCCCTCAGCGTCGGGAACGTGGTTCAGCTGCGACGACCGCAGCGGATCGCGGCGCAGAGGGCTGCACGGGCGTACCGCACCGTGTCTTTTGAGGCGGCGTGTCTGTTGGCACAAAGTCCCCCGTGGGATCTCGAAGCGGTGGTCCTGAAGAAGGTCTACGAGGAGGGTGCCCTGGTGCGACAAGAAGGAGGTCGCCCGTTGCCGGAGCAGGTCGATCGCTGGAGACAGGAGGCTCGCGACGATCTGTTCCGGCAATGGGCCTTGAGATGTGAGATTCCCTCCGCGAGCCGGCGCTCGTGGGGGCCATCGGTCCCATGCTCCGCCAGTGGCTGGAGCACGCGCAGGGGGCTCCGACGTACTTCCTCACCCAATTTCTCACAGGTCACGGATGTTTCGCAAAATTCCTGTGGGAAGTGGTGGGGGCAGACACAACGCCTGCGCAATTCCGACAGAATTATCGGAATTGCGCAGGCGGCGTCGTGGACACGGCAGAGCACACGCTCTTCGTGTGCGCCGCCTGGGACGCGGAGAGGTTGGCCCTAATGGGCACTATTGGAATAGTGGATTCGCTGCCGGCCTTGATCCAGTCTATGGCCGGCAGCGACCAATGTTGGGCCGCCGTCGCACCCATCGCTCGGGATGGCGGCGAAGAGAGAGGCTCTGCGTGAGTGGGAGCGTGCAGGCCTTACGCTCCCGCCCCGGCGGGCACCAGTCAGGGGGTGACGGCGCATTGCCTATGCCCAAGCCCCTGACTTATAGGGCCGTGGACGGTGGGTCGGGGGGCCCACCGTCCACGCGAATGGCCCTGAGGAGTCCGACGCCCCTTATGTGTTTCGGGGGCGTCGCTTCTGTGTCGATCAGGGGGGGTTAGCCCCCCCCCCAGATGGGCTCGAAAGAGCGCCCCTTTGCCGGGCCGCCATCGCTTAACAGTTCCTGCCTATCCGGCGGCCCGGCTAAGGCGAAGGAGAAACACCGTGGTCCGGTTTTAGTGGGTAGTCCGGCCCGTTTTCCATCCTAGGGCCGGGAGTACCACACGAAGCCGTCTCGAAAAAAAAAAAAAAAAAAAAAAAAACTACTATAAATAACTAAGAAACTCCGGGGAAGAACACAAAATTTATTACTTAATTAATTTAATTTTTTTTTTTTTTTGTAGTAGTAAAAGGATTGTTCCCGGATATTCCCCAAATAAATATGTTAGGACAATTCACACAAGACCATCTAGTCTCAAACTAAGCAGAGCTTGTGATATGAGTACTAGATAAACTGATATAAATACTTATATATATTTTTTTTGTAAATAAATACATACTCGTATTACATAGGAAACATCCACACTTCGGTACAAACGTGTCTGTCTTAACACAAAGTTTATCCCGACCGAGAATCGAACCCGAGACTCCGGTGTCGAAAGCAGATGCACTACCGACCACGCCACCGAATCTAGCTATCTAGGGGAATACCCATCATACTCGTAAATACAATTTTATCAATAAACAAGTTTTTTTACAATTTTATAAATAAATTTCTTTAAAATCTAAAACTTGAGCATGTTCTCTTTGCAATGTTGATAGCAAACTAAATAAATCAAATATAATTAAAGGTTCTAATACTCATCAGGTAGGCTAGGGTTGGAACTGTTAAAAGGTTGAGGCAAGTTATGCAATAAGTAAACAAAAAGGCGTTTTTTGCTACCAGATGCTTAATTTTTTTTTGTTTGACATTTTATTTGGGTGCGAAATAGTGTTTTGGAGCAATAGTAAAAAAACTATCATAAAACCTCTCTTTTGGGGGCGGAAACTTTAAAAGGCAAAATAAGTTTATGATTTTTGATTAAGTGATTCATTCGAAAAAAATACAAATTTTATAACAAAATATCATGAGTCATTAACTTATAGAACTTAATTATGATTTGATCAATTGACTCAAGAATATTGGTGATCAATGCAATAATTACAACTTCCCAGAAGTACCTAAAATCGAATGGGTTCAAATCCTACAAAATAAAACTATTACGCACGGGCATTTTACATTTACATGAAGCTGAAACTAAACTCAATTAAAACTTAAAAGCATTCATAAGAATGTTACCTATACGGTTTCATTGGTTTCATACAATGCTGCAACCATTTATTATTTTTAAACTACATAATTTAACTATATACTCCTAAATACAATGTAACTAGAATCACAATAGAACATAAACTTGATGCAACATTCAATGTACATTGAAATCGGTTGACTTACCTGGTAATTAACTTCCAAAATATGATTACACTGATAACAGACCCCTCTCTGGGGCAATCACTTAAAAACAAGCTCCATAACACAATTCACACGAATTAAAAATAACGTCACAAGCACAGCGTAAATATTAATTAAGTTTTCGATCGTAACACGCGGGATACTTCGAGCGTCGCGACACATGCGTCGCGCACAGAGGTTTAGCGCGGTATGCGCCGCGGTTCTCTAAACTCTTTTGAGTCTTTTCCCGCGCATACAACAGATGCTGCGCGTGCGACTCTTTTAGTTCACTAATAATTTGGCTTAGTGTTCATTATACATTTTAATAATATTATTGTATTTTATATTTGATGATTGTGGGATAACTAACTCGTAATTTCTTTCAAAACATTAATTTAATGTTTAAATAACAATCATTTTAGGTACCTATCTATGTTTCTTTTGTATGTTAATTTATACTTCTGTACGTATTACCTACAATAATTTACATCAGAGAGTTTTAATCATCTAGACATTCTTCTCAATGTGCCTCACTCAGGTAGATGGGTGTTGTGTTTATTGGTTCCTTTACATAACACTCTTTTAGGGTTTTGATACAAGAAGAACTTAATAGAGTCTATTTGCACCATTCTACCGACTCGATACACTTTTCCAATGTTTTTTTATAAGTTTTAGAGGTACACAGTTAAAATAAGAACTTGTAAGCACTGTATGTATTAGTATTTATACGAGTACAATAATAATTGTGAAATATTGTTTTCAAAAGATTAACAATAGTAGTTAAGTTTTTATAGTAGTAACGATCACGTGTTCCGATAACGTTACGCGTGCACATGAGAGTGCCGTTAACGATATTGTTATTATCGATAATTAAATAACTGAAACCAGTCTCAATAACAGTAACACTCTACTATTATATTGATTGTTTCATATTAAGTGTAGCGCCATGATTCACCTCGGACTACCTCGGTGGCACAATGGTACTATGTACGGACTGCCACACTCGAGGTCTCGGGTTCGATTCCCGGGTCTGGTGGATAATGTATAATTCTCTTTAGAATTTTACCCAGATAATTATCCCAGAGTCTGGAACTTGTGCCCGGTAAATGGCAATAGGCTCGCCCCCTATTACATGGGACCTAGCATAGCTGGCGAGATGTGGGTGTGTTTGCACACCTCTGCCTACCCCTTCGGGGAAAAAGGCGTGATGCTATGTCATGCCATGATTCAAAATTACAGCAATTTTTATTATCATGAAATTGACTCATTTGAGACAGGAGTAATGCAATGATCGCACCTGGCACCCCTAAACAGAACTAAATTACAAGACTTTGTAAATA
Organism: Nudaria mundana; assembly: GCA_963556515.1. Lineage (NCBI taxonomy): Eukaryota > Metazoa > Arthropoda > Insecta > Lepidoptera > Erebidae > Nudaria > Nudaria mundana. The sequence continues at coordinate 23,509,579 of OY748291.1, forward strand.
GATATATTACTTAAAGAAGTTTCAATATTTTGTACTGATAACCGCGAACGCTTCCTTATATTTTGTCACAAAGGTGTTTGAGAATCAAAAGCATATGTTTTTTCTTGCTTTTCCATAACTGGAATGTTTCATCATACACAATATTGAATGCTTCAAGTATAATTCTAAAGATATATTTAAAGACCTATTGTCTACAGGTACATACTAAAAAATTTTTTTAATAAATAAATAAATATAAATATATTGGATAGAAACAGGCGTTACTTGGCGAAAATCCATGACAATACAATGGTAAGTAAAATGTTTTAAGAAAAACTTTTTTAAATTATATAATAGCATTAATTTTTCGCAGAATTAAAAGGACAACAAAACGTCGACAATTGTTTCGCCTCTAAACGAGGCATTATCAAGACTGTCTCAGAGAGAACAGCAGATATAAATATGTTAGGACAATTTACACAACGCCATCTAGTCTCAAACTAAGCAGAGCTTGTGATATGAGTACTAGATAAACTGATATAAATACTTATATACATTTTTTTTTTGTAAATACATACATATTATACATAGGAAACACCCAGACTTCGGCACAAACGTATCTATCTTCACACAAAGTTTGTCCCGACCGGGAATCGAACCCGAGACTCCGGCGTCGAATGCAGATGCACTACCGACTACGCCACCGAAGCAATCAATTAAACATAACCAAAGAAATACACCTGATCCAATACAGCCACAACTATTTTCTAACTTGTTTGCACTTTGGTATGCAACGCCATTTTCTTAAACATGACTCACGAACAATTCGTAGTCATATTCTGTTTGTACAAGACCTCGACCAATGGCAATGTGTAAACAACAACTTTTTCCAATTGTATAATACTTCAGTAAGGTCTGCATAGTATTGTGGTTATAATACTAATCTAGTATTATGTAAAATAAATTAGTTTCGTAAAATGTGTTCTATTGTCAAGGTTGTTTAGAATGACAGAGAAATACTTACAACAAAATGCTAACGAAATAAAATATGCAATACCAAACTACACAACGTTGTAAACAAAGTATTTGTAAGGAAGAACGAGAAAATAGAATATTTTGTAATCAAAATAAGTAACATCTGCTGTATTATTTATGAAAAAAATGTATTTTCACAAAACGACGAATCACTCGGTTTTTTTTTTGGCAAAGTCCGTTTTCTCTTCATGCGGAAAGCGATAAGCCCAACTCAAATTCAAATCCTTGTGTATGTTTAGATGTTTTTCGTATAAAATTGGGTACACATGTAGCAGTAAAAGTGAGCATTAGCTGTTAGTAAAAGAAAAAATGTCGTGATACGTGTATTTCTAACAAGCAATTTTACATCTATTATTTTTACCAAATTTAACCTAGTTACTTACTTTCAATTAGAAGCATGGTTACAGATTCAATTTGACGACGGATACCATTAATTACATCCATTTTTACGGTCATAAAAATGTAAATAATGATGGCCGATTAACGATGAAATGAGTAATGATCAAATACGAGTTGCGTTAAACACGTGGCTGAGTTTACTGCTGATTGAAAAATAATTTATTAAAAAACTATTTATTTTTTTAAGAAACTTCTATTTGTATTATGTTTTCTTATCCCTCAACCGGTAGAAAGCTGCTCAAAGGTAATATGTATGCATACCTATACATTATTGCAATTATACTTTAAATTTTGATCTGTGCACCATAAATGTGGGTAGATACAGCTGCAAATATAACTAATATTGTCTAATGTACCTAGTTAAGGTTTCCGACAATGTTCACATGTTGCAATATTTTATGAGTTCAGTCTTCCTACAGTTGTTCAAATATTCACCTATAAAATTCGGGCCCTAACAGTTGTGCCGTTGTAGCAAGACGAACCATTTCAGTGTTTTTGAGCGTTTCACCAATGGCTTCAAGGATTTTGCTCAAGTAACGAATTTCTCTGCACTCTCATTGGTAGAAAGGAATCGGGAAACATCACTCTATACTACCACTTTAGGGTGTCTGGTACTGTGAAACAATGGGCTCGTTCAAACAATAAGTGTGCTGAAACAGCGCGCCACTGAAGCGTGCGCGTGCGCACCGGATGTGCCCGTCGGATCTTCCGCCATCTTGCGATTGAAACTTGAACTTGTACAAATGCACATGATGTAATCTTCTGATATCTGATAGTATTTAGAATTGACTTTGACTATATTTTTAAATCGTTTAAACCTTTTATTTTTACAACCACTGATTTGTGCTATCTTTGATTTCATGTTTTGGTCATAATTAATACTAATTACTCATCGTCAATATTATCGAAGCGTGTGTGTAACCCAAAGTGACGGGGCCATCAGTCGCGCTTACGCGACTCATGCCCAACCTAAAGGGACCCAACTCCTCCTGCAGGAGACTGTACCTGGGGATCGTGCGGAGTATGGCGTTATACGGGGCTCCCGTATGGGCGGATAGATTGGCGGTCAGAGTGAACGCGACTCTGTTAAACAGACCTCTGCGAACCTTGGCCGTCAAAACCATACGGGGGTACCGCACGATCTCCGGAGAGGCTGCATGTCTCTTAGCCGGGACCCCTCCATGGGACCTGGAAGCGAGAGCCCTTGCGTCATTGTTTCAATGGCACAAGAAGGAGCTGGAGAGGGACCACAGGCCTGTGACTCGAGAAATCGAGGACTAGCGGTCCCAACTCCGCCAGGATCTCATGGAGACTTGGAGGGTGCGACTTGAGCAACCAAAGTGGGGAACTACCGTCATCGCGGCGGCGGTGAGACCGATCATGGACGAGTTGCTGCAGAAGCGGCATGGTGACCTCACGTATCGTGCGACGCGGGCATGGATGCTTCTGTAGCTACCTGTTTCATATCCATCGTGAGGTCACACCCCGTTGTCAACACTGCGAGGTTTCCGACGACGACACCGCACTCCACACGTTGGTGGAGTGCTCGACGTGGACGAGTCAGCGCCGGGACCTCGTAGTGGGTCTGGGCGTGGATATCCTGTCGCTGGAAACCATGGTCTCCGGTGCGAGTAGGTGGAACGCGGCCGTGTCCTTCTGCGAGCAAGTCATGCTCGCGAAGGAGGCGACCGAGAGGGAGAGAGAGCGTACCCTCCCCGCTGAGTTTCGAAGTCAGAGGCCACGGCGCCGCAGACTCATCTACGCCCAGGACCATCGACCTCCATGATTGCGGTCTGATGACGGCGAGATAACCACCCGCCGTACTTACAGAAGCAGGCTAGAAGGGTTGCGTGCTGCGGGGCCTTTGGCCTTACAGCAAGCAGATTCACTTACCGAAGCGGCATAATACCCAACCCCAACGACGCGGGATTTTCATTCCGACCAAACCCCCGAAGTCCGCCGGGCGCCACTGGAAATACCTTCTGGGGTCACCGGAGATGCCCGCAGCAAAAGACTTAAAAAAAAAAAAGAAAGCGTGTGTGACTTTTGAACTCTGAATCCTTTTTACTACTCCTGTATTTACGCTGCCATCAATTCCAGCGTCGTCGGTTACGTAATAGGATCATTGACAATATTTTTTGTATAATCATCTATATATATATAAAAGAAAGTCGTGTTTGTTACAACACTTATAACTCGAGAACGGCTGGACCGATTGCCATGGTTTTTGATTTGTTGGATTTGTTTCCGTCACGAATAGCAGAATACATCTTAAAAACAATGAAATAGATGCTGATCTGTTTATTACATGTAAAACATTAGTTGTACAATCCTGTCAAATAGTGTAACAACTATTTTTTTTTTTTTGGAGCTTATGGCCTGGTTGCTGAGAACTTTAAGCAAAAAAAATATTTTTTTCTGAAGACATCATGTGTGCGTTCAGAAATTTATTTTTTGTAAAATGTCTACAAAGTTCAGGTAGTGTTATATTTGTTTGTTTTAGCCATTAATTTTCGAAAATTATTTATTAATTATTTAATTTTTAATTCCAGTAAATAATACCTAAGATTTATTCTACAGTAAAAACATAAAATCATCGGAAAGGAAAAAAATAAAAAAGAAAAAAAAATCAGTTGGTAAAGGTTATAAGAATAAGGAAAAAAAATCTACAGGTTAACAAAAGTGTAAATGTCTTTTTATAGGTTGTATATGATTTTTCTTGATAAGATATTCATACGTAGTGGTTATATACTCTTTGAGCTATTGTATATGTCTCGAAAGTTGTCACTGTTATTATATTTTGTGGTTTTATGCGAGTGCACATTTTAATAACAATGCCGCGTCCTAGAAGATCTAATCTTTCCCAGCGAAGCCGTAATGCAATTAGGCAACGGAATATCGAGAGTCAATTATCTGATGGAGAACGAGAAATTGCACGAGAACAGCGCCGCGTTAGTATGGAGCAAAGAAGGGCCTTAATTCGTGCTTCTCAAACACAAGAGCAAAGAGAGGCAGCCCGTGAAACGGCTAGGTTAGAAACGAGAAATCGTCGAGCTTATCGTACAGATGAACAGAGGAATAATCTTCGAAGTGCAAGAAGAAATGGTTCAAGTATTGATTTGAATCGAGCAGCGTTTCTGTATGATTGCACCATCGACTACAGCTTGCATCGTTTAGTTTGCATTGGTCCAATGGACGTTGTTTGCCAGCATTGTGGAGCATTGAAGTTTGCTGGTGAAACACCTGGTTTGTGCTGCCTTAGTGGTAAAGTGAAATTGCCATTATTGGTCCCGCCACCAGAGCCATTGTGCTCCCTGCTTTATGGCGAAACACTAGAATCACGACATTTTCTAGCGAACACTCAAAAATACAATGTCTGTTTCCAAATGACTTCACTTGGGGCTGAAATTATCGAAGAACACGGATATAATCCGACATTTAAGGTAATTTACGTTAAAAACTTTATTTTCTATCATTGTAAAAAAAAATCTGGAATGTAGTTTGTTAGATTTCTGTATTTGTCTCTGAAATAAAAATGGCATGTTATTATTTGAAAAAAAAAAGTGTTTTTAAAAAAAGTGTTTGTAAATCTAACTATAACTATGGTTTTGACTTTACAGATTCAAGGCCAGATTTGCCATCGCATTGGATAATTGCAACCTATAGAAGATGCACAGCATAAATTCTTACAAATATACTTCATTGGCAATATGGAAGAACAACTTAACCGGCGTCAAGGGATCAACACAGCTACGAAAAGAGCAATTCTCCAAGATCTGCAGCAAATGCTTCATGAACATCATGCATTGGTCAGGCTGTTCAAGACTGCTTTAGAGCGCATGCCAAGTGATGACTATAAAGTTGTGATCAGAGCAGATAAAAGACCAGCTGGAACACATGAACGCACATTTAATGCTCCAACCATCGATGAAGTGGCAATCCTGATTGTTGGTGAAAACTTGGAAACACGTGATATTGTACTTACACGACGCAATACTGGGCAACTACAAAGAATATATGAAACACACCGTTCATATGACGCGTTACAATACCCGCTGATGTTTTGGCAAGGTGACGATGGATATCACTTTAATATCAAAATGATTAATCCATTGAATGGTAAGATCAATATTGTTGTTTTCATTTTAACTTGATATACATTTTATTCTGTTTGCTTTTAGTACTCAAAAAAAGTTGTAATTTCTAATTTAGTAGAGAGTAGCTGTAAGAGTCGTTAACCTATTACGGGTTCTAAAATACAATTTTTACTGCATTTGTTTCAGGTGAGAAAACTACCAAGAAGGTTAGTGAATATTGATTTATCCGTATTATAGGTTGTCCGGAGGTAACGGGAAGCCTTGAGTCGCTAGCTCAGCGCCGAACAATAGCTTCCTTGGCCGCATTCTACCGTATTTACCACGGCGAGTGTTCTGAAGAGCTCTTCAATCTGATCCCACCCTCTTCCTTCCGATCCCGAACGACTCGTGCCGGGCAGAGATGCCACCCCCACACAGTGGATAGCATGTTCGCGAGAACCGAACGTTTTAAACGTTCGTTTCTCTGCCGAACGATAGTGGCCTGGAACGCCCTGCCTGTGCACGTGTTTCCTCCCACATATAATCCTGGGTTCTTTAAGCGGAGCATGAAGAGGCACATCAGTAGGTCGTCAAGTTGAGGGCCACTCTCAATAGTAATGTGTGCTGTGAGAGTGGCCCACAATCGCTAGACGTCGTCACGACTTACCACCAGGCGGGCGGCGTCAATTTGGCGAACCAAATATAAAAAAAAAAAAAAAATTGAATTATTACGCATATCGTTTGATGATTCGTGAAAATTCTGACAATTATTTGTTGCGATTTCGTCGACTGCTTCAACAATATTGCGTTGACATGTACGTTAAAATCGAAACGGAGCGCCTGACTTTCATTCGGTTGAATCAAGCTAAATTGCGTTCGGAAGAGTATATCCATTTACGCGATGCAATTAGCACAGAAGGAGATTCAGAAAATGTTGGTTGATTGACTATTTTACCGGCGACATACATACGTAGCCCGCGTCATTTGCATGAATATGCGCAAGATGCAATGACATATGTTCGTAATTATGGTCGGCCAGATCTATTCATTACATTACATTTACATGTAATCCGAAATGGATAGAAATTATTCAATTGCTGCTTCCCGGACAAACATCAAGTGATCGACACGACATCACCGCACGTGTTTTCAGGCAAAAAATTCGGTCACTAATGAATTACATTGTTAAGCAACACGTCTTTGGGAATACTCGATGCTGGATGTATTCAATCGAATGGCAAAAACGAGGCCTACCGCATGCTCACATTCTGATTTGGTTAGTCGAAAGAATTCGGCCAGATCAAATAGATGACATCATATGTGCGGAGATTCCTGCTCCTGAAACCGATCCAGACCTACATGATGTTGTAGTCACAAATATGATTCATGGACCGTGTGGCACTATCAACCGACAATCACCGTGCATGGTCGACGGCAAGTGTTCCAAACGGTATCCACGAAAATTGACGGCAGAGACCATTACAGGCAACGATGGTTATACATTGTATCGGCGTCGATCACCCGATGATATTGGTAGAACTATCACAACTAAAGTGAAAGGAAACGATTTCCTAGTTGACAACAGTTGGATTGTTCCATATTCGCCACTTCTTTCCAAAACATTCAAAGCACATTGTAATGTTGAGTATTGCAATTCGGTCAAGTCAATTAAATACATTTGCAAATATGTCACGAAAGGGAGCGACATGGCGGTTTTTGGTATCCAAACATCCAATACCAACGATGAAATCACGCGCTATCAAGTTGGTAGATATGTGAACTTCAATGAAGCAATTTGGCGTATATTTTCATTCCCTATTCACGAACGTCATCCCACTGTTTTAAATTTGGGGGTGCATCTAGAGAACGGTCAGAGAGTATATTTCACAGCGTCGAATGCTGCTCAACGTGCCGAAACACCTCCAGCGACAACACTGACCAGTTTCTTTGCGATTTGTCAAAGCGATCCGTTCGCACGAACTTTGCTTTACTCAGAAATGCCACGTTATTATACTTGGAACGCTACATCGAAGAAATTTCAACGTCGGAAGCAAGGCGATGCAGTTCCTGGTCATCCAGATATGCGTTCTACTGATGCTCTTGGTCGTATTTACACAGTTCATCCGAAGAATGATGAATGTTTCTATTTGCGGTTGTTGCTGGTACATGTTCGAGGGCCAACATCATTTGAATCACTACGAACTGTTAATGGTATCGTGTGCCCCACATTTCGTGCAGCATGTCAAGAGCTAAATTTGCTTGAAAACGATACTCATTGGGACACGACAATCGCTGAAGCAATTATTTCTGCATCTCCAAGTCAGATACGCACATTATTTGCTATCATCATTTCAACATGCTTCCCATCGAACCCACGTGACCTGTGGAACAAATACAAAGATAACATGTCAGAAGATATTTTACATCGAATTCGCGTCAGTTCAAGAAATTCCGATCTTGAGGTGAATGAGAAGATCCATAACCAGACTTTGCTCTTGATCGAAGATATGTGTTACCTCATGTGCGGCAGTTTGTTAGTTAGGTTAGGAATGCCAGCGCCAGATCGCGGAATGAATGACGCATTTAATAGAGAATTGGAACGTGAACGTGAATATGATCCACATGAACTAATCCAATCAGTTCAAACGAATGTACCTCTGTTGAATCCTAAGCAGAGGGAAGTCTATGATACACTGATTAATGCAATTGATGATGGAAATAAACGGCTTATTTTTTTTGGATGCCCCCGGTGGAACTGGGAAGACATTCCTCATGTCATTGATTTTGGCCACTGTACGTGCGAGATCCGAAATTGCGGTAGCAATTGCTTCTTCTGGAATAGCGGCCACATTGTTAGACGGATGCCGTACGGCTCACTCAGCGTTAAAATTGCCATTAAACCTTCAAACTACTGAACAACCGACATGTAACATTTCGAAACACTCCGCAATGGCCAAAGTTTTAGTAGCATCAAAAATCATCATATGGGACGAATGCACAATGACGCACAAACGCGCATTGGAAACACTAGACCGAACATTAAAAGATCTGCGCAATGACTCGAGATGTTTTGGTGGTGCAATGATTTTATTATCTGGCGATTTCCGACAAACACTACCAGTCATTCCAAGATCTAATGCTGCAGACGAAATAAACGCTTGCCTCAAAGCATCAAATCTGTGGCGATATGTAAAGAAACTTCAACTGTCTCTAAATATGAGAGTTGCATTGTTGAACGATCTATCTGCTGATGATTTCTCGAAGCAATTGCTGACTATCGGTAATGGCCGTGTTCCTGTTGACAAATCCAGCGGTTTGATTTCATTTCCTCCAAATTTTTGCAATTTCGTATCATCAAAAGACGAGCTTATCAACAAAGTATTCCCGGATATCATTGCTAACCACAAAAATACTAAATGGTTAAGTGAGCGAGCAATTTTGGCCGCTAAAAATAAAGATGTAGATGACCTCAATTTTATAATTCAAAATCAAATCGTAGGTACTCTGTATTCATTCAAATCTATCGACTGTGTAACAAACGAAGAAGAAGCCACTAATTATCCAACTGAATTTTTAAACTCCTTGGATGTGCCTGGTTTACCACCGCACAATTTAAAACTTAAAGTTGGCTCGGTAGTCATCATGCTTAGAAATTTAAACCAACCAAAACTGTGTAATGGAACGCGTTTGGTGATAAGAAAACTGATGAGCAATGTGATTCACGCGTCGATACTTAAAGGAAAATTTAAAGATGAGGAAGTTCTTATTCCAAGGATTCCGATGATCCCAACGGATATGCCCTTTGAGTTTAAACGAATTCAATTCCCGATTCGTCTTGCCTTCACCATGACGATCAACATATCACAGGGCCAATCCTTGACTATTTGTGGCCTCAATCTAGAAAATGCATGTTTTTCTCATGGTCAATTGTACGTGGCATGCTCACGTGTCGGCAAACCATCCGCTTTATTTGTTCTTGCGCCTGACCAAAAAACAAAGAATGTCGTTTACCACAAAGTGCTTGAATGAAAATCCTATTAATGAATTAATCCGAGTTTTTTTTTTCCAATCTGCACAACATAGTTTTCAATCATTTTTTTCTGACATGAGTTTGAAGTACTTAATTTTTATTTTTTATTTTTATTCTCATTCTGTATGTATGTTTTCATCATAATAAAATACTTTTTTGTTTCTATCTATATAAATATATTATTTTGTATCATTGTTTTACGTTCATCAAAGCCTAAATTAGTTCAGCTAAAAAGTAACACGACATTCATTGACTGTTAGGCGGTACGAAGTTCGCGGGGTCAGCTAGTACGAGTATGTTTGTTACCTCATATCTTTCGACGGGGTGAATCGATTTAGATTTTTTTTAAATTGAAAACTACTATTCCGACAACTATTTGGTCCCATTCCGGCAATTTGAAGTTGGTTTTTATGTGTGTTTCATTATTATAAGTACATATAATACTTAACTTCTGTAACTTACTTAGGTAGGTACACAGGTAATAGGATCATTGTCTAAAGTGTTCGTTTTATTACCCACAGGAACATTAATCACTGTTGTCATAACGTTGTAATTATAGTGATATTTGAAGCACCATGTCGAATATGGTGAGTGTTTAATGCGTAAGATCAATGGTCTGAAATGGAGACGTAGCAGACTGCAGAGAAATAAAGTGCGCTAACGGCAACAGAATCGTCCCCTATTTTGTGGAACCAACAAAGGGGACACGCTAAATAAAATCATTTTAGGTCTTTACCTATGAAATTGCCGTTTTGTATGAAAAAAATTAAACGATTTTTTTTTCATATATTTTTTATTTGTATTAATCGAAGTAATCACCCATGCAATCAATGCATGTGTGCCAACGCAGCGGCAGTCCACATCTGCAGTAATGCTCACCCCGTTTGGTAAGAAGCTGTGATGAGTCACACCGGCGGCGCTAGACCACCAAACAGTGACCATAACTTTCCTAGGGGTAAGTTTGACGTTTAGGGCATTTTTTAGGTGCTGAACCAGGATCCAACCAACTTGCTGAGCGCTTGTGGTTATCAAACACAATCCATTTTTCATCGCAAGTAATAATGCGGTTCAAAATTCCTTCATTTGTGTGTCTGTTGAGCAATGCAAGGCATGTCTCGACGCGTCTTTCGCGCTGGCGATCACTGAGTTCATGGGGCACCTATTTGTCAAGCTTTTTTACCTTGCCAATTTGACGCAAATGGACCAATATTGTGTTGACGCTAACGTTGAAAGCTGCTGCTAATTCAGCTGTAGATTGTGTATCGTCGGCTTCCACAATCACCTTTAATTCGTCATTGTCGACCAAAGTCCAAACGGCAATTTCATAGGTAAAGACCTATTATTATTTCCATGCATTTCCTGGGGCACCCGGCAATGGACGTAAGAGTGGATTTAAAAAAAATGCCGAATTATTAGTGTAATAAACGCCTCTGTCTATATTTAAGTATTTACATTTAAGAGGAAATAGATTGAAAGAGTAATAATCCTTAGGTTTATCGATATAGTTTATGCAATCATCATGGACGAAGGGAACCAACAATAGCTAAAAATACACTGAAATACTATATTAATACCACAATAGAATTGAACAAAAAACCAATTGGGAACGCAAGAAGGCAGCTGTTCAATCACAGAAAAGTAAATGTTATTAATGCAGTTAATACTCACAGAAATAGCACAGACTAAAGAACAACAGCACTATTAATTGAAAAAGATGAATCACGTATGGTTCGTGTTCATATAAATGAGTAAAAGCCGGCCTCACGCACAAAGGGTTCTGTACCAAAACGGCAAATAAATCACGTTTGTTGTATAGGAGCCCCCTTTGATATTTATTTTGTTCTATTTTTTAGTATTTGTTGTTATAGAGGCAACAGAAATACATCACTTGTGAAAATTTCAACATTCTAACGATCACGATTCATGAGATAATACAGCCAGTTAATCAGTAATAGGATTCCCATTTTACCCTTATAGTACGGAACCCTAAAATGTAGAAAGAGTCAGAAAAGACAAAAACCGTTTAGTGAAAGAACAGGTTTTAGTTTTTCTACGAGCAAATGACCTTCAGATTTATATTGCCACGAAGATTCGGTCAATAGTTAGGTATCATCACGCAAACCGATTATTACTTCGACAATACACAAAATGTTTGTATTTTTGTTGGCAAATATTTCCACAATTCATTGCGCATATCATATATTGCATTTCAATTTCTGTCAATTGTAATAATTTTACGTCAATAAAACATAACCCCGTATAACATTCGCTTGAAAAACAACCATAAAATGATTCTGCATAAAAACCTACTTTGTATTCTTGTATCTGTGGCTTGGCTCATACTACATGATAATACACTACTGTTCCGATGGTTGCCAATTTCCACTCAATAATTAAGAAACAGAAGATAAGTACCTAATATAAAATCTGACTAATCTAAATATAAGTTATCATTACTCGTCCTTCGGGAAATTCCAAACGTCTTCAGTAGGTAATTGTCAAAGATTGTGATGTACTTAGCTTTAAAAACACATCTCACAAAAAGTTAATTAAGCTTAAGTAGTGTTCAGCCGAGTGTTAAGAAATTACCTCAAGCAACGCGTGCGCATATCTGTGTGACCTCCATCGTCCGCCAATTTTATTTATGTCTCTTTGTGTAGCGAAAAAAACTTAATGTCCAGAATACTAAAGTCATTTTACTCATCGTTACATTGTGTACTGCTTTTGTTCTAAAATCTTTTATTATTTTTATATTTTAAAAGTACCTACTGACTACGCTACATGCGTTGACACCTTAGCACCTTCACACCTTTCAAGCACATCCGGATGTGCCGGCGCTGCTGCTGCATCGGCTGAAGGCCTCAAACGGCGTAAATATGCTAACCTAGCAGGTGATTACATATTTGAGCCGTTTGGGGTTGAGACACTGGGGTCATGTGGTCCGAGTGCTCGCCGCCTTTACAGAGACATTGCTAAACGCTTAATCGATGCTTCTCAGGACCAGAAGGCTGGCTATTTTCTGGTCCAAAGAATAAGTATAGCCATCCAACGTGGCAACACAGCCAGCATTCTGGGAACCTTCCCAGTCGGCGATGACGCGGAGGATATTTTAAATTTTTAGTTTATAATTATGTAAATTGTAATTCTTATTGTAAATAAAGTTGTTAATTAATTGTTAAAAAAAAAATCTACTGACATCTCCCATTAATTACAGCATTTAAAAAACACGTCGAACATTGACACTAAAATCGACTTAAAATTTCCGAAATGGGAATTGTCAGAATGGGGCCAAATTGAAATGGGGAAGCAGTAACTTTCAATTAAATTCGGTTCACCTACTCCAAAAAACACAGGTAGGTACAGTCGTATTGAGAACCTCATCCTTTTTGGAATTCTGTTAAAAAACAGATTCACTAAGTTATGCCTACATGGCAACACTTTCGGCATCGGCTGTCGAATCCAATATTTGTGTGATCCACAAATGTTTGTTTCGGAGTTTGGGTTTTTTCTATGTATGTGTATGTATTTAGAAATATATGTACATATATGTATGTTTATCAGTTTTCTAGATCCCATAGACAAGCTTATAGCTTAGTTTGGACTAGATGACGTTGTGTGAGCATGTCCAACAATATTTATATTTATTAACACAGTCACATTCTGTCCGAACTCTAATACTATTCGGACACGGCAACTAGTTTGGCATTTGCCGCTTCTGCATTACTTTATACTTGTCTCACTGTCGAGAATTACCTTCTCCAAATTACCTTACCTCTAGCACAGTAGGTATAAAGAAAACTTTACTGATCTTAAGACTGTGGCTCCAAAGAGTAACGCCCTATTTATACCTACCTACTAAATTAAATTAAAAATAAATTAGAATTCAGTAACTATGTTTCTTTTACATAGTATTCTTAATAGCAAAATTAATCTACGTAGTTATTATTTCAAATAAGATGCGCAAGCGGCGAACTGCGACTCGCGGCAATCTTTTTGTGTAGATCCAACCATGTGTGACGAAGCCGCCTGGCCCCGGCCGGGCACCGAGCATGAACGATACACATGTGACAACGTTGTCATAAACATTATTTATGACGTCACATCATAAAACCTTACTGCCACTGCAATATTGAATTTGCAACGGTACTTCAACGATTGAAAACAATTATTATCGCCGGATACCACGATGATTTCTTTAATGTCAACCTTCTGGACACATTGATTTTTAATATTAGTTGGTCTGTTTCTGCGTTTAGATATAGTGTATAAGTTACACCAGCATTCGTTAGTAGTACCTACACCCAGCGATATAACACTTATATAATAAGCATTTAGCAGACGATGACTCATATAAGAGCGTGACCGTCTTGGCAGTAAATGGCAACATCACATCATCCATTACTTGAACTCTACTGACTTGACTGCCTCGGTGGCGCAGTGGTATGAGTATGCGACTGCCAAACCTGAGATCCCAGAATCGATTGCGGGTCGAAATAAAATATTCGTGTGATCCACGAATGTTTCTTTCGGAGTTATTTTCAATTCTATAACTAGTTGTCTCGACGAAGATCGTAGCACCTTTTAAACCTTCACGATATTTCAAGACCCAACTTAAATAACAAGCTATTAGGCTAGATGACGTTGTGTGAGAATGTCCATAAATATTTATTATTACAATTAATACCTATTTACCATTTTGTGCTAATACCAGTTTTTAATACCTATAAGTGGTTTGAGCTTGATTCATTTCAATGCTTCATTTTTATTATAATGTAATTATGCATACTTAATAAACATTGTATTAAATTATATAACTCGTGACCTAGTTTAAAAATTGGACCAATGACTTTTGTACGTTAGACGTTATATTAAACGGTATTAAGTATCCAATTTACACTCTACTACTACTCTCTCTGCCTGACCGTTATAACTACAATACGTATTTCAGTTCAACCCGTTATGTTTCTTTATTAAGGTTTTAAAAATATTAATCTTTCAATTTACTATATTTCCCTGAACTTAGTACCTACAAAAGTTTGTGTTTGAACATTCTTTCAGAACATTCATTCAGAGTATAGTTACCTGTTGCAATGACAATTAAATAAAAAGAATCCAACCAATTCAAAACCTCTTTCTTTTTAATAGTGGTGCGTAGGACATTGAACTTATTTAGGAGTGCCTCGAACCCCTGTTAAGGATACATACTCGGCATCTGCATTCGGTGTGGCAGCAGGCTCACACTTAACTCCCTGATGATGAGTCAACCAAAGGCTAAAAACCAGTCGGTATACATGAAGTTGAATTAAGAACTCTCACTGTGTTTGTTTAGGATTAGGAACCAAGAAAAATTGTGTAGTGCGCTTTCCACTAGAAACACTGCCCATCCCAGACATCATCGAAGAATGATAGGTGTGCCAATGATCGCACTGAAGGGGAGGCTTGTATTCAGATAATGATGTTCTAAGTACTTACAGAGTATAATATTGTTCTTACATACAAGTCGTGAGCCGTCACAGTACAGCGGTCAGCACTCCTCTTCACGCACATTGCCCACCATAATGATGAATAACTCGAAAGCTACGAAGATGTATCAACTCGAACAAAAGTCGAACTCAAATGAACAATATTATACCCCACAGCGGCCACAGCACACACACGCTGCACACACGCCACGAAATAATTGCTCATAAATGCTAGTCTAATCACAAAAAGGCTGGCTTTCAAACGTTGCCACACCTGACCGGTAAGTATTCCGGCCTTTTGGGAATTAAAGTAAAATTTAAATAAATAAATATAAATAAATAAATATTTTGGACATTCTCACACAACGTCATCTAGCCCAAATTAAGCTAATATAAGCTTGTGCTATGGGATGTAGACGACTGATAAACATACTAATATATTTATAAATAGACACACACTATACATAGAAAACACCCAAACTCCGAAACAAACACCTGTGTATCACACAAATATTTGATTCGACCCGGGGATCGAACCCGAGACCCCGGAGTCGAAAGCCGACGCACTACCGACCACGCCACCGAAGCAGTCAAATTCAAATTTCAAATATTAGTTTCAATTAGGTAGGTATTCATCTTCTAAAGACATTAATAAAGTCATTATAATGATTGTATTATTAATATATTTGCTTTGTTTCACCACATTCGGATGCAGGAAAAATAGTTTAAAGTAATATGAAAATGAAATGAAAATGATAAATATGTATGTTCAAGTGGGAAAACTTTCAAAAGTGTTACCTTGTAGTAACACTTTTGAAAGACAGTCAGTTATAAAGGTTACAATTAAAGCCTAAATTGCTTCCAAATTTACATTTATTGCCAGATTCACAATACAATAGGTAGAGCTTGAGAGAAAGAACCTGGCAATAAAACTCACGGCGACTCTTTTCTAATAGTATGAAATTACAATATTAAGTACATAACGAGCTAACATTTATACGTAGTTGTCAAAGTAAAAATAAAATAATAAACAAGCGACGTTATAGAGTCGAGCCTAAATAGTATAAGTGAAGAACAAGCAACTCATTTCCATTTCTCTTATGTGCTTTAAATTATAAAGAGATATTTCAAGTGGGTGAAGCTTCGGACACAGGTAAGTGACAAGTGATCTTGATCTGTGGGTATCTAAAATGTGAACTCACGTGATAAGAGACAAACAAATAGGTACTTATTTCCTATTCTTAAATAATTATTTTCGCTACTAAATTACACAAGCGTTTATTTTTGCAAAATTTATAAAAACAAAATTACTGTCACGACACTTAAAAAAGTCCTACTGCAAAAAACGATGACTTGTATGTTAAGTATATTATTATAATAAAGGTTGTTTTTATTCAACTTATACATAATTTAATTTATGCAATTACTGCCACCATCTACATCTTATATAAAATATATAACAACAAAAAAACATAGTATTACTAAGTACTATTATTACCACTTATTCTGTGGTATTACTTGAAGTTATTAATGTATGAGATTATCTCAAATCAAATACGGGTTGGACTTCTTAGTTCAATTAGTTGTTAGTAAACAGAAATTATTTTTGTAATTAGTGTAATAATCAGTATTGGGTAGGTGGGAGAAAATGTAGATGGTCAACTTAAAGACCAGTAATACGAGCTGATGCAGACGATAATATTGATCAATTAAGAGATTTTTTTTATTTATTGCCAATCATCGATGTTTAAATTACAAATAATATTTTTAACAAGCTTTTATAAAGCTATTAAATTTACATATTACCAAGTATTGGATTCGAGGTACAATTTTCTAATATTAAGCCTTGGCTTACGTATTTTAAATAACTTACTAGGTTGAAGTAATGGTAAGTTTTGGAGAAATCCAGGGCAAAGCAGTCATTAACTAGAATTGTGACACCATCATCTTGATATCTCCTCAAGGGAATCTCTAAGATTATATAGGTACGAGACGAGGAGAGTCACTGAAGTACAATGTTTAGAAGGTGGACCACATGAAGGAGTCTTGCAGAATCATTTATAGATAGGGTCAAACAAAACACCTCCTGCTTTTGTAATTATTATTAGAGCACTGTGCAACCTAAAAAAATCGAGAGCTTTACGGAAAATCTCGAAGTTCAGCGGTTTTTGGACTGGAAAGCCAATCACATCTGGGTTGGCAAAAGCCTGCTGTTCTATGGGCGAAACCAATGTGGCACATGATGTGTTCCAAATATTGCCGTTCGTTTGTCTCCGTAAAACTCGAGGACGGCTAGCCGAATATTCATAATGTTGGGATTAAATGAATTGTAGAAGTTCAGGGAAGCTTTAAAAAGTTTTTCAGGAGGTTCGAAGTTCGGAACTTCGAACCGTAAATAAGGGTTATCTATAAGTAAGTATGGGTTATCCAAATCTAACGAATTAGTGACCGAACAGACTGACTCGCGGGCGCGGTCACAAATATAATCTTTATATAATATAATTCTACTGTACGTGTGTATGTCACTGAACTCCTCCTAAACGGCTGGACCGATATTGATGAATTTTTTGTGTGTGTTCAAGGGGATTCGAGAATGGTTTAAATTCACAATTTGGCTCTTTTTTTTTGCAGGACAACGTCTGTCGGGTCCGCTAGTGTTTTCAGGCTGTTCTCTTACTTACTGTTCGTTTCTCTCCCTAAAATTCGGAAAAGACTGGACCGAGTTGGCTTATTTTGGTCTTGAAATATTTGAAGAAGTTCAGGGAAAGTGTAGAGGATGAGTTTATTCTCAGGTGATACGAAGTTCGCCAGGACAACTAGTATTATTGATATGTTGTTTAATTTACTTTTAATTTAACGTACATGTGTCAAGGTAAACATAAATGATACAATAACGCTCGCTGATATTTTGACTTTGCCCAGATATAGTTAACAACGAGCAGAAGCAATTATAATCATATTTTCGATATTACGTTCGCTAATATAAGGTTAATCACCTCCAGGTAGATGTATTAAAAATAATTGTCTTGTGCAACCTAACGATTATTATTTCATTCTATGATAAGTATATACAAAATTAGTCAAATACATCATCAAAAGCGAAAAGTTGGAAGTGAACATATAAGATAAAACACCTAATGCGCTAGGCGATTTCATACCCTTTATTTTTTTATATTTCCTCAAACGTCCGTTGCCGAGCGCCTCTGGTTAGCACACAGAGAATTTCCAGTGGCGCCCGGCGGACTTTGGCCACCTGTGGAGCCTCTGTCGGATGTTAGGTCGGATTTCATCCCGCGTCGTTGGGTTGGGTTTTATTCCGCGTCGGTAAGTGAATCTTGTTCCGTGCTGCGGGGCCTCAGCAGAGCCCCGCAGCATACAACCCTTCTAGCCTGCTTCTGTAAGGACAGCGGGTGGCTATCCCGCCGTCCTCAGGCCCCGATCCGATTTCATACCTTAGAAGTCCAATAGGTTAAGGCATAAAGTCGTTAGACAGTAGCTCACATGCGTTAGTTACCTAGATACCTAGGCACCTATTAATATCACAAATAACTTCCTCCCACGGTATTTAATACCGTTTTGTTGTCGAATCACGTGTCGTCGGACTGTCGCTGATATGGTCATTTGAAGTCGACGTTTCCGCTTCCGAAATGAAAGGCCGTCGACACGGGATATTATAGACATTCACAAGAATACTAACAGGAATCAATATATTCGATATGCCGAATTATGTGGCGATCGGATACTTAGATTAGCTATCGGACAAGTGGCGCGACGGTTAACAAACAATGAATACTTAGCTTAACATAGGGGTGGCATATTCTGAGGACCATTGCAGTCGCGTTGAGATACCGAATTCGTCGGCATTTTTATAATATTAACTTGTGTGATAATGATAAGGGCAGGGCCCTCAGAACAACTATCTACTACTACCAGGCCTATGTCACTCGCCTAACAACCGCAAAAATACTATTCTGTCCTACTACGTTAGAGCGCTAGTAATAGTAAGCAGTCTGCACTATTAACAACCGCTCTGCACGTCAGAACAGTCAAACAGACGTCGATGACAGCTTTTCCAGTTTAAGAAATAGGCATTTTAACAGTTGCATCACAATATAAATATGCGAATATTATGTTCGTTAAACAGAAAATACATTTATACAGTGTGAACAGTGGCATACATGCAATAAATACTAGAAATAAGCATAAATTGGTTGGGACGTATTATCGTTTTCAGAAGGTTCATGACTCCTTTGCAGGATTTGGTGTACGTTTTTATAACAAAATTCCTCTAAACATTATATGAACCTTCCTTTAAATAAATTCAAAGTGGCTGTTAAGACACACCTCCTAAAAAAGGCACATTATACTATTAAAGATTATCTAAACGATACAGAGAAATGGCAATGAGTTGCTTGCTCATCACTCGAGCTACATAGGGGCTACTTCTGTTTGAAATGTTGTTTTATTGCTGAAACTCACTTATTATTGTTAAATTATTATTATTATGATATTGTAAGGTATGGGTACTCTGAGATTATGTGGCACCTTTAACTAGTATTTAACTTTTTTTGTGAATAATTCTGGTATTCACAAAAAAAGTCCATCCATAATTTATAAGTTCACTTGGTCCACACATGCATGGTCACGTACTGTCCTTGCCCTCTTTTTATTGTTGTAACAGAATCATTGTATTTACTGGCGAATAAAAAGAGTGGCCGTGAGTTTTTTTTGCCAGGTTCTTTCCTCACAGGCTCTACCTATTGCCTTGCGAATCTGGCGGTAAATAAAAAGTGTTACTTTGTGACCTACATGAATAAAGATATTTTGTTTATTTTTTTATAAATGGGCGTGTGGCAAAAATGGAACTAAAACATGTGTTTTAAGTCATTATCGGCACTAAGAAAACGGGAGACACTCCCTCTAAATAATATAGAAACTCAATGGCCGGGCCCAATTCATACTCACTTATCTTAATAAAACTGAATAACTCAAACCTAAGAACTAGCTTTATTTGGTGTCAAAGTCACTCACCGATGTCAGTGTTCTTTAAGGACTAGCCGCATTGCTGAGTTAATTCTATCACTTCTACTGAAGGTTATCGCAAATTTCCTGACTGGAGTATATTTATAGAAGCCCTGATTAATGGTAAAGGTGACAGCACTCAACCACTCGACGTCACATTGTTTACATAACATCATTAGCAGTAAAGCACTAATGAAATATAAGAATCCCAACATCTAACGCCCAGAACACCGCCCAATATTCTTACTATCACTAAAATGTGTAACTCCCACTCCCCGTGTCTGTTTGACGATTTTTGGAACTTAGTTAGCATGATCTGAGGTTTCTACCCACATTAGTTATTGTAAAGAATCCTACATCGCGATAATGAAATTTGCACGTGTTTACTTATAAGCAAAATCGTTCCAACCACGAATTTTGCTGTTCTCTCTGAGACAGTCTTGATAATGCCTCGTTTAGAGGCGAAACAATTGTCGACGTTTTGTTGTCTTTTTAATTCTGCGAAAAATTAATGCTATTATATAAATTTAAAAGGTTTTTTCTTAAAAACATTTTACTTACCATTGTTTAGGAAAAAATATCTTCAACTTTTCAACAGTTCTCATTTATGCCTATAGCATCCATTATTTCAAAAGCTTTCCTGGGACGCCAGACAATGACAATGACGGTTGGGGCGGTAATATAAAAAAATGCCTTTATCATTCTTCTATATTATTAAAAGTGCAGTTCCGAAGTCCAAATCCAAGAACTGGCTTCTGAGAAGTGGCAATGAAACTCTTATTTTTAATTTTGTCCAATGATTTCATAATCCTTTTTTTTAACTATCGCGTTCTGAATTCATTATACTCGTACTATTTACGATTTCAGCACTTAAACTGTCACAGTCAGCCTGTGACCACGGCCCGATGTAACTCGGTCGAAACTTCAGGTCAAACAGAAAGTAAATTTCGCGTTTAAGTCCCGAAATCGTAAATAGTTTAGTGAATTTCATAATCATTACAAATTTTATTTCATGAATGATCTTTAAAAACATTTACACCCACAAGTCATTAATGCTGTTCCGTTTCACATAAAAGGGTTTCCAATTGAATGTCTGCGATGTTCTGCGGCTTGTGTCTGCGTCTGCCCACTAGCATATTACTTAACAATGAGTTATAAACAAAACCCTTTCTCATAATTAATTGTTTGTCAATCAATCTGGAGGCTTTCATACACCCACGGTTATTATTTGTGGTCTGCGTCTTCACTTCTAGAATTAACGAATAAAGTGTGATCTTTGAACTTTGAATTTGAAAACTAAATCAAGTTAAGGTAAACCTAAAAGTGTATGTTTGTTTTCACGCTAGATTAAGGCATTAAGCGAAAGTTTGATGCTGATAACTTGAACGGAGACAAAGAATAATTTTAAACCCAGTACCTAAAAGGTTTATATCTGAATCAGGAGCAGTAAAATCTACCAACCATACCATAAACAAAAAATCTTAATTTCCTCTACTCAACCTACTATTTTTTTTTTCATTTTACAAACACAGCTTAGCTTGAAATGTTATGGCGTTAACAAATATTTAATTAATAGTTATAAATTATTGTAAGCCTACGTAGTCAGTCGAATTCTGTACTTTCATGAGGAATTGCGGGTTTCAAAGAACTTCGTAATAGTGTTTCATCCGAGTCGTGGAATTAACAATCATAAATGTTCTCAATGTGTTAAATTCAATGAGTACAACCTACTAGCTTTTAAGAAACGATTTACGGCGCCTTTAACGCCTACTGTGGCCTTTTATCTCATGGTATCTATTTAACGGGGTATTCATTGTTCTTAATTTGTTTATTTATTGTCTATCAACTCTTCAGCCCCAGGCATTTGTACACATAGGTACCTATACCTAATTTTTATAATTGCATTTATATAATTGCAAATGCATTTTTATAATTCCGTTTCCCACGGGCTATATTATTGTAAAGCTCCTCATTGGTTTTCTTGTGAAAGGGTAACAAACTTAATTCGTATAAGGAGTTAGGTATTTAGTTCTCTTCTACACGCCACATAACCTACTTATAGGCAATTAGGCATATATTTTTCCAATACACGCAAAATTATACAAATAATCACTTCTAGATCAAAGTTTGATTCCGAGAAGTGTAAACACAACAATTGCTCTGAAATACTCTACAACTTAGGATATACGCTTTTGGATTGTAGACCAAAACATCCTGGGAACAGCCAGCCACTGCCCGCACCAATGGTATTTTATAGCAGCTAATTCTAAACACAGGTAAGTGCATGATATCACGCTTGTCCCCGCTTGGGTCCTATAGGAATTACGATGGCATTATTTAATAAAAATCTTAGAGGAAATGTATTTTCAACAAGTGGTATGGTGAAATTAATCCACTTTTGCGTTATAAACAAAACTGGGCATCTGTTCACAAAATTGGCAATGTTTATGCGTACGCGCAAACTATTGCGTGCTTAGAGCATTCAACCAACCGGAGAAGAGACGCACGCTATTTTGTACGAACAAAAGTCTGCCACTTTCAGCGGGGGACGGGGGACGCACACTAATTTAATTGTTAACTACTAATGCATTTTGAATCACGTCGCTATGCACTCACACAACAAAAATGTTGAACACTAATTTAAACTATACGCACACACTCACATTCACACACAGGGACCTCTATCAGTGACATCTCATTAATGTAAACAAGCTAGAGCTTGACTATGTCGATATTATGTATCGATGTTTTGGTGTTTCAAATGCGGGAAGATAATTATCAATTATGTGATGACTTTGTTTACGTATTATAACGTCATTAAAATAATATTTATTATATTTATTAAATAGAACATGCATTCTTTAATGACTTTATTTATTAAATAGAACATACATTCTTTAATGACTTGATTTATTAAATAGAATATGCATTCTTTAATGAGGCGTACAGGGGTATTGCTAATAATTTGTAAGTCTTTGTAAATTGAGCACTTTAAAATGACCAAAAGTTGTCTAAAATAAATTCTATTAGAGTTATTTTAATCAGTCTTTGGACCCGACGATGAAGACCCTAATAAGGGGTTATCGTATGAAATACGGGTACCAAACTAACAATAAATAGGGAACTAAGAATTAATTTGAAATAAGCGATAAATAAAAGGCTTTTTATTTTATTTAATACTTTTATTGTAAAATAGGTATCTTCTGTAGTTATTATGTAGTATTTTGTAGTTTACCTTGTAGGTACTTACACCACAAAAATGTGTAAACAGTGAAAAGCGTAATATGACTTTTATAAATCACACAATCTACTGTCAAAATAATTGGTAATCAAATCAAATCAAAGTAATACTAAAAAACAAAAATATATTTTTTTATCATTTAAGCGATACGGTCTTAAAATAATGATCTACCTTGAAAGGTTTTATTGATTTTTAAAGTGTATTAACTTAGTGTATATATGCCTGATGCATTTCTTGGGATCAGACTTCTTTGACAAATAGTTTATTCTAATATTGGTATACTTTTCAGTCACAGTTTTTGCAAGTTCTATATTGTGTACAATAAAGTCGTTATCAAAGTAATGGCCCTCGATGTTAGGGAATAGTGGCTTACCAACAAAATTTTTTAAGACCTTATTTGTAACCCACTGTGCTGAACAAGAGTGCTCAACTTTTTTATCAATAGTTAAGTGTTTGCGGATCTCTACTTCGCAAAGGCGACATAAATCAATAACTTCTTTTGATGCGTACTTCAGGCCACCTCTGCTTTTTTGGAAGATTACACTTTTTTCATTTTGCTGACCACATAACCCCTTAATACATGTACTACATAATATTTTTTTTATAATAGAAAATACTAATACTGTACTAACTAATACTGTATTTAAAACTATGTTCTGGAATAGAAGTTTTGCACTTTCTATGCACACAAGAAAACCTAGAAAGCCTGTGTAACGAGGGGATTTTAAGAGATTAAGCCTTTTCGTGTCATTTTGACGGTTTTGAACCTCTGTCTCCAAATTTAAAAGAATTGCCTTCGCTTCGTCCAGTTTAGCAAAAGCAGTATTATAATTTTTAAGGTTCAAGGCTTGTTTAAACCCATTACCCCAAGTCTTGCTATCAAGTACATCGTTAATTAATTTTAAAAAATCTGCTGTCGCGTCAACGTTCTCAAACATGGCCAACTTCATTACATTGTTACAGAATATTAATGAATCGGCTACACTGGTGCTGAAGAGTTGAGCTGCAAGGCGTACTTGTTAGACGTATTTTAGTTTTAAAAAAGATGTGGTTGGCTTTTAATTTATTTGCCATATAAAAGAGTTCCTGTTCCTGTAATTCGTGTAATTTTTTAATATATGACCATTGAATTTTATTTCCTGTGTTAGATTATATGAAAACGTTATAATTTTCGAATGCATTACGTATCAGCTTAAGCATGTGGCAGGGATCCAAAAAGAAAAAGCATTGTTGTCCTGTCCGTGGATCAAGAATTGTGGTTTGTAAATTGTCAACATCGAAACAGCAGCCTAATTCTTCGGCCATAGCAAGATTCGCTTTAGTGCCGTCACACGTTAATGCTTTAATCTCTACACCAGTGTCATTTACTAAATGAAAAGCTTCAGTCACAAGTTGCGCTTTTAGTTTTGCCTTCATACCCTTAACTAAAAAGTATCCTATAGGTAATTTCCAAGTGGTATTTATTCCTACTAATAAAAATACTAAAGCGTCAGTTGCTTCTTCAGAATTATCTGATATAAAATCAAAGCCATGGTCCACGTAACCGTAATGTCTTCGAGTACTTGTTAAGTATTCTGTACAATGTTTGATTTTCATTTCATCTAAAACTAAAGTACAAAAAATCTTTTTATCGGGGTTACATTCTGCTCTTAGTTTTAATGCAACTAACGCTTCTTTTGTAAATCCTGGTTGCCCGTTAATGGAACTGTACCATTTTGTTAAAGTTCTTGGTGCTGGCAAACTTGTTCCAAAAGTATTTCGCACAAATCTATATGCTTTTGACGAATAGAAATGTAGGGTTAAAGCAAAACATCTAAGTTCAGCAGAATATTTAGTTCTAGGTATCTTTCCAGATTTGCTTTTCAGTAGTTGTCTATTAAGAAGTTCTCTTTCTTCTATACCTATTTTATCCAAAACTAGACAATCTTCTTTATTAATTAACGATTTTTCTAAAAGGGTTTTTAGTATTTCTTCTAAACCTGCAACCTTTTTCTTTAAATAGCTTTTTTGTGTTAAAAGTCTTTTTATTTTTTTGTTTTTCTTTTCTATACGTTTTTTTAATTTTAGTTTCCGTGGTGTGTCTTCTAACTTAGGTCTTAAAATTGTACTTGGTGAATTTGTTTCATTATATCCAGGTGGATTATGGTGAAGTTGTCCAGCTTTACATTCTTGAGTTTGATATGATTGAATATGCTCAATTGTCTCAACTTTTCTTCTTTTAACTTGTGGTTCCTTGGATGTTCCTGGTTCACAAGCAGATTCTTTGGAAGAATCATCCTGAAAAATAGTCAATATTTACCTACAAATGGTTTTTGTGTGAAATAGATTTGAGAGTTGGTATTTTTTAGAACTGGCCATTTTGATCTTCAAAATCCAGCATAGCTAGCCGTTAATCAGCCGAGATTGGTGAACTGCTCTAGCCACTGCTGCTTCAGGACAACGCTAGACCACACCAGACCAACAGACGGTCGCGAAAGTAGAGGAGGAATGTTGGAATAATGTCCCTATCACCCACCATACTCCCCGGACCTTGCTCCAACTGATCACCACTTTTTTCGGAATTTGGATGATTTAGTAATTGGAAAAAAATTCAATTCAGATGAGGCAGTCCAAAATAAAACGACTTCAAATATTTGTTGGTTCTCGCTCCCGCAACTTTTTCAGCAAAGGAATCAATGAACTGCCTATAAAATGGCAAAGTTCATAGATAACAACGGTACAAACTTTGATTTATTAAATAAAGAAACTAAAAAAAAATGTTTTTCTTTCTCCATATAAAACGCCAATTTCATATGTATACCTAATATTAGTAGGGTTAACTACTAAGCTGAAAATCAGGAACTAGTAAAATAATAAAATGTACCTTGGATAATATCAACGTTGGTACAGCGCCCTGAATAAATTTTCGCTTATTGTTTGATTGTATTATAAAACAGGAACTTTTAAAATGCTGTGAGCAAATTGTACTCGTCCGTTTAGGAACCCACGAAACATGGTTCCCACAAAATTGAACCCAAGCGGTACGAAGTACTAGTTCTTTTGGGAATCTAAAAATTAACATTTATAAAATTGTTAATATGGTACTGAAATATTAATATCGATATTGGTGATTATGCTGTCCCAGCTCTAATTCTATCGAAGTGTGGCACCTTCCTACAAAATAAATCGCTTATTTTTTCGAAATATTTTATTATCGAATGTAAGATAATACTCCTTTTTTGAATTATGTCTGTGTGCATTCTACTATCGGTTGAAAGGCTATCTTAGTGCTCCAACATAATGAAAGCAAATGTGATTTTGACATATTATTAACGTCTTATGTGTACATAATTATCTCAATAAACTGAATGTTAGTACTCTTTATAGGGTTTTGAAATACTAGATTATGTTGCAGTAAGTTAAAAATAAATATTTCTTTAAATTAATTGAAGATATGACTTAGGTATTGTTTTAAACAACGATAAAACTTAGCTTAAAAATTACCCCAGATTAGATTGTAGTTCATAAAATGGTATCACTGTCGATTCGCAACATTTTTTTGGATTTTTGATAATTTAATGAATTAATTGATAATATTCGAACGAAATAATACTTACAGGTGAAAGGTAATGTTATCCTTTTGTTTATTTGATGTCGTTGATCGCTTATTACACCAAAATACACAGCAACTCGGCATTTTAATAGGAGAAGTGTACTCAGTGAGCGGTGCGAACGAATGGCGCGGTAGGCGCGGCAACTAGTTTTATATAACGGGTATGACCCGCTGTCTCATACCTTTGGCAGCGGGGTATGCGTGTTAGTGGCGTCTCCGGTTGGTTGAATGCTCTAAGATTGCGTGAAATGATTTTAAACAGAAAACAATTAGAAATTGGAACGACGATGCTTTTAATAGAGTGTTTTAGTCGTAACTAGTGTATTGCCCTGAATTCATTTTTAAAATAAATATAACATCAATAAATTACCACATAAAATAAACCTTTTTAAACCAGTTCCTTTATTGATGAAAACTGTATAAGAATACCTATTACGTTCGATAGTTTACTGACATGTGACTAGGTACACAAAATCACATATTATTGTCCACGAAAGTATAGGCAAAGAGGCATAATGACACCTACAATTCTAAAGTAATCGTTAGTTTTACGTCCGGGTCCCCTGAGGGGGTTATCCTCCCGAAGACGTACCCGGGACGCCCAGCAGTAGACCTCATACGGCATAGTTCGAAATAAAACAAATATGGACGAGTAATATTTCTTTTTCCAAAAACTTTTCCAATTTTTATTTAATAGGATCTCTTTCCGCATTACAGAGTTATTTCATAAAGTGACACAACCCTATCTACACCCCCTGTAGGTTAGACATGGGTATTTTAATAGCCAGTCTATTGCAGTTACCTAGAACTTTAATTATGGTTTTCCAGCCGATGTATTGCAGGAGAGGATAGTGTACAAATAAAACCAAAGCGAATCAGGCATCAGATCGTTAAAACTATTGTAATTGAATTAACTTGATTAAAGTACTGCCTAGCGGGAATTAGTGCTATTTAACGAACATCTTTTACCGAGCTTTTTCCTAATGCAGTTGGGGTCGGCTTTCCAGTCTAACTGCGATTCGGCTGAACTTCGATGTTTTCCGTGAAGCGACTGCCATCTGACCTTCACAACCCATGGGCGATATCGAAGTTCTGCAGTTAGACTGGTCGGATTTTTGATTTAGAGCTCCAATTATCCCTAATGACTGCCATAGATGTTCGTGTTACAACCGGGACCGACGGGTTAACGTGCTCTCCGAGGCACGATAAATCTCACTTATTACTCACACAAAATTAAATCACCTTTCACTAAATTAAATAATATTATACTTAACAATTATATAAATATTTCCGTTTTGTTTCATAATATTTGACCGAACAATCAAGATGGTGATTGTCCAAATAAAATCAATCGAAATTGCAAGACTTGGTTTATATAATCAATTCATGATTAGTATGATTATACTAACAACTGTATGAACGTATTTCTGTCTATCTGTAACGAGTCTTTTCAAGTTTGGTACAAATGATTATCCTGTTACTATACTAAATTAAATTTTATGAAACTCGAAATAAGAAACATCACCTTCGGTAGAGTAATAATTACACCTGCGATGTAGAATTCTTCGGTTAGTACGATGTAGCTAGATGTCTTGGGTTCGAACCCCGTGCTGGAACTAAATATTATAAGAACCACAAATATTTGTACCGGGCGTCATTTGATAGTTTCGTGTAGATCAGTTACTTTACTTTAGCTAGTTTTACATTGTTTTGAAACGTAGTTCTGGAGTGCATCATTCAAATTAAAATTGAATAGTTATTCCCCGTCAAAGCTGTGCTCACCCATAAACACGACATAGTTTCAAATGACCCGTCACACTACTTAATATTGAAAACCAAATGCGTTTGAAATATAATACAGTCGTCGTAAACGCCGCGGTTCTTCATAATTGCTCCTGAAATAGATGATGGCACTCGCACCGCGAAACTTTGTCTACACCTGGCCGAGGGTTGTGCTTCGTGACTGCTTACGTGCTAAAACATGACAAGAAGCCTTTAAGGAATGAATTTACTGGTATTTATATTTGGAACTACGTTAATTACCTCGTATGTAACAGTCATCCTTCAATTGCACTATTCAGCCCTCGGATACAGCGAGTAAAGTTATGTCTATTTGTCCTCATTAATTGGGTTCTAAGGGGCCCAAAGTTTTCTTCACACGGTGCTTCTTCACTGAATTATAACTTGGGTACCGACATGTTAATTTTATAAATAAAATAATAGTTTCATTTCTACAATATGTCATTAAACGCTAATGAACTCTATTTTGCAGTAAGAAGTGTTTCTTATCGTGTCTATTTAAGGTAAACTAATCAAAGATAACAAAAAACGTCTTTTTTACACTGAGGGTTTGGTAAAATATTGAGTCAGTGCTTACTTGTTTATATTGATATTAATTATGTAATGCACATATCGTAACGTAATATTAAAGCTTATGTGCAAGAGCCTGGCCTTGTATTTCGCACCTAACCGGTTACACGTGATCGGTTTAATCTTAAAATTATCCTTAATAATGTCAGCATCTTGTCGCAGTGAAATGGTACATGATACTTAATGTTGCAGAAAAAGGAAAGACGCTTGATGTTTCCTTTATTAGAAAAGGAAGGCATTACCGTTGGTTTAAAAATAAATTGTTATAGAAACTTAATGAGAATCTGATAAAGTATTGATCCAACAAGAGCAGTGTGTCGCAAGAGAATGTGTTAGTAGTTTACATTATACATACATAGGCAAATAAAATCACAGTTTCCTCCTAAAGAGGTAGACAGACGCGGTTTCTCCATACCTAATAGGTGATCTCTCAGGTGATTATAGGTCACATAAATGTGGAATTTGGTCACCCAGGTGGTATCACCTGAGTGGAACGAACCATCTCATATTTTTAATGGAATCAGGCGTTACCTGGCGAAAATCCATAGACTGTCTCAAAGAGAACAGAGAGAACAGCCTGTTCTCTTTGAGACAGTCTTGAGAATGCCTCGTGAGTAGGTGAAACATATGTCGACGTTTGTAATGTCTTCTATTTAGTGAAATTTGTGCAATTATATAAAAATTCAACATCTTACCCCATTGTTTCATATCATATTTATTTTTTCTCAAAACCTACGCCATAAGTCGCCCATTAATGTGATCGCAAGTTTCGAGGTTTTAGGCCAGTGAAGTCTTGGTCAATTGGCAGAACTTTCTTCTTAGAAATGGAACAGTTTCTAGTTCGAAGTTCGTCATTTTTGCAGTGCATATTGTAAAATTATACCATGTGTTTCTATTCAATAACAGTTTTCTACGACTTATCGCAAATTCTCCCATGAAACATTCAATTACGTGAACAGAACGCTCATTATCTCATAATCTTTTTGATTTCATTGACTGTTATGTCAATAGGTAAGTACTGAATTATAAACCTCTGTTCCGTGCAGTCTAATTTCTATTACCTATACAATAGAAAGGTACCTACGCCTGTTATGCTACATTTGCTATGCGAACATACTGCGTGGTGTATTCTCACCCTATGTAAAGTAACGGAGCCAGTGTAACCTCTAATTTACTAGATAATTCAGTCCTGGAGACGTACTTTCGGCACATTTCTCTTTTGACAACCTCGGAAGCATAGTGGGTTCAATGTTTGACCTGCATACAACCTACGAGGTCACGACAAATATTTCTACGATCTGCCAATGTTTGTTTTGCAGTTTGGGTATTTTTCTGTGCACTATGCATTTCCTTGTGTTTAGTTAATTCTTCCTGGGAATATCTAATAACTGATAATAAATCTTCAATGGGCCATTCAAAACGGGTGGTATGATTTTATTCAAAACATATAGCGACAACAGAAACATCAACTAGTTCTCACACATCCCGATACGGCTATATAAATACATAAAATTGCATTAAAACATAGAAAAAACATATTTTATCGACAATAAACGTCGCTGGAATGTTGATACGCTTACTTAGAACCATTAAATTAATAATAATCAATTTTAAAAGTTAAGAAATAAAGTTTAAATTACAATGTTTAGACTTATAGAAGTCAACAGTCGATAAAATTGTCTTATAGTTAAATTGTAAACCGTATTACGTGCGTATACGCAGACCGTCTGTGCCGGAAGTTATGGAACCACGTGCGCGAGTAAAGCATTTATTTTATACGGCTACTAAAATCCCAGTTCTGTTGCAGTTAACAGTTCTGTTGCAGTATAACCTAACCTAGTCTCCACCACATCAGATTCTCTAAACCAAGATAAAACAATACTATACTAGTACGAATTCCCCTACAAAGAAATGGTTCCAGTTTTATGAAGACTCATACATTATGACAATTATTTCCCTAGACACTGTTTACTGACAGACACCTATAATTTCAAATAGATGTAGTGTAGATTAATGGTCTTTCGACACAGCGCCTATTGTACATACATCAGGGTGCATGATAATATGATATAGCTATTTGGCGTACGAACTGTTCCATTTTTTGCTTTGTCTTTGCTGTAACCTAAACTAAGGACCAACAACTTCACCGACCTATTATCTATTAGGTAAAGTATCAGATACCTTACTTACTCTATATATCTGTAATTGGTCACGCCTACCTAATATTACAGCAAGGTTCATGTGCCTTTTTTTTTTTTTTTAGTTCCGCGACCAAGGCCGCGGCCGCTCTAACGTCCGTTGCCGGGCGTCTCTGGTTACAAGCAGAACGTATTTCCAGTGGCGCCCGGCGGACTTTGACCACCTCTGTGGTCTCTGCGGGGGTTGGGT
This sequence comes from Nudaria mundana, assembly GCA_963556515.1. Classification (NCBI taxonomy): domain Eukaryota; kingdom Metazoa; phylum Arthropoda; class Insecta; order Lepidoptera; family Erebidae; genus Nudaria; species Nudaria mundana. The sequence continues at coordinate 23,541,173 of OY748291.1, forward strand.
CGGGATGAGAATCCCGCGTCGTTGGGGTCGGGTTTTATCCCGCGTCAGTGAGTGAATCTGGTTGCGTGCTATGGGGCAAAGGCCCCGCAGCACGCAACCCTTCTAGCCTGCTTCTGTAAGGACGACGGGTGGCGATCCCGCCGTCCTCAGGCCCCGATCATGGAGGTCGATGGTCTTGGGCGTAGATGAGTCTGCGGCGCCCTCGCCGCTGACTACGGAACTCGGCAGGGAGGGTACGCTCCCTCTCCCTCTCGGCCGCCTCCTTCGCGAGCACGACTTGCTCGCAGAAGGACACGGCCGCGTTCCACCTACTCCCGCTGGAGACCATGGCTTGAAGCATGGTCTCCAGCGACAGGGTATCCACACCCAGACCCACTACGAGGTCCCGGCGCTGACTCGCCCACGCTGAGCACTCCACCAACGTGTGGAGTGCGGTGTCGTCGTCGGAAACCTCGCAGTGTTGACACCGGGGTGTGACCTCACGACGGATGCGAAACAGATAGCTATCCAGCATCCATGCCCGGTAACGATCTGCGTCGCACGATACGTGAGGTCACCATGCTGCCTCTGCAGCCAATCGTCCATGATCGGTCTCACCGCCGCGATGATGGTGGCAACCCACTTGGGTTGCTCAAGTCGCACCCTCCATGACTCCATGAGATCCTGTCGGAGTTGGGACCGCCGGTCATCGATTTCTCGAGACGCAGGCCTGTAGTCCCGCTTCAGCGCCTCCTTGCGCCATTGGAACAATGACGCAAGGGCTCTCGCTTCCAGGTCCCATGGAGAGGTCCCGGCTAGGAGACATGCAGCCTCTCCGGAGATCGTGCGGTAGCCCCTTATTGTTTTGACGGCCAAGGTCCTCAACGGTCTGTTAAGGAGCGTTGAGTTGTTGGCCGTCAACCGCGCCGCCCATACGGGAGCCCCGTATAGGGCCATACTCCGCACGATCCCCAGGTACAGTCTCCTGCAGGAAGCGTTGGGTCCCTTTAGGTTGGGCATCAGTCGCGAAAGCGCGACCGATGCCTGTGTCACCTCGGGGACCAAACTTCGGAAATGTGGTCCGAAGTTCCATTGGCTATCAAGTACGATCCCTAGAGACTTCATCGAGGGCTTGATGCCGATGCTAACGCCTCCCACATTTATGCTGGAACCTTCAGGTGGACCGTTCCGAGGTCTGTGAAAACACAGAACCTCGGACTTGTGCAAGGCCACCTCCAGTCCCAGCCGCCGTATCCGACCCACGACTTGAGCAACACCCGTCGTGACCTTGAGTGCTGCCTCCTGGTACGTTGCACCCCGCGCCGTGACGAGGGTATCGTCGGTGTAGCACGTTACGCCGACGCCCTCAGGCAACGCACCCCGCAGCACCCAGTCGTAGCCGATGTTCCACAGAAGCGGCCCCAGGACCGACCCCTGCGGAACACCGCACGACACATCTCGCCGAGCTGGCCCGAGCCAGCTGGGGAAAGCTATGGCCCTCTCCGAGAGATAGGCCCCGACAATACGACGGAGGTAGAGAGGCGTTTCGTGATACACGAGCGCCTCCCTAACGCAGCTCCATGGCAAGGTGTTGAACGCGTTGGCGATGTCAAGAGACACCGCCACCACCACCTTGCCCTGCGAGACTGCTTCCTCCGTCAGGCTCCTGACGCGCATGATCGCGCTCACGGTGGAGCGTCCCCGACGGAAACCGTACTGGTTGTCCGCCAGGTCTGGCCCCACCGTCGAGAGATGCTCGACGAGGCGTTCCGCGATAATTCGCTCAAAGAGCTTACATACCTCGTCGAGCAACACGATCGGCCGGTATCCGGACGGTGAGTCCACCGGCCGCCCCGCCTTACGAATCAGGACCAGTTTCCCCGTCCTCCACACCTTGGGAAACTGGCCCCTTTCGAGGCATGCGCTAAAGAGCCCCATCAGTCGAGGCCCGAGTTCTTCGAGGGCCAGGACCCATGCACGGCCAGGAATGCCGTCGGGTCCGGGGGCAGTGATTTTCCGGCGTTTAAGCCGGAGTACTGCCGCACCTAGCTCCCACACCCTGACTTCGGGTACGTCGTCTTCACTGATGCTATCCGCGTCGGGCAGAGACGGAGCCATGCGCGGAGGGACGTGCTCCTCCGCGCTCGTCGGAAACAGGGAGCCCATGACCCGCTCCAGCTGCTGCGGCTGGAGACTCTGGGTCAGTGGGGGCGCCCTAGGTCGGAGTTTCTCCTTGACCTGTAGGTACGGGCGCCCCCATGGGTTCTGCTGCAGGGTCTCCAGGAGCTCCTCGCGGGCCGCCGTCTTGGCCCGCTTTATTGTCTCCTGGAGATTACCTTTAGCCTCCCTGTAAGCCTGATAAAGCTCCGCCTCTCGGGTTGCCGCGTCGTCTGGGCGGCGATGCCTCCGGCGAAACCTGGTGTACTGGCGCCGGGTGGAGATGCATGCTGCGCGCAGCTGTGCAATCTCCGGCGACCATCAGTACACCTGCTTCCTTGCCGGTCTGGGTGTAACCCTAGGCATCGCCGCATCACAGATTTGCGACATGGCTCTCCTGAACCACTCCGCCTCGGCATCCACATCGGCAGGCCGGTCCGGTGCCGGAATCCAGGCCTGCACGATGGATGCCTCCAGGAGAGCCTCCCGATCCAGATGGTGAAGTGCCCAACGCGGATCCGGGGGATTTTCTACCGGCTGTGGGAGGTCAGGTGGGGGGACGACATCGAATCGGATGTACCGATGGTCCTAGTGCGTCTCCTCACCCTCCTCCACGTGCCAGCCAGTAATACGGGCGGCGAGGGCAGAGGTCGCGAACAATACGTCCACAACCGAGCTGGTCCCCCGCCGCCAGAAGGTGGCGACATTCCCCCGGAGGTTCATGTGCCTGAGATATACCTAATTGACAAAGGTCCCGTTAAACCAAACAAATATTTTTCTAAAATTTCGCTTTCAAAATTGTATTCCTGATCCGACCAATCATGCAATCAAACAATGTTTCGAGTAATTTCACTGTAAATACTAAATCGATTCCTCACACCTGTGTAGCGAGTGATTTGTGGAATAAAAACAACTCGACTGTGGGAATTGTCTATGGCTTCGGTATGTGGGTTTTTGTTACCACGGGTGTATGGTTGTGTGGTTTTGATAACAGTTGTACGGTGATCTTCTTGGGATTGTGGCGCTTCATATTATCATGCCGTGTGATAATTACTCTTATTTTAGTCTTGTTTCGTACAGCTCTACACTACATTTATAAAGAGTTTCGTGTAAACCTTAGTGAATAAAAAGTATATTCCTAGTAGTGAAACAAGTCCAGAGATGCTGGCTAAACGTCCAGATATACTTACAATTTATGAGATATCTAGTTAGCATTCTAATTAAGTAGTTCTAACTAAACAGGTAGTATTTTACGCCATATTCGTTTTAGGTTCCTTTAAAGAGTAAGTACCATCATTATCTACAGTAAAAGATTTTATAAAAATCAAGCACAGAGAGTGCGACTTCCATGGAAGTGACAATTGATAACTTGCAACTCTACCGTCACCCTTCCGCAACCAGACACCTGAGTCCGGACAACTGACTAACCAGCAAGTTTATTCTAATTAGATCCCAGTGAATGTTTCCTAGACCTACTAGGATTTATAAATAAATAAATGTTGGGATTGAAAATCTTACTTTTGCTAGAAAGCCATATCTCTCTCTCTGTTGTTGTCTCGGTAGTTAACTCCATTTAAGTAATAAATAGTAGGTAGTGGAATGATTTAAAAGTAATTTCGAGAAGTTTAACAACATACCAGTCTAAGCTTTTAACATTATTATTTTTACTGCAGCTGTCTAAGTGTCAAATCAATTAAATTTATTACTAACGCAATGGATATTTGTCAACGTACTTTACATTACTACTTTCTCTTAGATAAATACAGAGCAAATCCAGAAGTAAGATGGGACAGCTTATGCTGAAATTATGCAGAGAATGGCAATGAGTTGCTTCTCATCACTCGAGCTATACTTAGGTGCTACTTCTGTTTGATACTCTGTTTGAAATGTTGTTTTATTGCTGAAACTCACTTATTATTGTTAAATTATTATTATTATGATATTGTTAGGTATGGGTACTTTGAGATTATGCACCTTTAACTAGTATTTGACTTTATTGTGAATAACAGAGATCCATAATTTGTAAGTTTACTTGGTCCACACATGGTCACGTACTGCCCTTGCCCTCTTTTTATTGTTGTAACAGAATCATTGTATTTACTGGTGAATAAAAAGAGTGGCCGTAAGTTTTTCTTGCCAGGTTCTTACCTCACAGGCTCTACCTATTGCCTTGCGTATCTGGCGGTAAATGTAAATGTAGAAGTATTTTCTTTTTTTGACGTTCATAAGTGTTACTTTGTGACCTACATGAATAAAGATATTTTGATTTTGATTTTTTTATTTTTGACTTATTTTATCGAATTTTGTTATTTATGGAGAACTTTGCTCATCGAAATTTGAGTGCTTGTCTCTTCTTTGCCCAATGACTCGTTGTCCTAGATCATGTAAAGGAAATACGCAATAATTTGCGGTCTAATCTTATTGATCGGCCAATTTGAACAATCGGGTCTGATCCGGTTAGGACCGGCTCAACTAATTGGGACAAATTGCGTTGCATTACAATTTTATGGTGTCACCCTTGAAGCCGAATTGTGAAGCGAATGTGTAATTGGTAATTGATTTGTGTTAAAATTTTAATAATGATTATACAAAGCCATTAAGATCATAGAGCCAGACCATCTTGAAATCATCATTCACCGATCCTTTTCCCACTCAGTTGGGGTCGGTTTTCCAGTCTAACTGCAATGCGGCTGAAACTTCGATATTTTCCGTGGAGCGACGCTATCTGAGGACAGTCATCTTGAAATGATAATTTCAAATATTTGATTGCACGTTCTGATGATATACAACATGATGCATGTGAAGTCAGCAGTTTTACTGCTTTTAATATTAAGAGTATACCTAATATAGAAGATTGGATGCAACAAAGTAATAATAGTATCTAAAAAACAGTTACATCTTAGTTCGCAGTGAATCTATTACAGTTTTGTTGTAAAACGAGTTATAATCACTATTCACCAATTTCTGAACATAGGTAATAAGGCTCTGCCTCCTAAACTAAGTAAAAACTAATGAAGTTTGATTAAAAATATTGAATGCTGTTTGGTGACTCGGTCGACAGTTATAGATTTCAACATAATATGAATTAGCGTTTGAGTGTGTGTGTGTGTGTGTATGCGGTAATAAAATATACATATATATGAATAAAAAGTGGAACTATATTTAACGAAACATATATTTACTGTCAAAAATCAAACATCTGAGGTAGTACTCATCCAGCTCATTAAAGAAAATCCGTTTTGGTCCATGTCCCGTGTCTACCGCAGGTTCTTGTGGGAAAGTCCCTAAGCTGGTGACCTACAACCCATGGTTACAGGCTGTGAACAAGAATGTGACATTCGACACGTGATATAAGTGGGATGGCGATATGGCGTGTCGATTACCGAACCGATGATTGATGACACTTGCAGCTTGTAAGTAGCCGTGTAAGTTGATCTGTTGAGCTTCAAAGATTATGATCAATTTTCTTAATTAAGTATACCTTTTGTACTTGTTTTACTTATAATTTTGTTGTTTATTCAATGAAGATAGATAGATAGTAACTTGCTTTATACTGCGAGAGTCTACATAACACATTTAACACGCCATCCGTTCCGCGCAACTAATAATAAAAAACCCAATTGTTTTACAATACACCATTAATTAATATGAGAATCTAAAAACAGTAAACAATTAAGGAAGATATTGAGTCCAGTTCCCACATAAAGTTAAATGGGCATAGACAACACGATAGAATTAACCATGGTCAAACAGTTGGCAAGGTCAACGATACAGAAGTCTATTACCTATGTACTTAATTTATATTTAATTACTCATGTGGTGTTGGTTAGGATTAGGAGGAAGCTAATACTGGTAAGAAAACTTGAGGAGGACATCAAGCGGTGATGCTTGTTAGTACTTTGTAAACTACAGAAATTATACTTATATATAACCCTTGTCAAAAAGAGTTAGATGTTGATTACCGGCAAACAAAGGAGATGGACAGATTTGAGCTAATGCGATAAACCGGTCAGTGACACTATTTTAGAAATTATATCAGTTTATCACTAATGAGACCCCGCCATGTATCAGGACTGGTCATTCTCCTTTTAATGAAAATTGGCACAGAAGCCATTTTCTGAACTAAAGGTGGGAAACTATTTTTCCGGTTCTACTTATTGCTTTGCGAATCTGGCAGTACATGTAAATATAGAAGCAATGACATTTTTTTTATTTTAAGTTCCTACTGACGTTTGTAAGAGCCATTTAGTGACCTATACAAATAAATAAATCATTTCATTTCATTTCCCGCTCAATCTTACCGTTGAAATTGGGAACAAGAAATCTTTCCAATTTCCATCAGATAGTGTGCCAAATGAATACCATCGAGTACCTACTCTAACCACCAGTGGCACTTAAAAACGAAAAGGTTACAAATATTGGATAGAAACAGGCGTTACTTGGCGAAAATCCATGACAAAGCAATGGTAAGTAAAATGTTTTAAGAAAAAACTTTTTAAAATTTATAATAGCATTAATTTTTCGCAGAATTAAAAAGACAACAGCAGCAGGCTGTTCTCTCTGAGACAGTCTTGATAATGCCTCGTTTAGAGGCGAAACAATTGTCGACGTTTTGTTGTCTTTTTAATTCTGCGAAAAATTCTGCGAATGCTTTGAAAAGGTTACAATTTGGGTTGCAGTAAATAAAACCTCAAATTACTAATTTATCTTGCGAAATATTTATATTAACACATGCCGTATCCGTAACAATTTCCCATGATATAAACATTATAGTGCAAACTGCCAACCTTGCAACGCTGTGGTTATGCGGTCTCAATCTACAACCCACAAATATGTTGTGTAAATCACAGCTGCAAGTGCAACAGATATGCGCTATCGCCTCGGCCCTGAGTAAGGCAGTGTCGACTAAACACTGATGATGGTTTAAGATCTGGATCTACATCCAGATCTTAAACCATCATCATCATCAGCTATCGTTGAAATTCTCGGTCACGTGACCAAATTAATACAGGTCTTTAATAATTTCTACGTTATCATTGATTAGTCGTTACTTTTCGTTAGTCGAATAAAGTCGACGATAACATACACTTTGGGTAAAATTAAATAAGCTTAAAAATTACCTAGATTTGTTAGGTTCTACGTCAGTACCGCTGCGTGCCACTGGAATACCTCCGTGGTGGGCCGCGGACTTAACAAAAGGGTCTTCGTCAGTAGGTAGTGTCTGTCGTGGTGATTGAACTCACGTCGTCAAAAGAACAGAATACATAGGTCTATATGTCTTCTGTGTCGAATGTCTCTCCACCAGGAGACGAACGGAGATCGCTTATATTTATTAAACAATAAGTTAAATTTGTTCTGTGTTATTTTATAACCTGCTTAATACCTCAGACACACAATTATTAGGAAATTATGTGATGCAGGTAAGTAAGAACCTACTTTTACAAATGTAACCGGCGACGACAATTTCAATCGGTAATTACTCGTTGACAAACACAGATTAATTACAGTCATAGCGATGTTTAATGGAGGAAGTATAAATTTCAATAAGTAGATCAACTTTAACCGAAAAAGAAAGAGTGGATCATGACCCAGAACCTTATAAGGGATGTCTTTCTTTTACTATTTTATTAGGAAGTGACTTTGAAATATGGAATTCCCTTGATAGCAATTCCCAGATTGTCTTAATCGCTCCCAGCATCCTGTCCAAAAACAGTCTATAAACAATGACCGATAGATTCGCATTTAGGTAATAAACGACTTCCCGCCAAAGAAACATGATACAAAAAGTACCGTTTTTTGAATAGATTTTTGTGCATAAAAAGGTTATAGCATAAAAAGCAGTAGGTGTCGGTCGTAGTTTTATTTGGAAGGCGATAGAGCGCGAGCTGCGGCCAGCGGATGCGCGGCCTTGCGAGGTCGCACTAGACTGCTACTTACACCGCAACTTACACACGATTCTTGTTTTAAGTATTTTCCCAGAAACAATGCTGAAGTATTGTCCCAGAAAACATGCTCCGAGCTGTGGTCTCCAGCGGGAGTAAGTGGACCGTGGCCGTATCCTTCTGCGAGCAGCTTATGCTCTCGAAGGAGGCGGCCGAGAGGGAGTGGGAACGTACCCTCCCCGCTGAGTTCTCAAGTCAGCAGCCAGGGCGCAGCAAACTCATCTACGTTCAAGACCATCAACCTCTAAAATCTGAATGCTTCCGAGCTCCTGCTTTCTTTCATTACCTGTAGCGCCCGGTAATGAAAGAAGACGCGGCTAAAGAAAAGGATTACTACCTACTAAGTCTAAATATTTACCTTTTTTTTCTTTTACATAACATAATTTAAGGCAAAGGTATCTCGAACTCACAAATGACAGAGAACTAATTTAATGAAAAACACTACCTACTTAAAGACGAGGAGTCTTATTTCGGCTTAAAATAATAATAACCAACTAACATAACAAGGCTATGCACAGACATTGGATGTTAGATTCTAAAAGTGTATTCTGAAATGTCATATTTAAAGTATACTTGTACATGCTAGCAAAAAACACTGGTACACTTTTTCACTTTTATTTAATTTACAGGATTTAACCTGACCGGTTTTGCTTTATAGCATTATCAAAGGTTGTTGTTCACTTTACATATTTATTAAATAAGTATTTTACCACACTGTCTAAGACAAAGTTCAACAATGACTTGAAGATATGTTAGAAAACGGTGTACAAGTGTATTTTGTTAGCATGTATTACTATAAGTTTCACCAAGTGTCGACAATCGAAACCATCAACTATATTATATTTAAAGTAATTTGTTATCTGCTGTACCTAAATATTCAATAACAGTTCGGTGTGAGAGTAAGCGGTAGGTGCATGCGCGGGCGCAGTTCACCGCTACAACCTGTTCCATGAATCTCTTACGTAATACTGCCTATTATAGCTGTCATGCTCATCATTAAAAACACTATGATAGTTATAATAACCGTTTTCTTTACTTAAATAAATTGTACGTATTAATTTTCTACAAACTTGATTGGTTAGACTACAATCGTACGCAACCAAAGCATATGGAGTGAAGTAGTTTTTCTCAAAATGTGTCTAAAATATTAGGTAAGTACTAAACGATAGTCTTACCACAGAATAGTAGGTTTTGCTGTTTATTTATGATCACTTTTTTTTTTTTTTTTTTTTATATTTGGTTCGCCAAATTGACGCCGCCCGCCTGGTGGTAAGTCGTGACGACGTCTAGCGATTGTGGGCCACTCTCACAGCACACATTACTATTGAGAGTGGCCCTCAACTTGACGACCTACTGATGTGCCTCTTCACGCTCCGCTTAAAGAACCCAGGATTATATGTGGGAGGAAACACGTGCACAGGCAGGGCGTTCCAGGCCACTATCGTTCGGCAGAGAAACGAACGTTTAAAACGTTCGGTTCTCGCGAACATGCTATCCACTGTGTGGGGGTGGCATCTCTGCCCGGCACGAGTCGTTCGGGATCGGAAGGAAGAGGGTGGGATCAGATTGAAGAGCTCTTCAGAACACTCGCCGTGGTAAATACGGTAGAATGCGGCCAAGGAAGCTATTGTTCGGCGCTGAGCTAGCGGCTCAAGGCTTCCCGTTACCTCCGGACAACCAATAATACGGATAGCCCGTCGCTGCATAGCGTCGAGAGCGTCCAGCAGATACTTCGCGGAGCCGTCCCAGAGGTGAGAGCAGTATTCGACGCAGGGTCTAATCTGCGTCTTGTACAGCAGACACCTCTGGTCCGGTGTAAAGAATCTCTTTACCTTATTCAGTATTCCTAGTTTCCGCGAAGCTAGCCCTATACATCTTTCGATGTAGTTTTTATTATTGAGCTCTCGACGAACGTCTATGCACAGGATATCAAGGTTGTCCTCCATTGGTAATAATGCATTCTGAAGAGAGGGTAGGGGAAGGAAAGGGGATTTCTTCGCAGTAAATGCACACGCCTGTGTTTTGCGGGCATTGAACTCGACCAGGTTCTCGGTACCCCATTGAGAGATACTGTCGAGGTTACGGTCGAGATCAGCCACGAGTCGTCGTCTCTCCTCCTCAATCTCAGATCGCCCCGCCGTCGGACGAACCGAGTAACTCCCGTGCAGTGTGCTGTCATCTGCATAGCAATGAATGTTCCCGAGGGATAGCATATCATTGATATGCAGAAGAAAGAGAGTTGGTGATAGTACGGACCCCTGCGGTACCCCGGCATTCACTTGCAAGAAGCGAGAAGCCTGGCCATCGCAGAGGACCCGCACTCGGCGCTCGTTTAAAAAGCTGGCAATCCAGCTGCTCAGTCCACAATAAAAACAAACGCACTGAGATAGATGACTGATGTGGACGGTTTAGGGAATACCTTATTCCGAAGAGGCCACACAGCCGCCAAAGTCCGCTGGGTGCCACTGGAAATGCCTTCTGATGTGTGCCAGAGACGCCCGCAGCAATGGACACGGGGGCGGCCGCGGTCCCGCGGAGTAAAAAAAAAGGGAATAAGTACCTACCTTATTGATTACAATTTTTAGGTTAACCTACTTATACATACGAAGTAAAATCCAAAGCGAGGGGAGGCAATATAGGTTCGAAATAAGCCGACCGTTCAATTATTGACCTATATTAAGAGTTTTTGGTAATCCACATGGTCACTAGTACTACATACATAATTTAACACACTTTCATCAACGGTCATATCTGACTAGAACTCACGCATTTTTTTCTACCTGAGAGATTAGACAGTGGCGTTTATCACGACCATTTTTCAATGTTATTTTGATAGTCCTAGTAGGACCTGGGTTACCATATTTGGGTAAAGTAATCAGAGTTCAAAATAGAGCCCCTTAATAACATACTGTAACGTAAAATTATTTCTTATTGGAAACTTAATTTAAAATGTAATTAATCATCATCAATTTTTATTAATTGCCGTTTATTAACGGTCATTAACCCACAAAACGAAACAGATTAGACCAAAGCTTCATATTATATGTAACATGGTTCATTAAGTTTAGTTGTAGTGCTTGAACTATCGTATAATATCCGCTCTACTTTGACAGTGATGATGAAAAATGTACGTACATATGTAATGATTGGATAAGTTAATGTAATCACGGTAGCTTATGAACTCACACGAAGTTATGAAAGGTTATGAGAGAATCATATATAGTACTATGTCAGTCCTGTCTCATTCTTTAATTTCTTATCTTATAATTCGTGTGTTAGCAGAACTCGATAACTGCTTAGAATACCTACTAATTTTACTTTTATTTCTGTAAATAAAACATTAGTACAAGCTCTACAAACATTTGCAGGTCACACGTATTATTATGATCAAGACAATCATACGAAATGATTACAAAAACTTTGGCAACCTTCGAGTTAAACAAAAAAGAATATCGGTCGTGCACTGCGACCGCTAGATGTGCCGCTCCCGATACCATTGTTGTAAAGTGCGAGACACACTCTCGTGAGAACGCCGACTTCCGCGACACACTGGACAAAAACGCACTCTATGGTGCTATTAGGTAGGGTTGCAGTAACAGCGGACTACAATTAGGGTTGCAGTATCAGCGGATAACACACGAAAACACACACCATTAAACGAAAATAATCAAAATGTTTATTTATTTAGGTCATCAAGACACGTGTGAAAGTCAAAAATCACGTCTTTATTCCCGGAAGAGTAGCACAGATGCGTTTATTACGCTCACATTTCGCCAGTCCAGTGTTAGTCCACACTTAATAGGGGGCGAGCCTATTACTATTTCTAGGCACTTTAGATATATTTGGTAGAGCCAAGTCCGTCAGGATAAATGAGTCACGTAGTACCCCTGTTCAGCGGACAACTGAAGAAGTTATAAAAAAATCTTAAAATGGATTGGCTCCAACTAAAGCTGCAACAAAAACTAAACGTCAGACACGCCGAAAGTAGCTTATTTTCACAAAGTTGGAGGAAAAACTACTCGCTCTCACTGTGACCACAAAAAGCTAAGTAGGTTAATGTGTATCTGTAATGAGTTTGATTCTAACTAAAGTTATCAAAAGGTGGGTTACTTGTGGTAGCGACACCCTGACATAATTTATGCACACGCATAGCTGATTGTTTGAAATGTCAAAAGGCTGCTAATGACAGTATATTTTTAATTTCTTAAACTTAGGTGTGTTAAGAGTGCCTGTGAACGTCTCCAGGGTCGAAGTCAACTGTACATGGTGAAAAAAAAATATCTAAAGGACCTGCAGAGCACGCATGGCGGTAGGAAGAGTTTATCAAAAACAAATAATATGGCAGGATATTTCAAAAAGTGTGTTGACTAGGTCACGTCATCGACATTTTCTGCGATCATTGGTTATCGACAAACTACTCATGCCGCTGGAACAAGGAATGGGCTCACTCCCTATTAAATATGGGACCGACAGTGGCGGGCGTTATGAAGGCTTTTATCTACCCCTTAAGAAATAATGACGTGATTTGTCGTTATATCATCAAGCACGGGTTTGAACCGTCATCCTTTTTTCTTATAAGAAAATCACTATACCTATCAATTTTGTTACCAATGACCTGGTTTCTTATTTCTAACTAACATGTTCTAATCTCTTATTTAGCATCATACTATTGGTAAAAACATGGCTCCACCCCATTCCATTGAAACACCAAAAAACAACAAAACAACACCATTGAAAAATATCTCCGATAACAGGTAGGTATTAAGAAAGAAATTATAAATAAATCACAAAAACTGATGTCATCGGCGGGATTCTGATTCAGATCTGAGCTACGATGACCACTCATCGTAGTTCAGTTGTCAGAGCAGTCCCCCTGTTAGGGAAAGGCCGTGGGTTCGAATCCCGCCAATGACATCAGTTTTTGTGATTTATTTATAATTTCTTTCTTAATATTTTAAGAATAGTTTAAGCAAACTCATTCCTTTGAAATACATAAATAAACAGATAGGTACCTATACTTATCCCGTACTAAGTAAGTACCTACAGACCACCTTACTGGTACCTATAATAAGTGTCGTATGAAGTAATTACTGGATTAATCACTATAACGGATGAGTTGTATTGTGTCATGGAAATCACGGGAAGTGAGTGAAAGGGTGGTCTTGTTAACGTGGGAACCTGTCTTATGACTGCCACGTTTAACCGATTTAACAAAATGAGGAATTGCTCAAATGGAGCCTATTTGAGCAATTTTTTGAGCCGACTACGTCAACGACGAAATTTATTTGCTACTCGTAGCTACATAAAACACACAAAATCAAATCTAAAGGTAAAATAGAATCGATATGTTTTATCGTACACCTATTATAATGCAACATAATATACAGAATCCCTCGTTCCAACAATTTGGGGTCTAGTAGACATGTTGAGTGCCTGTGAGATCTATGCTGCGGAGCATGGGCTTACATATAATGTTAAAAAGTCATCTCGTATAATATTACCCTAAATGGCTTGAGCATGAAACGTGTAAACACGTTTAAATACTTAGGACACATCATTACCGACGACCTTAAAGACGACCTTGATATTGAAAGGGAGCGTAGGGCTCTGGCTATTAGACGTAATAATTATGTTGGCCCGCAGGCTTTCTCGCTGCTCAGAGGAAGTTAAGATCACGCTTTTTAACGCTTATCGCCAGAACATGGTATGGATACCCTGCGTATCCAATATAACAATATCTTCAGGATGCTGTTGGGACTGCCCCGTTTTTGTAGTGCATCAGGGATGTTTGCTGAGTATCAAACTGATGGCTTTGCAGCCATCATTCGTAAGAAAACCACATCCCTGATCCGCAGAATACGTTCCAGTGGCAATAGCATCCTGATGACCCTAGCGGATCGATACACTTCACCGCTATGGAAGTGTCTCGTGAGGAGAGTGATGATTACTGAAAGTAAACACTTCAGTAATTACTCTCTTTATATTTTGGTTTTTGTTTTTGTTTTGTTTTGTTATTTTGTTTGTATGATTTTTCTACTTTGTCTCTGTTTTATTTATTTTTGATCATAAAATTTTCTTGGGCACAACAAGAACTTTTTAATAATATGGATCCATTGGTTGTCTGAAATAAACAATTTTTATTTTATTTTATTTTTATTTTATTTTTATTATTTATTATTTTATTATATCAGTTCGGATATAATTTTAACTCTGGTAGGTAAAGTGTTTTAAAAAATTGTAATAAACATTAATCAACACATTTAAGTTTCGAATATAAATCGAATTAGATATTTGTGTCTAAACAAGCTCTAATTACACAGTCAGAGGCTGTGCCAATAACATCATGGTATCAACTACAGTTACATACGATAACGGACATCTCAGGCGGGTGTCGAGCTCGGGATTCAAACCTGACACCGCTCCCACAGTAGCTGGTACACAGAACGTAACGTGAACTAACACAGATCATAACTATCTGTTACTTCCACTTGGTGAGATAAGAACTAAATCCTAATTTATAAAGTGCCATCTGAAAAAACAATTTAAAAGTACAGATCATCATTGGTGCATCACACACACACACACGAAGAAAATCCATAACCACACATACGAATTTCCAACAGCCAGGACATAATGTTTCTTTCTATCTCTGCAGTCCCGAGAACCTATTAGGTATTTACTAGTTAAGCCGTCGGTCCCGGTTGTCATACAAACATCTATGGCACTAGTTAGGTGTACTTGGAGCCCATCGCCCATGGGTTGTGGAGGTCAGATGGCAGTCGCTTCACGGAAAATATCGCAGTTAAGATTGAAAAGCCGGCCCCAAATTCAACTGGTGGATGAAAGTGTCATCTAAAAACTTTACGACTACAACCGACTATCCAAGGAATAAAGATAAAAAGATCATCATCGAATACTTAGTTCAAAAATGGTAGTCTATCGTATTTGGTTATTTTACCGAATCGGGGACAGTCGTGGGAGAGCGCCCACTACAACACAATATCTAAGTAATCTTATTATGTAACATGCAATAATTGGTATTCTATTCTAAGACTAGATAGTTAGTCATATTGTAATTCAAACCTAAATTCCACCAGCCAGGTCGGATGTTGCATACTACTAAATAGGTAGAATCTCTGCTATCCGAGTATCTCTATAGTCCCAGGTAACGGTAATACGTGGCACCAACAAAATTACAGGCAAAGTGTGGGTGTATAGTGCACCGCTGCCTACTCCTTCGGGGATATAGACGTAATGATAATGTATGTAGATATGTTAGTTTATCATTCAATTTGCGATATTATGTAAAATATATGTAATTTAAGATAGTATACCTAACTGATGTCTTTGTCTTGTTTTTACTAGCTAACGCCTGCCAAGAATAGCTTGCATTGTTTACATAGAAAACGTCATTGACCGCTGTATTAACACCGCTTTAAAACGCCACCGCTTTCCATGCCGCTACCTACTGCAAAATTGTAAAATAAGTTAGTAAAAGTAAGGACATTTTTTATATTATTTTATAGTTATTTAAACTGCCATGGTCGTTATTAATTATAAGCTTTGGAAATGTATTCGGGATATTTACCATGTATTATTTTGTTGTCGAGTTTCCGGGTCGAGTTGTCAGTTCCTCCGTGACCATGGCGCTTGCAATAGTGCCGAAATATCGGAAACTCGACAACAAAATAATACATGGTAAATATCCCGAATACATTTCCAAAGTTTATAATATATTATTTTGTTGTGGAAGTTGCTGTTATGATTGTGTTAGGTGGGTACAAGTATAGCAAACTTGTTTTATATGTAAGAAAAAATCTAAAACTGTTTTTAATCAGGAGCTTGGTCTGCCAAAAAACTGTGCTGCAGTTTGGCAGAAGTAAATAATCCCTATAATGCAAAAGATATTTCGAATAAACATTTTTTCTTTCTTTCTTCTTCTTGGAAACAAAAGCTAAATCTCGCACCCGTGTATTTGGAACCTATAAGAATAACGACTGTGAAACTGTGGGTGTACCTATTAAAATTAGATTAAGTATTCTGATAATTAGATATTTCATGCTGTAAACCTGCAATCGTCGTTATTACAACCATGCAAAATCAAATTCACTCCATTCATAAGTGAAGGTACAGCTACCTACGTAGGTAGGTGCTCTTCAAATATAATTAGCATCATTCCTCATAACATGCGGCGTAGGTTATTGGAAATACATATTAGTTAATTATTATACACTATTGTGTTAGGTAATAATTCTAATTAGGTAGGTAGGTACTGAAGAAACAAGTCGTGGGTAGAATTAATTCCAATAATAACCCTTTAGGGTCCCGTGGGCGAATGTCTTGGTTAAGAACTGACATGGTCACAAAATGGCCTTAACCGTCGCCGTCGCCCACTGTACGTAGGCTGTTGTACTTCTGGCCCTTATGTTGTTATCGATGATTTTTTTACCATATTAAGTGTTAGAAGTGTCACAACATTTCCGATCTCAAAACATAATGGTGTTTATTACTTGTTAATTCTGTAATACCCCGACGCCCGCGGCTTTATTTACGAGGTATTTATTTGCTTACACAAGTACATAACCTACCTACTTAATATTAGTTAATATTGACAATCCTAGGTGCAACTGGATTGGAAATGATTGACTGAGCGAGAGCAGCGAGCGAAACGTCTCAGTTTTAACTCGAGGACTGGCTGATTTGGCGTTGTTGGTATGTTTTTTTTTTTTTTTTTTTTTATATTTGGTTCGCCAAATTGACGCCGCCCGCCTGGTGGTAAGTCGTGACGACGTCTAGCGATTGTGGGCCACTCTCACAGCACACATTACTATTGAGAGTGGCCCTCAACTTGACGACCTACTGAGGTGCCTCTTCACGCTCCGCTTAAAGAACCCAGGATTATATGTGGGAGGAAACACGTGCACAGGCAGGGCGTTCCAGGCCACTATCGTTCGGCAGAGAAACGAACGTTTAAAACGTTCGGTTCTCGCGAACATGCTATCCACTGTGTGGGGGTGGCATCTCTGCCCGGCACGAGTCGTTCGGGATCAGAAGGAAGAGGGTGGGATCAGATTGAAGAGCTCTTCAGAACACTCGCCGTGGTAAATACGGTAGAATGCGGCCAAGGAAGCTATTGTTCGGCGCTGAACTAGCGGCTCAAGGCTTCCCGTTACCTCCGGACAATCTATAATACGGATAGCCCGTCGCTGCATAACGTCGAGAGCGTCCAGCAGATACTTCGCGGAGCCGTCCCAGAGGTGAGAGCAGTATTCGACGCAGGCTAATCTGCGTCTTGTACAGCAGACACCTCTGGTCCGGTGTAAAGAATCTCTTTACCTTATTCAGTATTCCTAGTTTCCGCGAAGCTAGCCCTATACATCTTTCGATGTAGTTTTTATTATTGAGCTCTCGACGAACGTCTATGCCAAGGATATCAAGGTTGTCCTTCATTGGTAAAAATGCATTCTGAAGAGAGGGTAGGGGAAGGAAAGGGGATTTCTTCGCAGTAAATGCACACGCCTGTGTTTTGCGGTCATTGAACTCGACCAGGTTCTCGGTACCCCATTGAGAGATACTGTCGAGGTTACGGTCGAGATCAGCCACGAGTCGTCGTCTCTCCTCCTCAATCTCAGATCGCCCCGCCGTCGGACGAACCGAGTAACTCCCGTGCAGTGTGCTGTCATCTGCATAGCAATGAATGTTCCCGAGGGATAGCATATCATTGATATGCAGAAGAAAGAGAGTTGGTGATAGTACGGACCCCTGCGGTACCCCGGCATTCACTTGCAAGAAGCGAGAAGCCTGGCCATCGCAGAGGACCCGCACTCGGCGCTCGTTTAAAAAGCTGGCAATCCAGCTGCACAGTTGAGGAGGTAGACCATATGCCGGAAGCTTGGAAAGGAGCGAAGCATGCCAGACCCTATCGAAGGCTTTGGCGATGTCCAGGCTAATAGCCAAGGACTCGCCGTGCCTTTCCATAGCCCCACCCCAGACATGCGTTACGAATGCCAGAAGATCACCCGTTGATCGCTTTGGCCTGAAGCCGTATTGTCGATCATTGATTAGCGAGTGATCCTCTAGGAATTGCATGAGCTGCTTATTTATAAGGAGCTCAAGCATCTTGCAAATGACTGAGGTGACAGCTATGGGTCGATAGTTGCCTGGATCGGACCGATCCCCTTTCTTGGGGATCGGTTGTACGTTCGCCTCCTTCCAGACCTCCGGCACGAGCCCTGAAGAGTATGACAGGCGGTACAGACGCGTTAATACTGGAGACACCTCAGCTGCACATTTTCGTAGCACCACCGCCGGAATGCCGTCAGGGCCACTGGCTTTCCGCGTGTCGAGTGACCGCAGCACTGCCCGTACATCACATTGCCTGATAACAATATCAGGCATTGTGTGGCCACAGTTGGCGATGGCGGGGGGCTGCAGGCCACGGTCGTCGACCCGGGAATTAGCCGCAAAGAGGTCTGCGAGCATATCCGCTTTCTCTTGGGCTTTGTAAGCCAGTGTTCCATCTGGGTAACGCAGCGGTGGCAGCGAGGGCTGACAAAAGTTAGATTGCACGGCTTTGGCCAGTTGCCAGTATCCACGGCTGCCCGTGGGATGGGAAGTGAGCTCCTGACCAAGCCGCGCGACGCGCTGGGCATCCGCTCTCTTAAAGGCCCTCTTACTCGACTTTGTGGCCTAAACACTGTACTGGGCTGGGCGACTCGTCAGCAGTAGATCCAGCAGAGCGGGCGCGTGATCTGACCTGTCTGGTATCCGGGTGATCCCGCATACCATCTGGGTCAGACCGTGGGAGAGAGCGAACGGAGCGGATCGGTAGACGCACACGTAGATCTGGCTCATAGAGCCATGGTCTACGTGCAGCCAAAGGACGGAATTGGAGGGGTTCTCTAGGCAGCGCAACCGGCGGCAGCAAACATCCGCCCTAACGAACACGCACACCCCGGCTTTGTCTCGAAATTGTTCCTCGATGACATAGCCGGGGTAACACAGGTAAGACGTGTCGTCAGGGCGGCGTATTTGTGTCTCCGTGAGGAACATCACAGCGGGCCGTGCCGTCTCAAGGTGGTGGTGGACGGTATCGAGGTTCGCATGGAGTCCACGGACGTTAGTGAACTCCACCTCGAAATGTGAAGTTGTGGGGTTTCCGCCGTTGCTAAGGGTCTCCCTGGCCGGCGAATCGACCCACACCACCCACACTAGACTCCGTTTCGCCCCCACTGGTCCCATGCCTGCTGCACCATACATCGCCCCGGGCCCGGCGGTGCAGCTGCTGAACCCCTAACGCAACCCAGCCTGGGCTGGGTTACTTGGGGGGCTTTAGCACAGCTGCACGGTGGTACCCCCCCGGACCAACACTGTTGTACCACCTGGTACCCACGTAGGGGCCGAAGCCACTCCATAGGTACCGTAAATTAACGAGCCTCGTCCGTTTATCAGCAGGTGCGCCACTAGCAGGTGAGGTCGCTGGGGCCCTATAGATGTTGGTAGAGCCCCTTTGCACCCAAATATGTATGTGTGTCAGTTCCGGTCTACAGGCCGCATTTTTCAGCCGATTTTCATGAAATTTGGCACAAGTGTTCTTTGTTGCAAGGCGTAACTTTTGTCGAAGGGATTTTTCGATTGGGGGGAAAATGCATTTCTCAGTCGATTTTCATGAAATTTTGCACAAGTGTTCTTTGTTGCAAGGCGCAACTTTTGTCGAAAGGATTTTTCGATTGGGGGGAAAATGCGAAAATAACGCGAGGTCTACTGTTCACGGAACCACTAGTTTAAAATATGCTTACTTACACGTGAAAAACAACAATGTTAAGTACATAGAATCCGCTCGTTTGTTGAACTGATGCGATGTTTAGTGTGACCCTTTCATGATTAACCTTTAATTTCTAAACATCAGTTATTTTAATATTGGATACAATCAATCGAATAGGTGGGAGTTCGATTTTTGCTGAGCGCGTGGCAGGCATTGGGGTATAATGTACTACGTAATACATTATACCTCAATGGTGGCAGGTGGCTTTTTAGGTTACCTCTGGCGCTCCGCAAAAATCGGGTTTCCAGATACTCTCATACCGAACAACTTTCAAAAAAACTTTCTTGTCCTGCAGCTGGAGCTAGTTAGGAATAACTAGTTCTTCTGTGCTATCAATTAATCAAGCATTACCTTGACATTGGCGAAATCATCGATGAATATCGATGGAGCCACGTTTTTAAAAAAAGAAGAAGAATCGTATAGGTACTTTGGTTTTTATTTTTAAATGTACATCCAATGCCGGGCGTTTCAAGTAGGTACACCCTCTTTATAGACTGAAGGGCGCAACACACATGGGTTTAGATAATTATTTAAGTACCTACCTAGTTCTGTTTACGTAAGTGGGCAAAAGCTCTGAGGAGCCCGCGTCCCCTCGGTGTCACCACGGGTACTTATTAAGTTTTCTGGTTAACTCATGAAAATGACTGTGTCTGGTTTATCTAAGGTAAAAACTGACGAATGTGTAAGTATTTCGGTCTGTCGGTCTGTGAATCGAGTTTGGAAAGATACCTATCTTTATTCTCTCGATCAATGAATGAAAGGGTTTCCATAGCACGTAGGTGTAACAAACCGATTGATCGATCGATACAGTCTAGTCCTCTATATGGCCTTAACGCACCCACCCACAGGGGCTGTGTAGGCAGATAGGTAATCAAAGCCCTTTCAAAATTGATTGCGTCTCATACATATCACACACACCTGGTCATACAAGTCCTCCCAGGCATACGATTTACTCGATTTTGAGGGACCAAGTAATTTGGCCCACTATAGGTACGTTGTTATAATGAATAATATGCAAAAGAGACTTAGAATATGGTCCGGTAGTAAGTAGAGTACCTATAATCGAGAGGTCACCGTAAGCTATCGGCAAGATGGGAACACTTGTTGAGTGAAAATCGGACTTCACTCAACACCCGAACGAATATCTAATTCCTCTAAGTACGAGTACCTATACCTACCTACCTATTACGAAATCGTGTAGAGCGATTTTTAATCAGGTCATAGACAAATTATAT
Organism: Nudaria mundana; assembly: GCA_963556515.1. Classification (NCBI taxonomy): domain Eukaryota; kingdom Metazoa; phylum Arthropoda; class Insecta; order Lepidoptera; family Erebidae; genus Nudaria; species Nudaria mundana. The sequence goes on from OY748291.1 coordinate 23,562,310, forward strand.
CATAATAAACGTTACTATACCTACCTATAAGCTATAAGTACGATGATGCCATTGCTACCGTACATGGAGGATATTAAACCATACAAGCGGAAATAATACAGATTCTATTGTCACTGTGTAACGCCATGATGTTCCAATGTAAACATAGAGCGCAAACACAATACTGCGCAACCGCACGCGCGAACTTGACATTGTCTATTCTCACGCCGGAAGCGCACCCAACTGCAACGGAAATGGCTGCCCTTCAAAGGGGTAAGTAACATTGTTTCCGAGAAGGGCGTTAGCGACAAATAAACTTTTGGCTGGACGTTTAATTTAGTTGCGCTTTCCGGCGAAAACAAACAAATACATTGTTGCAGTGTTTAATTTAATTTGTTTTCATGTCTTGCTTCAGAAAAAGGTAGCTTACAGCTTAAGTAAAGTTCATTTCGGCACAACCCACTACACCCCAACAGTGAAACTGCTCAACCAATGCAAATATTGACGCTTACGAATAGAGGGATAATAAATGGATCTCTACAATATCTAAGGTAATGAAAAATGCAAATGCTTTGAACAAAACTCTTGAACAACATCTTCATAGTTTAGCTATCTCCCAGTCCGCTAAAATATATTTCAATTATTTTGGTTACTTCCTACTCATCATAATTTCTCGAAGAGGCGTGGGATGCATCATAGACAGATGATCACCATTATCTTAAATAATGCCATAGTATTGTGAGTAGAACGTCTCACAGATGCCGGAGATCCGGCGGAGCATCTGTCCCGCGATTCCCACACCCCGGCAGAATTTTTTTAATTCCATTTGATTTGCACTGATCTTTATGCAGGTATCTAATACGTAATTTTCTAAGCTAAACCTTACGTAAGTAAGGACTTAGCTTATGTCTATTTTGAAACATTTTCGGCAGAAATCTACACTCACGTATAATATAGGTAGGAACCTGTACCCTATAATGTATAATATATATATAACCTATAATGTATAAAGCAGTAAGGAAGTATTATTTTAAGATATTGACATAGGTACTTAGGTAGTTCCGTGGAGTAGGTACTAGAGCACGACATAAGGTTTTATATTTTTTAAACTGCATACTCACTATACTTATATTATACCTAATCCATATTTAATTTTTATTATGAAAAGTACATTGGTAGCTTATCTTATTTTATGACTGTGAGTATCTACCTAGTTAGTAGATATAGATACCTACTACCTAGCTTACTAACTATGTATACAGGTACTTGTGCGATACCGGAGATGCACCTGTAATGTTTTTGTAATTCCCACAGATTACAATAGATTTTTTTTAAACCATCAAAGTTGTTGCACCTTTCGTGCCCCGCACGCCCTCACCTACGTTAAAAAAGAGTAATGAGCTCGGAGATGATCGCGGGAATTTATCGACAGATGGTTATCTGTGATCTGTGGTGTGGGATTGATATTGATAATAACTACTACTACTAGTTACTACTTAAACGTATAGATCAAATTATAGTATAATTAGTATAGGTAATGTAATGTACATATGATGAAAAGAAAAGAAAATATTTTTTTATTGTTGCATCACAACTTTACACTCAACGTTACACTAAGAGTAATATAACTTATCTATGGTCACAACGACCACAGACGTAAAATTGACATAATTGACACGGTCGTGTCACAATAACTGACAGTGTGGTTTGGTTTGACCCTTATGAGTGACGTGTGTGTGGCAGGAAATACGTGTAAAACACGTGCCGCGTTTTATTTTACAACATAATTATTTATAATTCAATCCACTCACACGACATACAGCAACTTGTAAAAATTGCGACGCACAATATGGGATAACACTCAGCATATTGTACTGAGACGAGCATATTGCCTATTTCAGTACATCATATACAGTCGGCCTCTAAAAAAGCCTGAAAAAAATCTCACTGTAGTGACAGCAAAGAGGAAAATATTGCATATAAAATCACGTCGATATTCCTAAGGGGCAGACATAGGGGGTTTGGCTTACCACAAATTTTAATGAAGATTTGGTATTTACGAAGAAAATTTTGATCTTATTGTGGCGTGTATCCGGCTTGATCCTGGAATATAAGCAGCAATCCAAAGCCCGCTATCCCTATTACGAGTATCTAGACTTCCTACGCTATGTTCATCGATTGACGGCCTTCTATTAGGTACCTACACCACCAGTTATTCACTTCAATATGGTGCAAGTTCAGGCATCATCGTGTTGGACACTTAGCTAATTGACGGTGTCCCTTCGTCCAGCATACTCACCATGGAATCCTGATATTTCATGAATGCCAAAAAATTGTGCTGAAGTAGTGCTAATTAATTCCCAAAGGAAAAAAATTGTGCTCTTATACTTAAGAAATTACAGCCATAGTTCGATGAGTATGCTTTTTGAGGTTTCGCCCAGCATACTCACCTCCGTTTGTGGAATCTGTGTACGCTTCAACCATAATTCATACTTAAAAAAATTGTGCCCAAATAGTGCAAAATGGTGCCCAAAAAAAAAAAACGGTGCTCTAATAACTCCGGAGTTATAGGCTTCGTTCAGTGAGTATGCTGGTCACTTCACTACGCGAATACCGAACGAGCTATAGGTACAATTTACGGCTTCAAAAATTGTGCTTGAAATAGTGCCCAATATCAGTCCAATTTTCGCTTGACTTTTGACCTAGAAAACCAATAAATTTAATTGTAAACTTCTACATACTAACGTTAAATGAGGTACAGTCGTTCACACATGTTTTAAGATAAACATATTAAAAATTCTTATTGTGGGCGGTTATGTGATTGGGAATAATTGTGGTATTTTCTCACATCTCAAAAACTGTCGATTAAATGCTAATTTAATTTATTTTAATTTTTATTAATTATGTATTTTTTTGTTTTTTTTTATAAATAAATGAAATTGTAAGCGTAAATGAAATCTACTCGTATTACTTCATTGCTTGTAGGGTGAAATATTTCCCCAAAAAAATGTCTGGGCACTAATAGTCTATTGCAGCCAATAAAATTAATAAAATAGGTACCTACCTATTTTATTAATTTTAGATCTGTTTGAGATCTTGAAAATTTGTAAAAAGGAAATACGTAGGTCACACTATAAGTTTTGCGTAACTTAAAAAACATACATAGCATCATGCCTTTTTCCCCGAAGGGGTAGGCAGAGGTGTGCCAACACACCCACATCTCGCCAGCTATGGTAGGTCCCATGTAATAGGGGGCGAGCCTATTGCCATTTACCGGGCACAAGTTCCAGACTCTGGGATAATTATCTGGGTAAAATTCTAAATTCTAAATACATTATCCACCAGACCCGGGAATCGAACCCGATACCTCGAGCGTGGCAGTCCGTACATAGTACCATTGTGCCACTGAGGTACTCCTTAATTGAACTTAAAAAAAACAACATGTTAAAACCATACCCCAAATCCCGACTAATTCACCTTACAAAAGAGGGACTCTTAACATGGTCACATGATGCTGGGCTGGTTTTGAATGCACAAAAGACTAAGGTTATGTATATTAGCTCCAGCCAAAACAGAAAACCTTTTACTCCCAATCTTATAGCGCACTTTCTCGAATGTTTACATAAGAATAATCTAAAAAATTCAAATACGCCCTGTAACTGTGACCTTATTGAACACGTCGAAAATCAAATATACCTCGGTTTAACGATGGATAACCGCCTTAACTGGAAAGATCATACCTAGTGTGTAATAAACTAAGAGCAATTCTAGCAAAATTTTCTATAATTAAATATAAAGTTCCTTATAAAACCCTCCTCATTCTCTATAAATCGCTAGCAGAATCCATAATTTCATATGGATTATCAAGCTACGGAAGGACTCGGACTTGAGGGGCTCGTGGCCTAGTGGTAACCGACAATATTAACACATTGCCAAAGTTAAGCTACATCGACTCAGGCATGTCTTAGGATGGGTGACCATTTCTTAAGACACTGAGACCCCTCCGTGCCTCGGAGAGCACATTAAGCCGTCGGTCCCGGTTGTCACACAAACATCTATATGGGAGTCGTTAGGGGTAAATGGAGCCCTAAATCGAAAATCCGACCGGTTTAACTAAAGAACTTCGATATCGCCCATGGGTTGTGAAGGTCAGATGGCAGTCGCTTCACAGAAAATATCAGTTCAGGCGAATCCTAGTTAGACTGGAAAGCCGACGCCAACTGAGTTGGGAAAAGCCTCGGTGAATGATATCAAGCTACGGAAGGACATTTAAAAGCCACCTTTAATACATACTTCAATTAAGAATCCTAAAATAAATTGTTCCTGAAAAAATAAAAAAGAATTACACAAATGACTATCATCAACTCTTCCAGTTCTGCAACATAATACCGATACATGAGAAAGTGAAATTTAACATACTTAACGAAGAGTATTTCAATGAGAATTTTAAAAACCCTAAATCATCGGGGGACACTAATCGTGTAACCCGTAGTGTCACTAATAAGAAACTTTCACTACCTCGCTATACGAACCTGTACGGGAAAAGAACACTTAAATATATACTAGTATGTACCCCATTTAATAAACCAACTTCCTGTTCCAAGATAGAATCACCAACAAAAATTTAAAACAAAATCTCAAAAATTATTTTCTTGCAAATTAAAATAAATAATTACTAAATGTGACTTTTTAGTGATGGAGCATCCTGTATAGTCACAGCTATGCGCTGTGCTATGGTACCTACATCTATGTGTGGCTGTTGCTCGAAGTGGCGGCGGCGGTTGCGTCCAGTGTGGTGTCAACTCACTCGTCACCGATATGGGAAAAAATAATATTTTTCTACCTCCCATGATAATATTCATTAAGTGCTTAACGTAAAAAATTGTGCTTAGAATACCTACATTAGAATTAATAAGATTGACGACTCACGGTAAAACTCGAGAGTTTTTGTTGCATCGTATTATTGCAATTCATATATATGTGTTTTTCTTGTAAGATTTATATAAATAAATAAATAAACATAAACACAGACACGTCAAATTTCCGTCGTTTTTGCGTCGGGGTTTAAAATATTGTTATACAAAATGTAAGTTATTAGAAAGTTTTGAACTCGACTGTACTAAATTTAATGTTATGTAAAAGTTTACAATTAAATTTAATGGTGTTCTAGGTCAAAAGTCAAGCGAAAATTGGACTGATATTGGGCACTATTTCAAGCACAATTTTTTAAGCCGTAAATTGTACCTATAGCTCGTTCGGTATTCGCGTAGTGAAGTGAGTATGCTGGGCGTAGAACCTACGCCCAGCATACTCACTTGACGAAGCCTATAACTCCGGAGTTATTAGAGCACCGTTTTTTCTTTTTGGGTACCATTTGGCACTATTTGGGCACAATTTTTTTAAGTATGACTTATGGTTGAAGCGTACACAGATTCCACAAACGGAGGTGAGTATGCTGGGCGAAACCTTCGTCCAGCATACTCATCGAACTATAGCTGTAATTTATTAAGTATAAGAGCAGTATTTTTTTCATTTGGGCACTAATTAGCACTACTATTACTTTGGGTGCAAAGGGGCCCTTTTTACATCTATCGGGCCCCAGCGACCTCACCTGCTAGTGGCGCACCTGCTGATTAACGGACGAGGTTCGTATATTACGGTACCCATGAGGTGGCTTTTGCCCTTTTACCAGGTGGTACAACAGAGTTGGTCCGGGGGGGTACCACCGTGCAGCTGTGCTAAAGCCCCCCAAGTAACCCAGCCCAGGCTGGGTTGCGTTAGGGGTTCAGCAGCTGCACTGCCGGGCCCGGGGCGGTGTATGGTGCGGCAGGCAGGGGTCCAGTGGGGGCGAAGCGGAGTCTAGTGTGGGTGGTGTGGGTCGATTCGCCGGCCAGGGAGACCCTTAGCAACGGCGTTGCCGCGGCCGCCCGCAACATAGTCATGGGGCCCGCCTGGGACCAACCACCCCAGTAGGCTGCCCCACATGTTGCGCATAATCCTGTTGTGTGGGGTAGCGGCGGCCTTGCATCAGGGGGGTTTGGGAGCCCTTCCGTCCGGCGGGTCGGCTCCGACCTAACCACACGGTTCTAGACGAAGCTAGCCTCTGCACTTTGCCACTTACTGCCGCACCAAATATCGCCCTGTCTTCACGCTTCCCCATATTTCACAATGACAGTGCAACAAGATAATAGACGGTGCACAGCGGCCCCTAGAAACCCCACAAAGTTGACTTCGTTTGAGGTGGAGTTCGCGAATATCCGCGGACTCCATGCAAACCTCGATACCGTCCACCATCACCTGGAGACGGCACGGCCTTCTGTGATGTTCCTAACGGAGACACAGATACGCCGTCCTGACGACACGTCGTACCTCTGTTACCCGGGCTATATAATTGAGGAACAATTCCGCGATAAAGCCGGGGTGAGCGTGTTCGTTACGGCGGATGTTTGCTGCCGCCGGTTGCGCTGTCTGGAGAACCCCTCCTACTCCGTTCTTTGGCTGCACGTGGATCATGGCTCCATGAGCCAGATCTACGTGTGCGTCTACCGCTCCCACACAAGGGACACTGGGACAACAAGGCTTTTCGAATACCTCAGCGAGATGACTGACGATGCGCAGGTGCGGTTCCCGAACGCTGACCTGGTTTTCTTGGGGGACTTTAACGGTCATCACGTTGAGTGGCTGGGGTCCCTTAGGACCGATCATGCGGGACGAACCGCCTATGCATTCGCTCTCTCCCACGGGCTGACCCAGATGGTACAGGGGATCACCCGGATACCTGACAGGTCAGACCACACGCCCGCCTTGCTGGATCTACTGCTGACGAGTCGCCCAGCCGAGTACAGTGTGTCGGTACGCGCCCCAATGGGCACTTCCGACCACTGTGTGGTGCACGCCAACTTCCAAGTGCCACCGCCTGCTCGTGCTGAACAAATGACTCGACGACTATGGCACTACTCGTCGGCAGACTGGGACGGTCTCCGCGATTACTTTACGTCCGTCCCGTAGAGCCAGCGCTGCTTTGTAGGGAAGGCGCCTTCGGATAGCGCTGCTGCCATTGCTGGCGAGATCAGTCTAGGGATAGAATATTATATCCCTTTCACTGATGTCGCCAGCATCCGCAAAGCTCGCCCCTGGTTCGGGCGTTAATGTGCCGAGGCTGTCCAGAAAAAACAGTCGGCATATCGCGCCTGGGTCAGGGCTCGGGCGGCACGTGACCCGAACGTGAACCGCCTCAAAGCAGCGTACAATAGGGCCACTAGGTTCAGCAAGAGGGCCTTCAAGAGAGCGGATGCCCAGCGCGTCGCGCGGCTTGGTCAGGAGCTCACATCCCATCCCACGGGCAGCCGTGGATACTGGCAACTGGCCAAAGCCGTACAGTCAAATTTTTGTCAACCCTCGCTGCCTCCAATCCGTTTTCTTGATGGATCACTGGCTCACAAAGCCCAAGAGAAGGCGGACATGCTCGCAGACCTCTTTGCGGCTAATTCCCGGGTCGATGACCGTGGCCTGCAGCCCCCCGCCATCGCCAATTGTGGCCACACTATGCCTGATATTGTTATCAGGCAATGTGATGTACGGGCAGTGCTGCGGTCACTCGACACGCGGAAAGCCAGTGGCCCTGACGGCATTCCGGCGGTGGTGCTACGAAAATGTGCTGCTGAGTTGTCTCCAGTATTAACGCGTCTGTACCGCCTGTCATACTCTACAGGCCTCGTGCCGGAGGCCTGGAAGGCGGCGAACGTACAACTGATCCCCAAGAAAGGGGATCGATCCGATCCAGGCAACTATCGACCCATAGCTGTCACCTCAGTCATTTGCAAGGTGCTCGAGCTTCTTATCAATAAGCAGCTCATGCGATACCTGGAGGATCACTCGCTAATCAATGATCGGCAATATGGCTTCAGGCCAAAACGATCAACGGGTGACCTCCTGGCATTCGTCACGCATGTATGGGGTGAGGCTATGGAAAAGTTCGGCGAGTCCTTGGCTATAAGCCTGGACATCGCCAAAGCTTTCGATAGGGTCTGGCATGCTTCGCTCCTTTCCACGCTTCCAGCATATGGTCTACCTCCTCAACTGTGCAGCTGGATTGCCATTTTTTTTTAAACGAGCGCCGAGTGCGGGTCCTCTGCGATGGCCAGGCTTCTCGCTTCTTGCAAGTGAATGCCGGGGTTCCGCAGGGGTCCGTACTGTCACCAACTCTCTTTCTTCTGCATATCAATGATATGCTTTCCCTCGGGAACATTCATTGCTATGCAGATGACAGTACATTGCACGGGAGTTACTCGGTTCGTCCGACGGCGGGGCGATCTGTGATAGAGGAGGAGAGACGACATCTCGTGGGTGATCTCGACCGAAACCTCGACAGTATCTCCCAATGGGGTGCCGAGAACTTGGTCGAGTTCAATGCCCACAAAACACAGGCGTGTGCATTTACAGCGAAAAAATCCCCTTTCCTTCCCCTACCCACTCTTCAGAATGCAATATTACCAATGAAGGACAATCTAGACATCCTTGGCATAGACGTTCGTCGAGAGCTCAATAACACAAAATACATTGAGAGATGTATTGGGCTAGCTTCGCGGAAACTAGGAATACTGAACAAGGTAAGGCGATTCTTTACACCGCACCAGAGGTGTCTGCTGTACAAAACGCAGATTAGACCCTGCGTTGAATACTGCTCTCACCTCTGGGACGGCTCCGCGAAGTATTTGCTGGACGCACTCGACGCTATGCAGCGACGCGCTGTTCGCATTATAGACTGTCCGGAGGTAACGGGAAGCCTTGAGCCGCTATCCCAGCGCCGAACAATTGCTTCCTTGGCCGCGTTCTACCGTATTTACCACGGTGAGTGTTCTGAAGAGCTCTTCAACCTGATCCCACCCTCTCCCTTCCGATCCCGAACAACGCGTGCCGGGCAGAGATGTCACCCTCATACCGTGGAAACCGTCTTCGCGAGAACCGAGCGTTTTAAACGATCGTTTCTCTGCCGAACGATGGTGGCTTGGAACGCCCTGCCTGCGCACGTGTTTCCTCCAACATATAACCCTGGGCTCTTTAAGCGAAGCGTGAAGAGGCACATTACTGGGTCGTCAAGTTGAGGGCCACTCTCTATAGTATTCCTGTGTACTGTGAGAGTCGCCCTCAATTGCCAGACGTCGCCACAGCTTACCATCAGGCGGGTGGCGTCAATTTGTCGACCTAAATATTAAAGAAGAAAAAAAAACTATTTCAACACATTTTTTTTGCATTCATGAAATATCAGGATTCCATGGTGAGTATGCTGGACGAAGGGACACAATTGACGATTAATCATTGTCTTCGTAGAGTGTCACCTTCGCGTCAACCGACTCATCGGTGTCCGTTATGCTAGCGTACACAAGAGCTATATCGAGTTGGTTACTATGCCATTAAACTCTGCGTAAATTCTGCCTAATTAGTGTAAAAATAAAAAAAACTCTTCCTCTTTAGTCTAGGAAATAAACACCAATTTCACTGTGTACGCTGGCGTCACGATCAAGCTAGCGTACACATGGCCGTACTCGAAAACTGCTAATTGTAAAGCAACAGAGCTTACACACAAAAATAGTGCTCTAATACTTCTCCCTCTATGCAAAATTTCATAACGATTGCTCTTGTAGGAACAGAGATATTGAACAAGACTTTTCAATGACATTCGGAGCTGGCGTTATGGCAGCGTACACATAATACGTAGTTCTTGATTATAGAAAGGGAACTTTTCTTTTAATAAATGCTATAATGTATAAATAGTGCGTGAAATTCTGACTTTATTAGTGTAAATGCTTAAGTAGCTTGATCGTGACGCCAGCGTTCACAGTGAAATTGGTGTTTATTTCCTAGACTAACGAGGAAGTTTTTTTTATTTTTACACTAATTAGGCAGTATTTACGCAGAGTTTAATGGCATGGTAACGAACTCGATATAGCTCTTATGTAGGTACGCTAGTATAACGGACACGACTCATCGAATCTTATGAAAAGTGATACAACATTGGCGTGATCTTGTGTGAACATGAATAAATAGGTACTTTTTCAAAAATTGGGGACAGAGATTTTACTATCACTTGCATGTGGTACACCTGTCGAACCACGGACGAGGATCTGGGGAAACATAACTATGTGTTGGTCAAAATTTTAATTACATAAACAAAAATAATCCTTTAAGGACGCCCACACCGCCGCGACGCCCGCGTCTTCGCCAAGGGCATTGTACATACGTACCACGCGCTCATTGTCTAGTTGTAGCTACGTCAAGCCGTAGCGTTGGGACACGTTTGTTTTGATTTGAAATATCTTTTTAAATTTTTTGATGAACTTAAAAAAAAAAATTTATAAGTGAAAGTTACCCACTTTGGACTTTTCGTATACAATTATTTCTATTAAAAAAACACCTAAACTACAATAATGGTTGGCATTCCGGCGGTGGTACTACGGAAATGCGCAGCTGGGTTGTCTCCTATACTAACTGGTCTGTACCGCCTGTCTTACTCCACAGGAATCGTGCCGGAGGTCTGGAAGGAGGCGAATGTACAACCGATCCCAAGAAAGGGGATCGGTCTGACCCAGGCAACTATCATCCCATAGCTGTCACCTCAGTCATCTGCAAGGTGTTTGAGCTGATCATCAACAAGCAGCTCATGCGATACCTCGAAGATCACTCGCTAATAAATGATCGGCAATACGGCTTCAGGCCAAAACAATCAACGGGTGATCTTCTGGCATTCGTAACGCATGTCTGGGGTGAGGCTATGGAAAGGCACAGCGAGTCCTTGGTCCTTTGGACATCGCCAAAGCCGTCGATAGAGTCTGGCATGCTTCGCTCCTTTCAAGCTTCGGCATATGGTCTACTTCTTCAACTGTGCAGCTGATGCCCAGCTTTCTGAATGAACGCCGAATGCGGGTCCTCTGCGATGGCCAGGCTTCTCGCTTTTTGCAAGTGGGTGCCGTAGGGGTCCGTGCTGTCACCAACTCTCTTCCTTCTGCATATCAATGATATGCTATCCCTCGGGAACTTTCATTGGTATTCAGATGACAGCACATTGCACGGGAGCTACTGGGCAACTTGGACAACAGACAAAATTCACAATAAGATACCTGACATATTTACACAAAAATTAAAAACAATTATTTTTTAGAAATCTAATTGACATGGCAATAAAATGTAAATTGCGATTATTATCAAAGATTAAATTCAATAGGTACCTATTTAAAACATCTGGGGATCTAGGTTTCATTTATCACCACATCACCACATTGCACTCACAAGATATGGATGTAACTCCATGTAACATTACACATACATTTAAAATTGTACTAAATTAAACTTATCATTGTTTACTTATACAGTAATTAACAAATTGATCTTAGTACATATCAAAATCTAATAAAATATTAAATTTTATTGTACTAAAACTTCATGCTTATACAAATCATATAGCACAGAGCATAACCTATACAATGGTAGACCTACAACAGTAAAATAGTCTCCATCAACCCTTTCCACAAATGTTCCTCCCACTCCTTGAATGCCATACCCTCCTGCTTTATCCATGGGTTCCCCAGTAGATATATAGCCTCGTATTTGGGCTTCATCCATTTTGCCAAAGTAGACATCTGTTTTCTCTGTGAATTTAATAATTTTATCTAACGTTTTAATTACCACTCCAGTGTACACTGTATGACCTTTGCCTGATAAGCTGAAATAAAAACATTCAAGTTATAGGTATTTGCACATGTTCACAAAAATATAAATCTTCACAAGGTAAAGTTTACCATGAGAGCATCTCAAAAGCCTCATGTTCAGTACTAGGTTTACCAAACATTTCCTTGCCTAAAGTGACCATAGTATCTGCCCCTATCACAATATCTGGACTCTTCCCTTCACTCATTGTGAGCCTCTTCTCAACTTCTAAAACTTTTTGCAAGGCTGTTTCTTCTACAAATTCTGAATAATTTTTGAAACATTGTGGATCCAGATTCTCTTCGAACAATGACGCACAAAGGCGGACTTTAAGGCCCTGGTAAAGTGCAAAATACCGAATGAAAAAGTTATTAAAATTCTAACAGTTCATCAAAGTTTTCATTCTTTTGATCAACGTACTATATTTTCAACCAATTCCTTTCGCCTGGGAGACCCGCTGGCTAATACTATGTTTTTATTCTTTAAAACATGAGCTAGAGGTTGTAACATTATTTTACAAGTTAGGTTAAAAGCTAGGAAAAGAAACTAGAATGTAATAGTGTTGACTTGGAAAACAGTAACCCCCTGCAACCACGTTCAATAATAATAACAAGGAAGATATAAAAACATTTTATCAAAGTACATGGAAACATGCAAAATACGAAGCAATTTAAGAAAATGAACAGTAATTAATTAAATAACAAGGAGTTTAGGTATGATAATTTAAACTCATGTGGTAATTGTGGTACCTATGTATGTTTTGAATAGTATTAACTATTAATTAAAAAATTGGTCAGAATTATACCAAATGGACAGACTTGGATCTGACAATTGATTGACAATGTAATGACACATTATTGATGGATGACTATCCCAATTTTTTTTTAAGTGATAACCCTATTAATGGATGACTACTGACATCTCAGTCGACTAATCCAATCTGTCTGTCTCGATTTTGCTACAAATCGAGATGAATTGACAAAAGTTGGTTGATTCCTGAATCTACCAATGAGATTATTGTGCCTGAGCAGACTTTTATTGGCTTATTTGAGAATCCGCCAATGAAAGTTCTGTCTGATGAGGTATGTCCGATGAATATGAAAAGTGCTTAATGCATCAATTTGTGTTTTTTTTTATTTGGCAGTTATGTTAATGCATTTTTTTTTTGTTGATCAATGTAAATCACCTACTAAGCACATCCGGATGTGCCGGCGCTGCTGCTGCATCGGCTGAAGACCTCAAACGGCGTAAATATGCTAACCTAACAGGTGATTACATATTTGAGCCGTTTGAGGTTGAGACCATGGGGTCCGAGTGCTCGCCGCCTTTATAGAGACATTGCTAAACGTCTAATCGATGCTTCTCAGGACTAGAAGGCTGGCTATTTTCTGGCCCAAAGAATAAGTATCGCCATCCAACGTGGCAACACAGCCAGCATTCTGGGAACCTTCCCAGTCGGCAATGACGTGGAGGATTTTTTAAACGATATTTTGTAATGTAAATATGTTTAGTATCTAATTATGTATATTTTGTACATTTTAATGTAAATAACAACTAAGTCTATAATCGACTAAAGTGTATCATAGACACGATTTAACGCGTCTTTTGTAGATTATGGTATGCTGTGGTGTGGCGTTGAACTGTTAAAAAAAAGTTACCATAGTTGTTTATGATACTGTGCAATGCAAGTTGTCTTTTTGAGGTTGAGTTGTTGTAGCATTTTTCAGCAGTTAGAAAATACCACGAATAAAGGTGATGTGAAGAAAAAAAAATTATAATGAAGTCCATTGTGGCATATGTTCGTAGTCTTTTAGGACTAGCTGATGAAAATCCAGCAATAAGATCAAACTTCAAAAGAGACAGGTATGACATTCTCGTTACATGTTTACAACTTTCATGTGATGGCGGCAAAGTTGGTAGAAATCGTTTAATCACATTGAAAGAGATGCCCCAAAATGTTTAAAATACCACTAAAGTCTGCTTCTAAGTTCTGGCAGTGCGTTATTCATACGTTTTTTATAGCTAGCGTCTTAGTTGTACTGTTTACTTATTATTATTTTATTCCAGGGAAAACGATGAATTTTCTTCTGATGATGATATATTACCAGCGCACAAAAAACTTAGACAGTTAAAGAGAACGAGTTTTCCCGAAATGTCTTCAAATGGTATGTGTTTCAATATTTACACACACCACAAAACCAAAGTATTATCATTCAGTTTTGTTGACTTTTTAAACCACTTACATTCTTACCAAAATCTGCTTGACCTTTTGTCCAAATACTAATATGAAACACCCATACATCGAGTGTAAAATCAGATTCATAGTTGCATAGGAGCTTGTAAAGAATGCATACACAGGCATCATAAACAATAAACTACGTTGAATCTGTAAACATTGTAATTTGTTGATATTGGTTCTATTAATGTTTTGATAGACCACTGTTGTTAAAGGTTGTATGTTGTCTTTTTGTGAATCGTAGCAAACTTTAACAAGTGATTTATTTTGTAACCTACTTCAAATTGTCAGAATGGCCCCAAAATTAAAATGAAACAGTTTTCAAAATCGGTTCACTGAATCCCAAAATAGGTAACAAACATTAAACTAGTGGTTCTGTGAACCGTAGACTTCGGGAGCGGCTTTTTCTTCTTCAATTTTCTTTATTACTCTTTCATTTGTCATCCAATCCAAAACATATCATTCAAATGTTATTCATTGTAAGCAAGGAGTGTGTGTAAAGTTTCATGCAAATCGGTTGATAAATACGGCCTCAAACATGATCTGACAGAACCCGTAGATGGCTACAGACGAAAGAAATTCTCCCCGGGCTGCAAGTTGAAACGGCTTCGGTTGCTTCGCTCCCTCAGTCAAAAAATATATATAGTCAAATTGGGGAACCTTTTTTTAAGTTAGTTAAAAAGCAATATCTTCTGGTGTATGTGTTCTATCTCACAATCATTGACCAAAATTGAATTATATGCCTACCCTTATGGTTATTATAATTCTATTCTACTTGTCCATCCAAAGGTTGCCTTGAAATCACTTTTTAGTGATAAGGCCGCCATTTGTACATATTTAAACTTGGATATTTTATTATATATGTGGTATTGGTGTACAAACAAAGTTTTATTCTATTCTATTCTAAAATTGAAATAATTTCAGGCTCATGGGATATTGAGAAGGGAAGTAGCAGTAGCAGTAAGAATGTACATTATGTGCCAGTACAGATAGAGGCTGGTCACCCCAGCACATCTACTCCAAACAATACGAATAGCAGGGTGAGAACAGTGCCTATCAAACTTGTTGGTCTCTCAGACAATGGGCCTGCAACACCTGTGAGGAAACCTAGAGTGCATACTCCTGTTAGGCCTGTTATTCATGCTGTAGTTGATGATGGTGATGATAGTGACGAACCAGAGGTATGTTGCTTTCCACAACTTTTTAATTTTATCACCAATTTTAGAATTGATAAACTATACCACATAAACTGCATTAAAGTACAAGATGACTGAAATAAACATTACGAGTATAACCAAGTATGCAATTTTATATTCAAATTTAATTTGAAAACTATAGATTGGTTTGTTAACTTTAAAACAGCATACTACCATCAACAACCTTTCAAGTTTTTTTTATGCATAATCGACAAGTGGTTTAATAAAAAAATATTGGTTTTAATAATAATAAAAAAATTAAAAAAGGTTTTATCATTTCATAAGATGTAAAACTACTGTAATATTACTCCATAAGCCCTTATAACTGATACTAAAGGTAGCATTCGGTTCTTAATGACGCGCGACCACGACCAAGGTTGCCTGTCGGGCAACCCCTAGCTTTCCGATGTCAGCGACCACTACATGGCCACACACACAAAACTCATGAAACAAAATTTAAATTATAAAGAAGAAAAATTCAGAAAATAATTGTAAACAGTGTGGTGTCGCTGGTCGACATATATTGCCGTTCTAATTTAAATAAATTGTTATTTTTATGGCTAATTTAAAATCTCCAACATTACATTTAAATTAGGTACTTAGTGGTATTTAGTCTAAAAAGTTTACTTGAAATAAATTTATTAAAATAAATCAAGTTAAAATGAATCCAGTTAAAATGATAAATGATGCAGTTTTATAAGTTCACCAGTGAATAGCTAACTTGTGTTTCAGATAACATGGGTGGAGAGAAAAGATACCACAAGTAAAAAACCTACAAAAGTATACATCGATTTGGATGATGATGAAAATTATAACAAGCAACAGGACGATGATGTGATCTTTCTAAAGAAAGTCACCAGTCCACCATCAACACAACCTTATAAATTCTTTTTATCCAAAAACACCCGTGATGGGACAGATTCCACAGATGGTGAATCAGTCTATGTGAAATTAAATCGTAGATCAACTGACAGGAATCTACTAAATATGTCTCCTCAAACCCTTAGCAAATTTAAATCTCCTCCAGGAATTACTAAATCTTACAAAAAAGCACCCACACCCCTTCCTAAATGGTGGCTCTCTTCATCAAAGCCAGGTACCAATTTCTCGTCAATTAATCGGAATAGATTCTTAGGACTCAACGGTAATGCTAGGTCTACCCTGTCTGAAGTATTCAATTTAGATGAAAAGAAAAGTTATCAAGAACTTATAAGGAAACACTCAAATAGACTGACATCATTAAATACTAAGAAACCCGTAGATATTATTAATCTAGCAGATGATGCAGCTTCATTTAGACAAACGCAGCGGACGCAGAGAAATGCATTAAACGAAATAAAATTAGCAGAAAGAGGTTTCTTAGCTTATAAAGGGAATGATATTTCAAAGGAATATGATCCGATCACAGTCGCTTCAATAAACTCCTCAGACTCAGATATAGAAATTGTGCGCTCTGAATCATCCTCATCGTCAGTTAGAATCGATCCTATAAATACACTCCGAGACTCTTACAAGGACCAACTGATCACATCATGCGACTGGTTAAACAAATTAGATACAAAATATAGACAAAAAAAACTAGAAAACCAAGAGAAATTGAAAGAGGCGCGACAAGAGTCCGACATAATATCCAAAGTTAATAATGAATATAAGCTAGCTCATCTGGAGCATAAGCTGAAATATGAACTTAGTATACCAGAAAGTATTTATGAGGAGCCTCAGCCTACTGTGGAGTTGCCACCGCTGACTCCCGAGCAGGAGAAGTTGGTGACCCGAGCGCTTGGTCCTGGCCCGTCCGGACAGCCACTTGTGGAGAGGTTCAACTTGAGGATAAGTAGGTATGTATATGTAACAGCTCTGAGCTGACATGGTTTTAAATAATATGATTTTAAAAAAAAAGGAATCTTACATGTTACTAGCCCAATTTCAACTAACCCCTCCACTTAGCCCCTAATAGTGGTGGTTATTTGCTTACTACTCTGAGTACTTGGGGACAGATCTCACATCTTAATTCAATACCAACGCCATGCCCATAACAAATAAACTGAATTTTAGACTTCAGCCAAATAACAATAATCTTACATGTTCCCATAATTTCCTATTATATTATACTAGGAAAACACCCGCGACTTCGCCCGCTTGACAAATTATGTAGGTATTAAAAAAGTAAAAATATGGCAAAAATTTGCCATATATTTTAGAGTTCTCGAAAGTTTTTTCATAAAATCTAAAAAATATCACATGACATGAAGTTCAACATCGTTCAGAGGTCCTTGGCCATACTGAGTTGATAGCAGCTGGTCTTGAGTCTCTAACTATTACCGTTATCGATTTGACCTCGTTTTGACCTTGACCTTGAGATCAGAGGTCAAAGGTCAAGTTCATTTTGGGGCGTTTACACTGAGTCTCTAGCTCTTACCGTTCTCGAGTTGAAAGTTGTTCACAGACAGACGGACTGACATTACTGTTGTATAAGAGATTTTCGTCTCGAAACTCTAAAACCTTCCTCGAGAACCACTCAATCCATTGGTAAGTTAGGTTAAGGTAGTTTTAAAGATCTAAGCAGACAGGGAACGGAAGCAACTTTGTTTAATACTTATGATGATGAAATTGTATAACTTTTTAAATAAATAAGTAAAATAACGATAAAATATGCATATGGAGGGGCTCGTGGTCTAGTGGTAACCGACAATGTTAACACATTGCAAAGGTTAAGCAACATCGAGTCAGGCCAGTCTTAGGATGGGTGACCATTTCTTAAAGACACTGAGCCCCCTCCGTGCCTCGGAGAGCACGTTGTCGCGTCGGTCCCGGTTGTCATACAAACATCTATGGCAGTCGTTAGGGGTAGTTGGAGCCCTAAATCAGAAATCCGACTGGTCTAACTGCAGGACTTTCGATATCGCCCATGTGTTGAGGTCAGATGGCAGTCGCTTCACGGAAAATATCTATATTCAGCCGAATCGCAGTTAGACTGGAAAGCCGACCCCAACTTTAGTTGGGAAAAGGCTCGGTGAATGATGAACGATAAAATATGCATATTCTAAATGTATGACTATGATATATCATTACAGTGTAATATATTTAAATATTTTTTTTAGGCGAGACCTACAAACTCTAGCTGGCTTGAACTGGTTAAATGATGAAGTGATAAACTTCTACATGAACCTGCTGATGCAGAGGTGTGAGCAACGCAAGGACTTACCAAAGGTCTATGCCGCGAATACATTCTTTTACCCCAAACTCATGCAGGGGGGTCAAGCCGGACTTAGACGATGGACTAGGAAGGTAATTATACTTTTATCACATTTGGCTGTTAGTAAAAGTAATCTTGGGATCAAAAATTAATGTCAAAGAATCAAACAATCAATTTCATTTATTCAGTTTAGGCACATAAAGAGCACATTCATATTTTACAATTTACAAGTCAAAATTTTACAATTTTATGTCAAGTAATATTATAAAAATACTAAATTAAGTACATAAATAACCATTAGAAAATGATTCTGTCACTGGTTCGGTAAGTTGGTTCTCCTGAGAAGAGACCAGCAAGAAACTCAGGTAGATTATCCATTTTCTTTTTTAATAATGTTTTGTTTACATTGTGTTACAATTTGTATTGTACGAGTGGCTAACAACAGCTGATTAGGGTGACCATGCATTTTTATCATTAAGATATTCGTCTACATTATAATAACCTTTCTTCATCAAACGTTTTTTCACTACTATTTTAAACTTATTAAAATTCAGGTCAGTTCAGTCAGGTAAATTCTTCAACTATCCCTCATTGAAGAAGAGTTCAGATGTGCCTTATTTTTGTTTCTTCGGTTGTGTATTAATCTAATACATAAAAAAAAAATGTCATTGTTAGTGTGGCAACTAGACCACACTCCAAAATGGCTCAACTGATTTTTATGATATAAAATCAAGCATTCCATAGTTTGAATTACCACTGTGTTATAATAATCATCAAATGTCTGATAACATTTGTTTGTATTTTACAGATAGACATATTCGCGCACGATCTCATGGTGGTGCCAGTGCATTTGGGTGTTCACTGGTGCCTCAGCATAGTCGACTTCCGGGGGAAGAAAATCAACTATTTAGACAGCATGGGGGGCAGAAACCCGGCCTGCCTCGAGGCGCTCATGAAGTATTTAAAAGACGAACATCAGGATAAGAAAGGAGCACCTTTTGCTGACAGTGGATGGAAAACTGAGTGTCTTAAAGTGAGTATTAAGTTAATGTATGTGTATTCAAATATACCGATACAATTTGAAATAAGGGTGTCCAGTGAAATAAGGGCGTGCAAAAATAATTTTTTGCTTTTCTATCGCACATGTTCTCTGTGGGGCCATAACTTGTTACAATCGTATAGATTGCTTTTCAGTTCGTACAGTGAACAGACAAGGTTCAAAAGTGCAGAGTGAATCTCTGCAGTGATGCAGTCTAATCATCAACATAGAGTCAAGTCCGCAAGTACAGTTGAATGTTGACAGTACAATGTACATGTAAGTAATATAATATAATGTGTGTTCCAGGACATCCCGCAACAGATGAACGGCAGCGACTGCGGCATGTTCGCGTGCACGTTCGCAGAGTTCTCTGCCCGTGACGCTCCCTACTCGTTCAGTCAGGCGCACATGCCCTACCTGCGCCGCAAGGCCGCGCTCGAGATCCTGCAGGCCGAGCTGCTGCTCTAGTGTGCTCTAGTGCGAGCAGTGGTGACAGTGCAGTGTCCAGGTGGCTAGAATAGTGACAGTGTAGTGTCTAGTGCACGCTCAGTGACAGTGAATGAGAACAGTGTTTAAAGTAATATGGAACTTCATGTAATTTATACACATTTATATAATATACAGGATGTCGTCGTTAAGTGTGCATGTGTGATTGTTACCAACTTGAATAAAATACAGAATGCTCTGCGTTTGAAAGAGAATGAAATGAAAACTTGTCACACTGATTTACTTACTCGAATTCTAACTTACCAAATATATAAATATACAAGCATAACTCCATCTTGAATGAATCTTTTGGGATGTTGTCCTCTGACTGTCAGACCTCTTTCAGTCAAAATAAAACACCAACACGGCCTGCTTCAAACTAAGTACATAACTGTGTAACCTATGGGACACCCGCGTTAAATTGTTTTATGGTTCCCAATTCCCGGGATAAAAAGTAGCCAATGTTACTCCTTATTACATTCGCTGTCTGCCAGTGGAAGTACCTTTAAAATCGGTCCAACCGTTGCCAGACAATCAATATGTAAATAACTAAATACCTTCTTACATACTTAATATGCATTTTGTAAAAATGTTACATTAATTTGAAATTACACACAGATACTTCAATTTTATTTATCTGTATTCATTACTGATTTTCTAACAGTTACATAATGTGGTGGTAATGATAATGTGAGCCCATTTAATTATAACATCCTGTATATTATGCTTTAATACTAAGGAACTTTTTTAGGGTATGATTTATCCCAAATAATAAATATTTTGCAACTTTTAAGGACATTCACAGTTGTTGTCGATTTGACTAAATTAAGTTTTTTTTTACATTTACATTATAATCACTCTGAACTGACCCTTAGAAATGACGTCATATTTGCATAATGAACCTAATACAAAATAAAGTTTAGGTATTCTTGGACTTTGCAGTGACCTAGCAAGTAATATTATACAACCGGGATCGGAACATCAGTATATCAAATTGAACTAGTATTACCTTGTTATTGACACACACATAATAATTAAATTGAGCACATCAAGTAGGGAATAAATCTGTCAGTCCAGAATTGAAACATGAAGGCAGATCTGCGGGCAAGGTCTTGTATGTTCGCGCTACAAAGTTGTCAGAACTAGTATCTTCTGTGATTATATCCATTTCCAATGACCATTTATTACTCAATATATTTTGTGTTAGAAATGAAGAAAAATTGTTTAATTCTAACTGAATTTGTACATAAATGACCTAAAAATATGAGAATTAATCTCGGGCACTTCTGGTTCGAATAGAAATACTATCTCTCTTTGAAAACTGTAATGTTTGAGCGCGGCTGGATAACATCTTCAAAATATTGTAAAAACGAGGAAATCAGAGAACTTCCGTTGCGCGTGCACACAGCAGCAGGCGGGAGAATACTATTAAAAAAATTCTCCGAAAATTCGTGACGGCTTTCAATCAGAACTTCGTAGATTCGAACATTAGGAACTCCAGTCCTTTGTAATAACTTGTTTCAAATTATAACAATGGTGTCGTTTCGCTGGAAATAAAATACCGTTGGGTCCGTCTGTCTGAACGCGGCAAAATTTAATTGATACGGTTTTTACTCTACCCGCCACCTATCAAAGGTTACATGTTAGCAGATTACGAAGCAATGCCAATGCTACTGGCTAGTGGGCGACTACTGGCAAGCCATTGGAATTCTTTTCTGCAGCGATCTGACTGTGACACTAAAACTATTACAGTGGTCTGACTATTGGACATCGATATTGATTCTATTTAGGTTCGATTGAAATATCCCTCCTGCTCAATTTCCTTTTTATCACGCGAATAGACACGACCCAGGTGACCGAGTGGTACTTAAGGTAAAGTCACAAATGCTCGACACTTTAATGAAAACACGATGTTAATATGAAAATAATTATTTATTTATCAAACAAAACAATCACAGCTTTTTTATATAAATGATTCAGTTATAGCACTGATATCCCTATCATTTTCTTTGAATACTGTTTTAGACTCATCACATGCTACCATTGCCATAACTTCAATTTCGGTTTTAGTTACTTTTTGGACAATACAAACATATTTGTAATATCTCCTTTTGCCAGGAAACTTAATGATAACATAGTCACCTTGCTTAAGTCTACTATCTTCTATTTATATATATAGAACTATTATAGTCAGTCTTTTTGTGTTTTATAATATTTTTACTTTTCTTTAATATTTTCTTATCAGTCTTAAGTTTTCGTGATTTTTCAGTCACTTCTTTCATTTTTCCTTTCTTCAGCTCTTCTTTATTTCTCATCCTCTAATTCATTCTTTTTATCGAAACATCTATCCTTTTATTGGCGGCATAATTATCAGTCTGGAACAATAGAACCAATAATTGACATCATGTATACCCCAATAATAGACACCATGTCTACCTTTATTAAAGTGATCTAAAATTGTTGATATCTCTATAGTAATCTTTTTATTGAGAATAGAGTTCAAAATTGTACCGAACGTAACATAAGAGTTTAATATCTTAAAACACTAATGGATGACACGCTTGTCATCTATTAGATATTCAATAATTTTGGAACTAATACTAGACATACCATAATTTGTCAGAAAAATATTAGCAAACACAAGAAAAGCACGTTTATCACTATCCAAACTTATCATTGATATGTTGACAAATGAGTATAAAGTATTTTATAAATAAATATCGATTCAAAACTCACCTTCAAATTTCGGCGTCCTTAACCTAAAAACTAAGAAATCGCGGCACCCGTGCTCACTCGGTGTATACGGCGACCGCGTTGGTCTATGCTCGGTGTACATGATTGACAATGACTGACGTAATTTTGAAATTTCGTTAAGAAACTGTTGGGCAATTCATAGATGGTGCTAGGTAACCTATGATATTGTAATAAGAGTCATTTTACTAAAATTGTTTTTAATAAAAGAACATATTTTCGTAGGTGTCTTCCTTTAGGTTACTGTCTGGCATTAGTGACTTTACCTTAATATTTCCCAAGTAATGAGTCTAAAGATGTAAAGTATATTTTCCAGTTGTCTACAGTTTTCTGTCGCTATTGTACTTATGTTTTCATTTTTAGGGTTCCGTACCCAAAGGGTAAAACGGGAACCCTATTACTGAGACTTAGCTGTCCATCCGTCCGTCTTTCTTGGGCTGTATCTCATGAACAGTGATAGAAAGTTGAAATTTTCACAGACGATGTATTTCAAATATTAAAAAACAGAATATAATAAATATTTAAGGGGGGCTCCCCTTTTTTGCCGTTTGGCTACGGAATCCTTTGTGCGCGAGTCCGACTCGCGCTTGGCCGGTTTTTAGGATATGACAAGTCCTAGTGATATGATTGTAAATATAGATTAGTTTTAAACATTCTTCCACTTTCGAGTTCCACTTGTTATTTTATATAAGACTAGAAAATAATATAGAAGACTAAAATATGATACTACTTTTATGTTTTATTCATTAGTTTTTACACAAGCATAATGCAGAATAATAAAATGATAATTTACATTAAAAATACGTAAATTAAACGTGTCCGTTAATAATTTGCTCTTAGCTAAGTCAACTTGTTGTTAGCTATGCTGCAGGCCTAGCACAGCCAATGTTGACTGAGTGAAGTGACCAGTAATATCACAGACTTTTTTATATCTGAGATACCATTGGAGGAATTATGTTGATCGGCTTTAGTTCAATAGAAGAATACCATCACTACTTACCTACTTGGTACTCGCCACGGTCCATCCAAACAAGGGATGGTCTGAGCATTATAGCTAGGATACAATTTTATAATGCAGATGTCTGTACCTACACCTACTATAAAATTATAGTACCTAATCTGTAGATTACATAAATTTGATTGCAACTAATAAGTTACAATCAAAATTATGTAATTTAAGTTGACCTTATCACATCCGCCGACGGCCTGCATGCAATCTAGTAGTGTGTGGGTCCCTCCCAATTATTTAAATGTTCTCCGAAGTTCGCTAATTGCTTACTGATGGAATAAATGAAAGAAGTTCTACATCTTTAACTTATTTTATTAAATAGATAACTATATCGCATCCATACAGATTTACAACATTAATTTGAACCTGGTCTAATCAGATGACTGATCAAATCTAAGTAACTTTAGTATTTTATCGGGGTTGGTTCCCGTACGTAACCAACAGTGCTTACAGATTTCCTTTTGGACCAGGGCTACGAGATATAAAAGTAATCATTTCAACTCTTCGAAAAAACCCAAACGATAATCTTTGCCATATGGGCATGAAATCGGAAGAGTTTGTGGATAACCAATGATATCGCAGAAAATGTCGGTCACGTGACCCGATTAACACTTCATTGGTTATCGACAAACTCTTCCGAGCGCTATGGTAAGAAGGTTAGTCACTCGTCTCAATCAGCGTTGACCCGGAGCAGCCTGAGCTTGCCACCTTCTAGCAAAGCCACTCCAGAGTCGTTCCCTCCTCCGCAGTAATGATACGACGAGAACACTGTTATTAGCCGACCGCGCAACTGACACTGAAATATTATACATTACATGTCATGATCGATTATAAAAAAAATATGGAATACATGTACACGTGAGTTGTTTTTCATAATGTACGAGGAAAAGTAATCGGCCTAACCAAGAAAATAAATACATAATAAATGAAATATATTTTTAATTTTCAACGTAATCACCATCAAGTTCAATGCACTTTTGTCATCTTCCCTTCCAAGCATTTAGCCCGTTGATAAAAAAAGATTCTTCCTTAGAGTCAAAATATGTGACAAATGACGAGGTCAAAGCAGCAGTAGACGCTACTGCTGCTTTGACCTCGTCATTTGTCAATCTCTTTGACCTCTCAAGTGCTTTTTTAGGTTAGGGAACAGAAAAAAGTCTGACGGTGCCAGATCAGGTGAATAAGGTGGATGCGGTAACAGTTCAAAGCCACAGTTGTGAATTTCTGCCATTGATTGGACAGACTTGTGAACACGAGCGTTATCTTGATGAAACAGGACTTTTCTGATCATTCCTGGACGTTTTTTTTATTTCCTCTCGTAAACGACGTAGTAAGGTGCAGTAATAATCAGAGTTTATAGTCTGACCCCTTTCAAGATAATTAACCATAATCACACCCTTCGAGTCCCAGAATACTGAAGCCATCACCTTACTTGCCGACAAAATCGACTTAGCCTTTTTGGGGGGTGGTGAACCAGGTCTTTTTCACTGTTTTGATTGTTGTTTTGTTTCCGGTGTACAGTAATGAACCCATGTTTCGTCCATAGTAACAAAACGATTCAAAAAATCACATTCATCAATAACAATCATATCAAATAACTCCAAACAGTCGCGTGCAAAAGTCAATCGCATCCTTTTTTGCTCAACTGAAAGCATTCGCGGAACCCACCTCGCAGACACCTAGTGGAAACCCAACACGTTGACTATTATGTTTTGAGTACGTTCATAAGAGATGCCTATAATCTCGGCTATCTCTCTAATTTTCAATCTGCGGTCTCCCATAATTAAGTCGA
The DNA here is from genome assembly GCA_963556515.1 of Nudaria mundana. Classification (NCBI taxonomy): domain Eukaryota; kingdom Metazoa; phylum Arthropoda; class Insecta; order Lepidoptera; family Erebidae; genus Nudaria; species Nudaria mundana. The sequence continues at coordinate 23,587,697 of OY748291.1, forward strand.
GTATTTTTTTACATTTTCGTCAGTAGTGGACGTCGAAGGCCTTCCAGAGCCGGGTTCGTCTTTCACACTCTCTCTACCACGCTTGAATTCTGCTATCCATTTTTTGACGGATGAATATGAAAGAGCGCAATCCCCTAATGTAGGTACTGACCATATCATCATGGATGGCTTTTGATGACAGCCCCTTCTTATGGAGGTACTTAATGACGGCACGCTGCTCGATTTGCTCCATTTACGGAAATGATGTCAGATTGCTTTGTTAATAAATTTATAAAATTAAAACTAATTATCGCACACGTTTCAAACTTCACACAATTAACAGGTCTGAACTGAACTAAATAATGTAAGATTTGATTTTTAGAACTAAATGGATCAGTGTTAGGCGGACTACTTTTCAATCCACCCTCGTATTACTTACTATAAGTTCCACCAAGTGTCGACAATCAAAACAATAAACTATAGATACATTAATGTAACTGCATTGTAGCTAGGTGGTCGCATTAGTTACATTAAAATAAAATCAAAAAGTCATATAGATAACTACTTGGAATGAAAATGTCCAACTAGTTACTTTAATATAACTAGGTGGAATAGACCAAAAATTGGGTCCATTTATGAAAAGTTCAGTTATGTATTAAATGAAATGAAACCCACTGATACATACCATCTTTATTTATAAGGGTTTCATAACTTTCATATCCCATACAAGAACGGACATCCTCCTTTGTTAAAAATAAACACAGCTAAGATAATAACCATGAACCCGTTCTGATGCAACTCATGCGCTCTCAGTACGTGGGATAGCTGGTTAGAGATCAGGAACCTGTCCAGTGCCGTCTGGTCGAACACGTGGCCGGTGCCTCGCTTAGAGTTCGCTGCGAACCCTTCATTTGCTGCCAGCTCTAGTTGTAGTGTCGCCGTCATCTTATTTGGCCTTGAAAATTGTGAAATAAAAAGTTGCGTAGCCGAACGATTTGCTCGGTCGCATCCGAAGTTGTCATTTCTTCAAATGGTGAGTTGTGGGGGGTTTAGTGATCACCATCATTTAGGTTTTCTGTATAACTTTTAAAACTTCCTCTTCCTACTATAGCTGATGTGGTTTGAAATAGTTTTCTCATTCCAAATAACCACACAGGAGACATTACCAGGATAAAAAGTAGCATTTCCTTTCTCAGTCTCTAAACTATCTCTGTAGGTACCAAATTTCATTTAAATCGGTTCAGTATAGTTTAAGTGTGAAAGCGTAACAGTCAGAGTTAGGTACCATTTAGGCATATAATAATAATTAAGTAAGGATTGACGTGACTGTTGACGAGTCGCCCAGCCCAGTACAGGGTTTTAGGTAGGAGCCCCATTGGGTAGTTCCGACCACTGTGTTGTTCACGCTGGCATGAAGGTGTCACCTCCTGCACGTCCCGTACAAACGTCACGACGACTATGGCACTACTCGTTAGCGGATTGGGACGGTCTACGCAGTTATTATGCGTCCGTCCCCTGGAGCCAGCGCTGCTTTGTAGAAAAGGCTCCTTTGGATAGCGCTTCTGCGATTGCTGGCGAGATCAGTTTAGGGATGGAATATTACATCCCTTTCACTGATGTCGCCAGTATCCGCAGAGCCCGTCTCTGGTTCGGGCGAGATTGTGCCAAAGCTGTTCGACAAAAACAGTCGGCATATCGCGCCTGGATCAGGGCCCGGGCTGTGCGCGACGCAAACGTGGGCCACCTCAAAGCAGCGTACAACGTTAAGAGAGCGGAAGCCCAGCGCGTCGTGCGGCTTGGTCAGGAGCTCACTTCCCATCCCACGGGCAGCCGTGGATTCTGGCAAACGATCAAAGCCGTGCAATCTAACTTTTGTCAGCCACCGCTGCGTTACCCAGATGGAACACTGGCTCACAAAGCCCAAGAGAAAGCGGATATGCTCGCAGACCTCTTTGCGGCTAAATCCTGGGTCGACGACCGTGGCCTGCAGCCCCCCGCCATCGCCAACTGTGGCCACACTATGCCTGATATTGTTATCAGGCTTGGCACAAAGGCCTTTGAAGCCATGCCAAAAATTCAGGCAATGTGATGTATGGGCAGTGCTGCGGTCACTCGACACGGGGAAAGCCAGTGTCCCTGACGGCATTCCGGCGGTGGTGCTACGAAAATGTGCAGCTGAGTTGTCTCCAGTATTAACGCGTCTGTACCGCCTGTCATACTCTACAGGGCTCGTGCTGGAGGTCTGGAAGGAGGCGAACGTACAATCGATCCCCAAGAAATGGGATCGATCTGATCCAGGCAACTATCGACCCATAGCTGTCACCTCAGTCATTTGCAAGGTGCTTGAGCTCCTTATAAATAAGCAGCTCATGCGACACCTAGAGGATCACTCGCTAATCAATGATCGACAATACGGCTTCAGGCCAAAACGATCAACGGGTGATCTTCTGGCATTCGTGGCGCATGTCTGGGGTGGGGCTATGGAAAGGCACGGCGAGTCCTTGGCTATTAGCCTGGACATCGCCAAAGCTTTCGATAGGGTCTGGCATGCTTCGCTCCTTTCCAAGCTTCCGGCATATGGTATACCTCCTCAACTGTGCAGCTGAATTGCCAGCTTTTTAAACGAGCGCCGAGTGCGGGTCATCTGCGATAGCCAGACTTCTCGCTTCTTGCAAGTGAATGCCGGGGTACCGCAGGGGTCTGTACTCTCACCAACTCTCTTTCTTCTGCATATCAATGATATGCTATCCCTCGGGAACATTCATTGCTATGCAGATGACAGCACACTGCACGGGAGTTACTCGGTTCGTCCGACGGCGGGGCGATCTGAGATTGTGGAGGAGAGACGACGACTCGTGACTGATGTCGACCGTAACCTCGACAGTATCTCTCAATGGGGTACCGAGAACCTGGTCGAGTTCGATGCCCGCAAAACACAGGCGTGCATTTACTGCGAAGAAATCCCCTTTCCTTCCCCTACCCTCTCTTCAGAATGCATTATTACCAATGAAGGACAACCTTGATATCCTTGGCATAGACCTTCGTCGAGAGCTCAATAATAAAAACTACATCGAAAGATGTATAGGGCTAGCTTCGCGGCAACTAGGAATACTGAATAAGGTAAAGCGATTCTTTACACTGGACCAGAGGTGTCTGCTGTACAAGACGCAGATTAGACCCTGCGTCGAATACTGCTCTCGCGAAGTATCTCCTGGACGCACTCGACGCTATGCAGCGATGGGTATTATAGATTATCCGGAGGTAACGGGAAGCTTCGAGCCGTTAGCTCAGCGCCGGACAATAGCTTCCTTGGCCGCATTCTACCGTATTTACCACGGCGAGTGTTCTGAAGAGCTCTTCAATCTGATCCCACCCTCTTCCTTCCGATCCCGAACAACCCGTGCCGGGCGGAGATGCCACTCCCACACAGTGAATAGCATGTTCGCGAGAACCGAACGTTTTAAACGTTCGTTTCTCTGCCGAACGATAGTGGCCTGGAACGCCCTGCCTGTGCATGTGTTTCCTCCCACATATAATCCTGGGTTCTTTAAGCGGAGCGTGAAGAGGCACATCAGTAGGTCGTCAAGTTGAGGGCCACTTCTATAGTATTGTGTGCTTTGAGAGTGGCCCACAATCGCTAGACGTCGTCACGACTTAGCACCAGGCGGGCGGCGTCAATTTGGCGAACCAAATATAAAATAAAAAAAAATAAAAAGACGAGCCTGTCCTAATTTATGTCCTAACACACACCTATCATATCATATCACGCCTATATCCCGAAGGGGTAGGAAGAGGTGCATTACACACCCAAAATTTGCCAGTATTTTTAGTCCCACGTAACAGGGGGCAAGCCATTGCCGTCACCGGGCACACACAATAGGTTATGTCCAAAATGGCCGAATGAATTTAATAAAAAGTAGCAGCTAAATTGCAATTTTGAAAACTAAATTTGAAACCCGTTGCCTTGCGATGAAATGTTGATGAAAGGCAACAAAATCTTACGTGCCAACCGCTGTGGCACAGACAATTACAGTCCTGGGCGTTTCGGACTAATTTACAATAAAATGAAAACAAAAACCAAATAAGTATACCCTGTCTAAAAAGTCGCGACGCGGAGCTGGAAAATGAAAGCGTTGGGGGCAATCATTTGTTGGGTCTTGGTGTCGATCTCACTGGTTGGCAAAAGCACTATGGGATTTCAATAGTACCTACTTTTGTTTGACGACTGGGCATGACTGGTGGGATTGTCATTGAGTCTCGAACGCTTTCATTTTCCAGCTCCGCGTCACGACTTTTTAGACCGGGTATACTTATAGCACAGATAATATAATATAATTCTTATACTTATAGATACTATAATGCACCTAGTTAGTAGGTGCCTTACTTGATGGGGTCGTTCCACAGCAATTCCCAGGCAATCGAACTTTGCTCAGCTGGCTTTGGTAATGGTACCGGCACTTTGTCTATGGCCGATATGAGGGGACAAACCCAAGGAGGCGGGATACCTCCGTGACAGCAGAACACCTAGCGAAACTTACCACTGATTACTGAATTTATAAGAAGTTATCATAAAAGTAATTTCATGATCAATATAAAAACCTAGGCTTACCTACCTTGTCATCGACAACTGCAGCCAGGGGTAGAGTGTCAAACACGTTGTTTATTCCGTTCCATATCTTGACACCATCAGTTTCGCCGTATTTCGCTATGCACTCGCTAAAATACAAAGTTTGACAGTTAAAAACCACCCGGTCCAGAGGGAGCGGTGACAATGTATTCTAATGCCGTCACCACACGGCGGCAGTGGACAGTCTGCTCACTTGTAGAAGGAGAACATCTTCTGTATGTCCCTCGTCTCGTGGTTGCCGCGCACCAGCAGCACGGCGGCAGGTCGCTGTAGCTTGGCCGCCAGCAGGTAGGCGAGCAGCTCAGAGCCGTGCGCGCCGCGGTCCACGAAGTCGCCCAGGAACAGCAGGCGCGCCGCCGCCAGCCCCGCGCCGCCGCCCCACAGCGCCGCCTCCATGGACAGCAGCGCACCCAGGTTGCCGTGCAGGTCGCCTGGGAGACACCCACATATACCACTGCCCTACATAATACCGCGGCTCCACATTAGTACCGTGAATTTGCGTGACCATGAATGTAGATAGATGGGCTTGGATGGCTTTCGCAGGGTTCACGTCTTTACATTGGTATCGGTATGTTGTCCCGCGATAAAGGGTTCGCACCTTGTTGCCGCGGTGTTCGCGTATAGTTCGCGAGGCGTAAGCTGAGCTTGCATTACAGTGGGGGGCCGAGACTTAGAAATTAAGTTATCCAAACCTATAACGTAGCAGGGTGAAGTGAGCCGCAGAAGTCTGGGCTCCGCGGCGCAAATCGGTCGCACTGCCTCGGCCAGCCGCAGCAGTAGTGAGCCCAGCGCGGCCTCCTCGACCTGGTTGGCCCACGCCCACGCCGGTTTAGGTGGAACCTGCTTGTTTATTACTATATCTGAATGAGGATACTGTTGCTAAAACACCAATCCTGATGGCATGATTTTTTTTTTTAATTCCGTGAGTCCGCGGCCGCTCCTATGTACATTGCTGTGGGCGTCTCTGGTGACACTGGAAGGCATTTCCAGCGGCGCCCGGCGGACTTTGGCCACCCGTGTGGCCTCTTCGGGGGGGTGACGGGGAAAAAATCACGAAGGTATGATTGTTGTGATTTTTTTTCTCCTAGATAAGATCTATTCTGCTAACTACTTAGGTACCTATAGTTAAAACTAAAACGTCACTATTAAGAATCCCTGGTCCTGGTCCAGAAGAATTGTTAGAATAATCAATTTCAGTTCTATGTATAAGAGGTAGATATACGTAGTCAAGCATTCGGCTCAATTCCTTGGTGGGTCGGCTCAATTGATTTTGATTAATATTGCTAGAATAACTTAGCGCGGATAGATACGTACGCCGGTGCTTTTCTCGATAGATATCGCGAAGTAGTGTACAGCAGCCAACGCTTCGACCGGCAGTGACCCAGGCCCCAGCACCTCCAGCGAGTACGTCAAACCACTCAACAAACGGGCAGTCGAGGCAGTCACCGCTTCCTCTGCATGTACAGAAAAGAGTGCTTTCAACAACCACAAAAAGATCAACTAACGTTGGCGTGTAAGATTTGCAGAAGGAAATCTACCTTTGAGTTCTACTGGACATATCCAAAGTTCACCAAGTTATATTCAGGGATATGATAATTGAAAAACTGCAGGAGGACATTCTGTGTGTAACTTTATGTTAGGTATCTACCTATAGCGTACATTCATTCATATTCAATAAATGTATAGATGAAAATCAGTTTCCTAATCTTATGAAGTACAGTAAAATCATTCCTTTATTTAAAGCAGGAGACAAAAGTGATCCTTCAAATTTTCGACCTATTTCCATACTCCCAACTCTCAGTAAAATTTTTGAAAAAATAATATTTAATCAATTGCTTTCACATTTTACAGCAGTTACTTCATAACAAACAGTTTGGTTTCACTAAAGGCAGGAACACAACGGATGCAGGAGTTGCACTTGTGAAACATATATTTGATGCTTGGGAGGAAAAGCAGGATACCATTGGTATATTTTGTGATCTATCAAAAGCTTTTGATTGTGTTGATCATGAGACTTTGCTACTAAAATTAGGTTATTATGGTGTTTCGAACAGCTCACTTGGCTTACTCGAGTCTTACCTCACTGGTAGAGTACAAAAAGTAAACATTAATGGCACCGACTCTTCTGGCGCCTCATTAGTCATGGGAGTACCCCAGGGCTCGATATTAGGACCCCTTTTATTCTTAGTATACGTAAACGATCTTCCTTATTTCACTAAAAATCTTTGTGAGATAGTATTATTTGCTGATGACACATCATTAATTTTTAAAAGTGATAGACAAAAAGTAGCACTTGACGATGTAAATAATACCCTTTCGAAAATATTGCATTGGTTCACAAGTAACAACTTGCTGCTCAATGCGAAGAAAACAAAATGTGTAAAATTTACTATGCCCAATGTTAGACAGGTGGATACTCATATTACTATGAATAATGAATTAGTTCAAATAGTCAATACCACAGTTTTTCTTGGGATAACTCTAGATAGTAAACTACAATGGGGTCCTCATATCACAGCCTTGGCAGGAAGACTTAGCTCAGCTGTATATGCGGTTAGAAAGATAAGGTCACTAACTGACGAAAAAACGGCACGATTAGTTTATTTTAGCTACTTTCATAGCGTTATGTCTGTGGGGCTCAGCTGCCGATATTGAGACAATATTCATATTACAGAAACGAGCTATACGAGCAATCTATAGACTCGGACCCCGTGACTCGCTGAAAGAACTATTTAAAGAAATTAATATTTTAACAGTTGCTTCTCAATATGTTTACGACAACATCTTATATGTACGGAAGAACATAGATCTCTTCAAAAAAAAATCCGATAACCATAATTTTAATACAAGAAATAAAAATAAACTGGCAATGACAAAAATTAGACTTCATAAAGTTGGTAATTCGTTTATAGGCAAATGTATAAAAATTTATAATAAAATTCCTCAGGATTTGGTTGACATGCCTCTTAATAAGTTTAAAATACCTAGTAGTTAAAAAATGTTTGATGATGAAAGGCTACTATAATGTAGACGAATATCTTAATGATAAAAATGCATGGTCACCCTAATCTTCTGTTGTTGGCCACTCGTATTACAATATAAACCAATTGTAACAATGTAAACAAAACAATATTAAAAAAGAAAATGGATAATCTACCTGAGTTTCTTGCCGGTATCTTCTCAGGAGAACCAACTTACCGAACCAGCGAAAGAATCATTTTCTAATGGTTATTTATGTACTTACTTAATTTAGTATTTTTATAATATTACTTGACAAAATTGTAAAATTTTGACATTCATATGTGCTCTTTATGTGCCTAAACTGAATAAATGAAATTGATTCTTTGATTCTTTGACCTAACGCGGCCCTCAAGTTGGTGCTCCAGTGATGTGACTCTTCACTTCACGCACCGCTATAGTCTATACTCTATAGCTATGTAGTGACAGGACGTTACCGTCGAAGTTGACGAGCTGGATCATCTCGAAAGGCGGCTTGCGGCGCATGCGCACCGTATAGGTGGCCACGCGGTACTCGGGTCGCGCAGCTCGCCGCGCTGCGCTCGCGGTCGTGCGACCCTCGGTCCGCAACGCTCCAGTAATGTCTAGCGCTGTACCTAGGACACGGTAGGTAGAGGTAGTCGGTAACTCGGTACCTACCAATTGCTTGTCCTGCAAGTTGAGAGCCAACTCATCTATCGTCGACAATACCGGGACCTTTGGAAGAGAATAGCTTTCTCCTTCACTTTCGAAAGTTGCAGTCTGTCTGTTGCTATTTAACCATACTGTCGAGTCGAGTCTTCTTGTTAGCTATGGACGAATGAACACAAACTCGAATGATAAAACGCATAGGAGATCCAGAATAGAAAAATACAAATAGTCTAAACAGCTATTGATCTGTATCCTGGCCCTTTTGTGACATGAAACATAGATTTATGCAAGTTTCTATCTACCTACATCTGTCCTCATTCACCAGAGGATCCTAGCGAGTGTCCCATAACCTTGTGTGATAATTATTGTTCACACGTCAACCGCATTCCATCTAGCTAGAGAATATGTAGGTACAGGTGCCTATCTAATATTGATTTTACCTTATAAACTTAAGACTAACGGGTCTTTTACGCGATTATTGAGATATATACATACCTCTTTATTACCCGACGTTTCGGCCCTGTTACAAGAGCCGTGGTCACGGGAGCTCATCGTCGTCTTCGTGAAGTGCGGGTTTGTTCAACTACCCTCACTTCGCCGTCACTAACTATTGTGTTCGGAGAGCCACTACGGCATACAAACCACACTGGTAGTATCAGCAAGCGGGCGTTCGGTGAGGTGGCGAGTACATTTGCTGATCACCGGATTCCACGACGTAGATAGTCGATATCCATCTTCCCGGTTAAAGTTGGGATACTTTTTTATTTCGACGGCTTCCCGCACTATCCTGGAGTAATAGTGTCCGTCAGTGGATAGGACTTGTGGCTTGTGGAGTTCAATCCAGTGGTTGGGACCCGATTCCAACAAATGCTCGGCAATCGCAGACTTGTTTATTTGGCGGTTTTTTTTGTTTAAGAGGTAAATATATATCTCAATAATCGCGTAAAAGACCCGTTAGTCTTAAGTTTATAATTGATTTTACCTGTTCTATAAATAAGTAGTTGGTAGCCACCCAGTAACTATATTCACTTACTCTCAAATTTCGAAGTAGTTGGCGCCAGAAGAAGATCCTTGTCCCGTTCACTGAAAAAGAAATATGAATTATTTACCGGGTACCTATCGTACCTACCTACGCGAACGAAGGTACTAAGGGGCTCTATCATCATCTCTCCCAAGACATTTTCAAGGTAAGGTAAGTAATTAATGAGGTAGGTCGAACCTCCTACTAGTTCATAATTTATTATACGGTGGATTGAAAAGTAGTCGGCCTAACACTGATCCATTTAGTTCTAAAAATCAAATCTACCCCATATTATTTAGTTCAGTTCAGACCTGTTAATTGTGTGAAGTTTGAAACGTGTGCGATAATTAGTTTTAATTTTATAAATTTCACAAAACAATCTGACATCTTTTCCGCAAATGGAGCAAATCGAGCAGCGTGCCGTCATTAAGTACCTCCATAAGAAGGGGCTGTCATCAAAAGCCATCCATGATGATTATGGTCAGTACATTAGGGGATTGCGCTCTTTCATATTCATCCGTCAAAAAATGGATAGTAGAATTCAAGCGTGGTAGAGAGAGTGTGAAAGACGAACCCCGCTCTGGAAGGCCTTCGACGTCCACTACTGACGAAAATGTAAAAAAAAATAACTCGACTTAATTATGGGAGACCGCAGATTGAAAATTAGAGAGATAGCCGAGATTATAGGCATCTCTTATGAACGTACTCAAAACATAATAGGCAACGTGTTGGGTGGTGTCTGCGAGGTGGGTTCTGCGACTGGTTTCAGTTGAGCAAAAAAGGATGCGATTGACTATTGCACGCGACTGTTTGGAGTTATTTGAAGCTGATGAATGTGGTTTTTTGAATCATTTTGTTACTATGGACGAAACATGGGTTGATTACTGTACACCGGAAACAAAACAATAATCAAAACAGAGGAAAAGACCTGGTTCACCACCCCCCAAAAACGGTAAGTCGATTTTGTCGGCAAGTAAGGTGATGGTTTCAGTATTCTGGGACTCGAAGGGTGTGATTATGGTTGATTATCTTAAAAGGGGTCAGACTATAAACTCTGATTATTACTGCACCTTACTCGTTTACGAGAGGAAATAAAAGAAGCGTCCAGGAATGATCAGAATAAAAGTCCTGTTTCATCAAGATAACGCTCGTGCTCACACGTCTGTCCAATCAATGGCAGAAATTCATAACTGTGGCTTTGAACTGTTACCGCATCCACCATAAGGCACCAACGCACTAGCGACCAGGCCGCGGCGGCCAGTGAGTTCTGATTTTTATAACCAATCGCTTATGGACCTACGCACTTAGCGGCCGGCGACCAGCGGTCACCATTGGCCGCGGCGTGCAATAGCATGCCCCGCGACCAGCGACCACACGTGGCCGTCGAGATCATCACTTTATTGTGAAATTCATTCAGTGCCATTCAGTGCTACCGCATCGGCCGCGGCGACCAGACGTGTATCGCTACAGAGTGGTATTATTTTACAATGTCCGATTATTTCGACACGGAAAGGTTCATAGTCGAAGTCGAAAGCAGAAAAGGTTTATGGGATACATCATGTGATGATTATTCTAATAAAGACGTTAAACGGCAGTTATGGCTTGAACTGACCAATATATTGGGTAGTGAAACATTAGAAAATAAAGAAAAGGCAGAACTTGTAGGAGTTTTTTATTAAATTTAACTATAATACAGTAAAAGCTCCTTATTCGCGCTTCCTTCATTCGCGTTTTCACTATTCGCGGATTAAAAAAATGCGACCCGATTCCTATACATTCCTACATGGTCAACAGTGAGCCAGTGGTACACAGTTAACCAACACTCGTTCGGTACGAATGCGACGTTGCAAAACCGTGCTACGAACTGCATTCGAATCGTTTTACGTATCCACCCGCTCTTCCCTGTCGACGGCGCGCTTCCGCCAAGAACGCACATTTCCCGCGTTATTTTACTGTTGGCGTCAAAAATACTACGAAAAAGTAAGTCCAGTTATTATTTTTCTAGAATCGTTGTATGGTCATTTTTATTATGTCTCACCAACTACACATGGAAAGTGACTATTCTTAAATCTATTACATATTTTGTTACCCGTTGATATTGTTTTAATAAAAAGTGACGTCATTTCAAATGTAAAATGGCATTCCCGGTACACAGTGGCCCACAAACATAGGGTACACAGTGAACCATGGTTCACTGTGTACCGGGACTGTGTACGTATATTGTAATACTGTGTAAATTTATTTTTAACTACATATTCTAATTTAATAATTTTACTATCTTAGAATGGGTCGAACTAAACCCGAAAACAGAAAAAAGGCGGTCATGATGCAAAAGATATGATGAAGACGATACATCTTGTAAAAGAATTTTATACTGATTTTATTTCTATTATGATTTTATTCTATTATAATTAGTTATCGTATATGTGTTCCTTGCTGACGGCTACTATGTTACAATTTCTAGATTTAGTTTCTTTAAACTGTGATTATAAGACTGATAAAAAGTTTATAAAAACATTATAAGCTTATTATAATTATATTGTCAAGTTCCTAATTTAATTTTTAACAAGTGTTTTTGTACTGAATTTGTAATTTTATATAATGTATTTCCTCTCCTCTAATCAAAATAATTCTTTATTAAAGCTAAGTAAGGTGGATTTTTGAGTGTTCAAACTTTTACTGGTTCATTGTTGACCATGTCACTATATTCCAAAAAATAAGTAATATATAATCCTTTAGTCTCTCTCTCGCATAGTAATGGATGCACCCAAAATTGTTTCTTACGTGAAATCTTCCGTTTTCGTTTTCGCAGTAAATACACGGCCTAGGTTCAGATTGACAACTTTATCAAAATGACCACTTTCGTTAAATGTCTACTTTACCAAAATGACTACTTATTTTTCCAAAATGTCATCTTCCTATAATTACCACTTTATCAGAAAAACTTTTCTAAAATGTTTACTATTCACCGAGCCTTTTCCCAACTCAGTTGGGATCGGCTTTTCCAGTCTGAGATGCGGCTGACTTCGATATTTTCAGCGGAGCGACTGCCATCTGACCTCTACCACCCGTAGGCGATTATTCCGTAAAAGTATCAGGCGATCATAACAGAATAGGAGGTTCTGGTTGTGAAAATGGAAAAAAGTATTGTTTGATAACTGGTTATGAAGCAGAAAAAGAAAAGAAAGCAGATTGAAAGTTACGCTGGTGAAACCGCGGGGCGAAGCTAGTAATATATATATGTCATATGTTTTGAAAAAGTAGTCATTATACGAAAGTGGACGATTAAGGAAGTGGTCATTTTGATAAAGTAGTCAATCTGAACCTAAGCCAAATACTCAAGCACAGTTAGTGTGATTATCTTCTGCACGTCCATCTTGACACACCCTTGTAAGTCGACTGAAAGTATTGGCCGCTCGACATGTCGCGACAGCATCGCGCTGGGCGACCAGGCCGCGAACGTGGTCGCCGCGGCCTGGCCGCTAGTGCGTTGGCGCTCTTATTCACCTGATCTGGCACCGTCAGACCTTTTTCTGTTCCCTAACCTAAAAAAGCACTTGGGAGGTCAAAGATTTTTGACAAATGACGAGGTCAAAGCAGCAGTAGACGCATATTTTGACTCTAAGGAAGAATCATTTTTTTTCAACGGGCTAAATGCTTGGAAGGGAAGATGGCAAAAGTGCATTGAACTTGATGGTGATTACGTTGAAAAATAAAAATATATTTCATTTATTATGTATTTATTTTCTTGGTTAGGCCGATTACTTTTCAATCCACCCTCGTATTACTAGCGGACGCCCACGGCCTCGCCCGCTTGACAAATTATATACACAAAAACCTTTCTCGAGAACCGCTCTATCCATTGGTGAAAACCGCATTAAAATTCGTGGCGTAGTTTTTTAAAGATCTACGCATACATACTGAACGGGCGACTTTGTTTTATAATATACTAGCGGACCCGACAGACGTTGTCCTGCCAAAAAAAAGAACCAAATCGTGAATCTAAACCATTCTCGAATCCCCTTGAACACACACAAAAAAATTCATCAACATCGGTCCAGCCGTTTAGGAGGAGTTCAGGACATAAACACGTACAGTAGAATTATATATATATATAAAGAAGAGCGTGATACTTAGTGATAGTGAAACTACCTATGCCAGAAGTAACGTACTGTAAGTCTAAAAGGTATCCTGAAACGCTTTTGGGAGCCCTCAACAACGAGCTGGTCCCTCTCAGCCGGAGTTCACTCACTCCGCGCAGAAATTCCGTCAGCGGCAATTGGATATTTGGTTGTAGGCCTAATTGCCTGCAAAAAGAAAGCAGTAGGTATATATACCTACCGCAAACTTTACTGAAACAACGCTATCTCGATGTTCTAACGCTGTAAAGACCTGTACCCTCATAGTATGTTCCTGACTTGGAAGAAATTACGCTGAAGGGGTGGGTCCTCCTAGATTCTGCTGCGCAGTCAACTTTTTTGTTGTAATTAACGGATGCACATTCCTTAAAGGCCAATAAAATTAACAAAAATCTCGGAATTCTTCCAACCTGGCTGTAAACTTGTATAAACTTATATTATACCTAAAAAGTTATGTCAAAACCTACATAAGGTAGGATAAGATAAGATAAGAACTTTATTTGCTTAAACATGAGTGTGCACACATAAGTACAAGATGAATAGGTCTTAAAATAAATAGATCTGTCATGTTTTACCTGTGAGGCGCAAATGTTGAGAGCATGCATTTAAAAACAGAATGCCAATGCTAATATAGTTACATAAAGCAACATATCAGAGAGTTATAATATCAAGATACATAATATTATTATTTTTAAAACCAATAACTTTAGAATATATTATTTAAGTAAAGTTAGAATAAATTTATATAATAATTGCAATGTCACTTTCATATAATAATATTATCATTTAAAAATTCGTCAATTTCATAATAAGTTTTCTCAGTCAATAATGTGTTAAGTTTCTTTTTTAATATATGAGCAGTTAACTAGTACCTACCCTCCAACATTTAGGCAATTTATTGTATATTATTGGAGCCATACAAACGAAACTATTGTGCATGAGAGTAGTGTGTCCGCATCTAAAATTTGAAGTCAAAAGGTCACAAAAATCGTTTATACTCGTAGCATTGCGTGTATATCTGTCGCCACGGCTTTCCATTAGATGGGCTGTACTTTATCGATCCGCACTTCCGAATACATCATTCATCTTTATAATATTAGCACCTATATGTAGATGGAAGGTAGGTAACTAGGTACCCACCTCAGACAGACATCCGCGTCCCTCGCAACATTGAGTGCATCGACGGGCAACTGGCGTGCCGACCTGGCGGCCGCCACTAGCTCCTTAAACTCCACGTACTCTAGTTTTCCATCACGGTTGCTATCGAAATACCTGCATTGCATACAACACAGCCATTTACCTTTCTTTCGATTGACTAAATGCCGTCGCAGAGTGTGACGTTGGAGACGTGACATGGCACAGGACTTTTATTTTGATACCGTCGCATCCTGAGACATGCCGCTGTATAATATTTATCGAAATTAAGTAGGTACCATTTGGTGCTTACCTAAAGATGTACCTACACCTTATGTCAGCCGCCACACTGCTGTGCTGTGTCCCAGGCTCCAGGGCAGCGCACCACATCATCAGCTCCAGAAACGTTAATCCCCCTCTCCCGGATACATCAGCTGCTCTGTAAACATCTATCTTTACCTATGTGTGTTTAACCCTTATTTTATTTATTTTATAGATATACCACGCGAGCCACGTCGTCTACACTGGACACCCACTCTATCTAGCCTTAACGCGAACCTTCTCTTGGTGTTTGGTAGCAATTGTAGCATCACTTTAACCGTTTCGCTTCGCTCACAGAACGAAAGCTCTTCATTGAACAGGTAAGTTGTAGCGAGATCTTATAGTCTAAAATCTACCTTGATAAAGCTATCTGTGCCAACACTAAAGAAGTCTATTAATTCGAAGTTCCTATGGGTCTTATAACCAGTTGGATTTACCTAAAGAGAGCTGGACACTGACTCCTCTGCCAGCCGATGTCGGTCATGAACAGCGTGAACGGGTACGTGCTCATGTACGTGCAAGGGTACACCATCTGCACAAACTCACGGTACAGACGAAGTTGATCTGAAAGTTATTGGTATCACATAAAATGAACGAAATGTTACTCAGATAGTTCGGTCACATGGAGAAATGGAGAGAATAAAAAAAAATGTTACCATAAACTTGATGTATGAAAATGATACAGTACAAATTATCATCTTTATATACAGGCTGAATTTTTGAAAAGGGCCAAATCCGAAACTATAAGGAATAGCAAAAAATGCTCAAAGGAGTCACGAGCCCGATTTTGATGAAACTTAAAACCTCATCATTAGATTTTTGGAAAAATCAATAATCCTAGCTGGGAATCGAACCACTTGATTTTGAAAAAAAAACACATCCTTTAACCTAATAATATCTAATAATAGTATCGCTGTTAATGATCAAATTCTGCGAAGTAATGATATACGGCAAATTTAAGGAAAATTTGGAATTTTAATAAAATTCATATTTCATGTACCTAAATTTTGTATCATAATTTGTTTCTGAAATTTTATTGTATACCCACAAGAACAAAAGTAAGTTTGTGAAAAATAGTGATAATCATAATCTAAACTTAAGAAATAAGGATAAACTGGCTGTTCCTAAATTTAGGCTTCATAAAGTGAGTAATTCTTTTGCGGGGAACTTTATTCGAATGTACAATACATTGCCAACCGAAATAGCAAATTTATCTGTCAATAAATTTAAAAAACTAATAAAAAGTAAATTGTGCCATAAAGCTTATTATAGTATTAATGATTTCTTAGATGACAAGGCGGCCTGGTTGTAACACGAATTGCTCCTTTCTAAATAACTCTGTATTAGATTTAAGATGAAATATTTTGAAAAAAGCCGAACTGAGTTTCTTGAGGGCTCTTTTCAGTCTCGTTGCATTTTGGAACCCTCGGTAGAGTCACACCAAATTTTCACGAATCTAAATAATTTGCTAAAAATTTAAAAGATAATAAACGTTATTTTATTTTTATTTATTTTTATTTTATTTTCGTTCGAAATCCCAGAAAAGATCGTAACTATTCCGTGTTTAAAATTATGTTCTGAATGATTCTGGCAGGCTGGTAAAATTTTTAAGTAGAACATAATCTTGCTTTTAATTTCGTTCCAGTTTCAATATTTTTTTTCTTAAAGTGTATAAGAAAAAAAGTTGAAATTAGAACGATATGCATATTGGCGCCAATAATTTAGATTCTGTTCGTACTTTGTTTAGTAATTTATTAAAAGAAATATTTTGTAATATAAATTCTGTGATTTGAAAATGGATTTAACAAATGATGATCGATTTGATTTAATAGAAGCATATTTTATCAATGGAAGAAGACACGCGCGTTGGTATGGTACAGAAACAACTATCGTCATCGTAATTTCCCCACTCTTAAGTGCTGGAAGCACTTAAGAGTGGGGAAATAATGGTTCATAACCTTAAACAAGGAGGTAGCTATCGCAAAACTAAACTATTAAAGCCACGTATTTGTGACGAAGATTTAGAAATAGCCCGCTAATTCCACCCGAAATGCAGCTGAAACCATTCAAGTGTCACGATCACGATATGTAAAGTTTAAAAAAAGTACAAGTATTAATGTTACCGCTCCGGACGCATTGTGCAAAAGTTACATCCAGGAGATAATTTAAGACGGCTTTTTTTTTTTTTTTATATCGGGTTCGTCAAATTGACCCCGCCCGCCTGGTGGTAAGTCGTGACGACGTCTAGCGATTATGGGCCACTCTCACAGCGCACAATACTATAGAGAGTGGCCCTCAACTTAACAACCTACTGATGTGCCTCTTCACGCTCCGCTTAAAGAACCCAGGGTTATATGTGGGAGGAAACACGTGCACAGGCAGGGCGTTCCAGGCCACTATCGTTCGGCAGAGAATCGAACGTTTAAAACGTTCGGTTCTCGCGAACATGCTATCCACTGTGTGGGGTGGCATCTCTGCCCGGCACGCGTTGTTCGGGATCGGAAGGAAGAGGGTGGGATCAGATTGAAGAGCTCTTCAGAACACTCGCCGTGGTAAATACGGTAGAATGCGGCCAAGGAAGCTATTGTTCGGGGCTGAGCTAGCTGCTCAATGCTTCCCGTTACCTCCGGACAATCTATATTACGGATAGCCCGTCGCTGCATAGCGTCGAGAGCGTCCAGCAAATACTTCGCGGAGCCGTCCCAGAGGTGAGAGCAGTATTCGACGCAGGGTCTAATCTGCGTCTTGTACTGCAGACACCTCTGGTGCGGTGTAAAGAATCGCTTTACCTTATTCAGTATTCCTAGTTTCCGCGAAGCTAACCCTATACATCTTTCGATGTAGTTTTTATTATTGAGCTCTCGACGAACGTCTTTGCCAAGGATGTCAAGGTTGTCCTTCA
>OY748291.1:23605667-23769271 GCA_963556515.1 Nudaria mundana
ATCTAGATTACTGTAGGTTACCGGCCGTAGCTAATAAGTTGTTAGCTACGGGGCCAGTGTAACCTGGTCGAAACGTCAGGCAATAAAAGGTAGGCAATAAACCTACCTTTTCGTATCCACGCCGTATTTATTTCGTATTAAAGTAAAATACCTACGGTAATAAGTGGTCACTAAGTAGTACTTCGAAGTTCCTAAGTTCCCAACTCGAACTAGAGGTGTTCCAAATTGTTTTGGTAAGTACATATATCGAGGCAAGCTCATATCACGCTACGACCAATACGAGCTTAGCAGCAATGCATAGGTACCTACCTACCCTTTCTATCACCTGCGATATATTAATTTAAGTGTCCCCGTACAAATATAACGCGGTACTGTACAAACCTCGTAGATAATCTTGTGTGCAGTTGATTTCCAACAGTTCTTCTCACATTTCAATGAGGGTAACCACAGTTCTCCACTCACTTCCTTGCTAAAAAGGAAAAACCGATCTGCGGGACAATATATTAGCACAGATACTACATCGCACAAGTCTTTGTAATTTTTAAACATAGTTTTTGTAAAAGTAATGTTTTAAAAAATTGGATAAGAAATTCAATTCATAATTTCGTGGCGTAAAGAACCGCGTGACAGAATGTCTGGGTGTAAGTAAGCAAAAGTCTGTACTCTGTGATGTCATATTATAATTCTCTATGGTGATGTCTGGGGAATATCACTGACACTGATCTATTCTGGTCAACAACCATGGCATATTAATATTAACTTCTTATATAGGTACCAGTACCAATAAAAAGCCCTGTCTAAAAAGTCGTGACGCGGAGCTCGAAATTAGCGTTGGTAACTGAACACGCGGGCGCTGTGGTGGGCTCGGCCGCGGTGGACCTCGCGGGCTCGTATTCACATAATACTCATAATAATGTATATTATACATTTGATATATCGTGACCGCGTCCGCGAGTCAGTCTGCAAAACAGCTAGCATTCTAGGAACCTTCCCAGTCGACATTAAAATAAACATATTAGTACATAATTAATTGTGATTCTTATTGTAAATAAAATAAATATTTTTTATTTTATTATCTTATATCTTAACAAATTAACTTGTGGTGCCTTGGTCTGTTGGATGTGCGTTCTTCCTAGAAAGAGAACAGCCTGTGGTTCAAGTCCACCCCAAGAAATACTTACAGTTTTTGCGATCATAATACTTATACTTATTATTTAACAATAAATTCTTGCATGCTTTAGAATTATTGTGAATCGTAATCGTATATTTTTGTACTATTTATGCCTATCTATAAATAGTATTGCAGCTATCCTAGCCTGCCTATCCCATTCATAATATTGATTCTAGTTTCTATACATAGTATTTATTGTTATGTATGCTGCTGTGATGACGTAGAGATCACGCCACCTTCTTCAAGTCGATTCCAGTGTTCGGATTGGTTGAAATGTGTACACCCCTCAAACAAAAATACAACACATTCAACACGTTTAGGGCTGCGCTTATACATATTTCGAATGAGTAATCGATTAATTTAATCAATTTTCCCTCAAATTATGTAGGCGGTAACATAATTTTATACACCTACAATAGTACTGAACTCATATTGATTACGATAGATACCTAATTCAACTCTCCTTTGTACCTTAAGACAAATATATTGCTTTAGAGTAGCAACGGAAATGTTAGATCGAGTTGTTTGGTTGTTAACTGTCAAATTGAACCGTCGACACATCACTACCAAATCTCTTCGGTGGTGCGGATTCGCTAGACCTGACGGATCCCGTTGTGTTTACGAATTAATTTGAAAATTTCTTGATAATTTACAAGTGTATTAAACGCAGTGGAGCTGGTAAGGAGTGGTGAAAAGGAAGGTAAGTGTAATTTGTTGAAATTTATGATATTATTTTATGAGCTATCGTGAAATAACCTAAAAGACAGTTTTCTCGGAGAAATTTCGTACTGGAATTTATATCATTTACTAAATTGAAACTTTACAATTCATTGCACATTATTATAATTGTAGGGAATATAGTTTCCGTGGCGTTTTTACTGAAATATAGGAAATATAATGAGTTTCCAACATACTATAAAATTACCCTCGTACTTCGCAAGTTGGTTGATTCATAAATAATTACATATTTGGTTAATAATCAAATAAACTGTGCTATTTTGTGTACAACTTTAATTAATAAATAGACTTAAGAACTCTCTGGTATGTAATAAAACTAATAATGTACTATTTCGTTGTTGTTTAAACAACATAATATTGAATTAACATTGACATTATTTCTTTTGTTTGTCTTTGTTATAATTTCCAGGGATTTTGAAAGATACAAAGTATTCTAGTATGAATATTTTTGATAGAAGTAGAAGTGAAATACTTGAGGCCAATGTGAAGTCCAACATCTGAATCTCAGGACTAATAGTAACCTTCTTTCTCTTGTTCTTTTTAAATGGACCTCACCTCAAAGTGCCTGTAAAATTAAAAAAAAAATTGTAACCAAATAGGTCAAGTGAAGACTTTTTTAGAAGATATTTTACTTTTTGAGTAAAGCTGTTTGGTATTTGAACATAGGACTTGAAAAGTACCGCTTGTGCTTGTAATTGAGTTGAGAATTTAATGAGTTTCTTTTGCTTGAATGTAATATCTGCATCACGATTGGCTATAAGACAATGCATTTTACAATTTATCATCCTGTTATTATTATTGTTTAAACTTAAATAAATGGTCTGTCGTTTATTTACAATATGTATTAAACAACATACATAATAAAACAATACAATTCAAACTAACTAAATAATATTTAGGTAATGTATATATTATGTACATTACCTATACTAATTATACCTACTAAATTTACTTCTAAATTGTAACATGCGTCAAACAACTCCTCTGCCTCGTCACTGACTGGCAATGTTCTGAGAAGGCTGGCAGCGTTACCACATTGTATGGCAATGTGTGTACATAAATTAAATAAATAAAACACACCTAATTAAGTTTCTCACTGTACACTAATGTGTACAGTGAGAAACTTAATTAGGTGTGTTTTAGAAAATAAATACATTTCTAAGTAGAAATACCAAAGGTATAATATTTTTATAGCAAGGCAAATTTATATTATAGAAATCAATACCATTGAAGTAGGTATCTGTTTGTAATTCCAAATTGACAGTGTTTCATAAAATGTACAAGTCAAAGTCTATTTTTAAAATGATTGTCTAACTGTTTGCTAGCTAATCTGGGAAATGGCTGGACCTACCTATTTTAATCTTTCACTTGCTTACCAACAGTGGCGGCCTTAGGGGGTTCGATCAGGGCAATCGTCCGGGGCTTCGCGCTTGCAGAGGCCTCGCGCAACGACAAATCAAAAAAAAAATTTTTAAATATAGTTTTTTTTTTAGTTTTTGATTTTATCATTTATTATTTATTAAGATTATAACATAACGGTAAATTAAAATAAAGTTAATAAACTATTTCATTTTTCAAAACATAACTAATTGATCTCATGCCACCTTTTTTTTTTTTTATTTTTTTTTAATCCGCGACCCGAGATCGCGGCCGCGCTTTTGCCGAGCGCCTCCGGTAGAGACAGAGAATTCCCGGTGGATCTCTTGCCACCCTGGAATTATTTTGCTTGCAATGAGTTCAAAGTCTGTACCGTGTACCGTACAACAACCAGACCTAACAATTTTCGCAACTCTTAATTTTCAAGAAGCCTCGCCATGTCTCGGGGTACAGGGTACGGAGTCGGATTATGGCATTATACGCCCCCGTATGGGCGGCCAGATTGACGGCCAACAACGTGGCTGTTTTAAACAGACCGTTAAAAGGTGTTCAGCGGTCTAGCAAGATATTAAGAGGGTAACGCACGACCTCCTTAGAGGCTGCATGTCTCTTAGCCGGAACCCCTCCATGGTACCTGGAAGCAAGAGCCTTTGGGTCATTGTTTCAATGGCTCAAGGGGGTTCTGAAGGGCTATGTGAACTTGGCACCGAACATTTTTTTTTTCATGATTTTTTCGGCTTATTCGATAGCTTATCGTAAGTAGTAGATAGTAGTAAAATCGATTTCGTTTGTAGTTGTGCCAAAAAAAAAAAATGACCGGTCGAAAAAATGTCATCCCCCCGAAATGCAAATAAAAACTTTTGACTATACATATCTATAGTAAAAGGATAGTAGATGAATGTAGTAAACTTTTTTTCGATTATAGTACTAAAAAAAAAAAAAAATTGTGTTTGAAATATTGCATACTTACCAAAGTGCAAAAAACTTGATATTTAGAGCTTGTACGGTACTACAAACGCTTAAAACGACCTAGAAAGACCCCTAGAGGTTTGTAGTGGACATATTTTCGTTTGTAGTAGACCAGAAACTGACGAAAATAGGTCACTTTATATAAAACCTAAATTTCGGATAAAGGGTTAAAAAAACATGATATTTAGGACTTGTACGATTACTACAAACGCTTAAAACGGCCTAGAAGGACCCCTAGAGGTTTGTAGTGGACATATTTTCGTTTGTAGTAGACCAGAAGTTGACGAAAATAGGTCACTTTAAATAAAACCTAAATTTCGGATAAAGGGTTAAAAAACATGACATTTATGGCTTGTCTGGTTACTACAAACGCTTAAAACGACCTAGAAGGACCCTTAAAGGTTTGTAGTGGACATATTTTTGTTTGTAGTAGACCAGAAGTTGACGAAAATTGGTCACTTTACGTAAAACTTTAGTTTAATATGAAAGGTTAAAAAAACATGATATTTATGGGTTGTACGATTACTACAAACGCTGAAAATGACCAAGAAGGACCCCTAGAGGTTTGTAGTGGACATATTTTCGTTTGTAGTAGACCAGAAGTTGACCAAAATAGGTCACTTTATGTAAAACTTTACTTTCATATAAGAGGTTAAAAAAAACATGATATTTATGGCTAGTACGATTACTACAAACGCTTAAAATGACCAAGAAGGACCCCTATAGGTTTGTAGTGGACATATTTTTGTTTGTAGTAGACCAGAAGTTGACGAAAATTGGTCACTTTACGTAAAACTTTAATTTCATATATGAGGATAAAAAAACATGATATTTAGGGGTTGTACGATTACTACAAACGCTTAAAATGACCAAGAAGGACCCCTAGAGGTTTGTAGTGGACATATTTTTGTTTGTAGTAGACCAGAAGTTGACGAAAATAGGTCACTTTATATAAAACTTTAGTTTCAGATAAAGGGTTAAAAAAATAGGATATTTATGGCTTGTATGGCTACTACAAACGCTTAAAACGACCTAGAAAGACCCCTAGAGGTTTGTAGTGGACATATTTTCGTTTGTAGTAGACCAGAAGTTGACGAAAATAGGTCACTTTACGTAAAACTTTAGTTTCATATGAAAGGTTAAAAAAACGTGATATATAGGGGTTGTACGATTACTACAAACGCTTAAAATGACCAAGAAGGACCCCTAGAGGTTTGTAGTGGACATATTTTCGTTTGTAGTAGACCAGAAGTTGACGAAAATAGGTCACTTTATATAAAACTTTACTTTCAGATAAAGGGTTAAAAAAATCGGATATTTAAGGGTTGTACGATTACTACAAACGCTTAAAACGACCTAGAAGGACCCCTAGAGGTTTGTAGTGGACATATTTTCGTTTGTAGTAGACCAGAAGTTGACGAAAATAGGTCAATTTACGTAAAACTATAGTTCCCCTTCTGAAGCGGAACCACAGGCCTGCGTCTAGAGAAATCAAGGCTCAGCGCTCCCAACTCCGCCAGGATCTCATGGAGACATGGAAGGTGCGACTTTATCAACCACCGTGGGGAACCACCACCATCGCAGCGGTAGGACCGATCATGGACGAGTGGCTGCACAGGCGGCACGGTGACCGGATCCATCGTGAGGTTACGCTCCAGTGTCAACACGGCAAGGGGTCCGGCGAAGGCACCGCACTCCACACGCTTGTGGAGCGCCCAGCGTGGGACCTCGTCGTGGCGTCAAGGCGTGAATACCCTCTCAGAGAAAACTATGTTTTGAGCCATGGTCTCCAGCGGGAGTAGGTGGAACGTGGCCGTGTCTTTCTCCGAGCACGTCATGCTCGAGAAGGTGGCGGCCGACAGGGACAGGGAGCGTAACCTCCCTGCTGAGTTCCGAAGTCGGTGGCCAGGGCACCGCAGACTCATGTACTATCAGCTGCAGTGCTGAAACCCCGCAGAACGCACATTTACTCACCGAGGCTGGATAAATCCCCACCCAACCCCAGACAGACGGCACGTTATTGGCCAAAGTCCGCCGGCGCCACAGGGAATACTTCCGAGTGCGTATCTGGGGCGCCCAGCAATGAACGAAGGGGCGGCTGAGGTATTGGACACCGTTATATAAAAAGGAGCTTCGCAAAGACCTGCTCCTCTGAGTTTCGCAATGGGCAAGGTCGCCGCTGCTCACCAATGTCTTGTCTGTTTCAAATATCCTTTGATAACATTAACACTCTCAGCACAATATACTCGTATGTATCTTTTGCAAAACAAACAAAAATATCAAGAAAAGTTGGTGGTATAGTTATATAGGGCTTAGCATGTTATCTAGGCACCTTATAATATTTTTCAAGATTGTTAACTCTGTTGTATTCGATACTTCTGCCTCCCGAACCCTATGTCTAACCTGGTGTTGTACAACATGTTAACGTCAGGACTTGGGGCCCTATTGAATCAAAACATGCGTAACTAATTGGTTTTTATCTTGATCCACGCTCATACGCCGAGATGGGGTCAGACAAGGCCGCGTACTTTGCACTTCCTCTTCAATTAAGCCTTCAAATTGGCTACTATACTGTATTATACATATACATACGTAAGGCAGACATTACCTCATCGCCACATTCATATCTTGAGCTTGTATAACTTTTAGGACACTTGCAGCTTCTGAAACTCCTAAATTTATTGGTTCAGCTTTTACTTTAGGCACACACACATACGCTTCAAATTTCATCCTTATTTCCTAGAAGATGTTGTTACGCCAATATTTCGCCAGACACTGCCCAAATTAAGCTTGTCCTGTTGGGATCTAGAACTAATAAAAACATACCTATTGTATATTTCTAACTACATACAGATCATCTTTCTATTTATCGTGTGCTTTGTGTATATATGCCAGAGTCACGTACGTATGTCAGCAGGTGTACCACGATGTAGGTAGGGATGAGTTGGCATTCGAAGATGTTAATAACGTCCCCTAGCACCTTTTACGAATGTGTACGTATACAGCGCTTTTTTGCGTTTATCGTACAAGTAGACGAATAGAAAAATACATAGAGAGGTTTTTGGCATCAGTAGGGGATACCCCTCAGTCTGAAGATAATGTACCTAGACAATTTACATTTCCTGTACCGCCAAGTGTCCTGTAGCTTTGTAGGTGGCAATAACGACCAGATGATGTCATAATCAAAAGCAGGCGAGTGTATTAATGTACTGCTAACATTGTATCTCTTTACGCTGTACCTTGTTTGATTCAAGCTTACAATCTGGAGAAAGGCTCACTGTGCATGTAATGTATAAAAGATTCAAAAGTACCATATAAAACGCTAGTGAAAACTATTTCTGCGCGTCCTCATATTCAATTATAAAAACCTGTTCCGAGTTGAATTGTATGATATAAGTAAGAAATACACAAGCAGTAATTATTTTGTGCATGATCTGTTATTAAGTTAATAAAGCGTGTGCTAGTTAATAATACAGGGCAGTTTAATATCAAAGTTGGTTCAATGTCAACCGGCCTGCGCGTGATATCAGCTGATGTACATATATTTTTGTAAATAAATAACTAAGGCAGCACCAGCACTTATTGAAAAGTACCTTATATAATATTCATAATGCCATATTTGGAATATTACCTATGTTCGCCCTCACACTTCGAGACTGACGTACCTACAATACAAATATACCTACATAGTTTGTTTCGCATTGTAGGTATATTCGAGATTCCCTTTCCTCGGTCTTAAGATAGCCAGTAAATAGAGTAGGTAAAACATTTAAATTTGTAAGCACTTACAATGTTGTGTGTGTTTTTTTAAGTGTATTGATTTACGACCGCATGGATGTCAGTCGGAAAGACTTATATTTACAAACCGCATTGTGAGTTATCATAACATCGGATGACAGCACGAGCCTGAGAATACTAAATAAATATACATACACAGAGAATCATTGTATGTATATCTCTCACTTAGTTGGTTCAACATAGTGAACGCGAAGGAGTCTTGGACCCCAGAGATGTTACTAGACTCCTTAACATAAAATAACTGTAATTGAGTTCCGCCTTCTGTCTGCTAGTTTACGATCTCCGTGCGATAAATGATTTTGGCTCAGTCACATCACAATTCACAACCCTCCAAAGTATAATCATTTAATCAGATTGGCATCACTAACAACTTTTTAACTGGGCAGACATAAGGTGACAAAACAGTCTCGGCAAAAAAATCTAGTTAGTAGGAAAACAAAAACTTTTTTCCTTTCGCCTTAAATCCTTCCATTTCATTGACTAGTCAAAATATTAATATGAACGGGGAAATCTAGTTCGTGGAGTAATTCTTATATATTTCGTAGTACGTGCGTCATCCATGCAGTCATTAACCTTATAGGTATCTAAAGATGGATGAATACCTTGTGTTTGACCTTGACGGTTTTTGGTTGGATCGAAAACCTTTTATAAAATCTTTTATGTTAGAACCACGGGGATGTTTAGGTTTGCCAAAATAACGTCTTTTTACATTTTGTTTATTCCTTATTACTTTAATACAATATCGAGGTCATCTGTCTGCTTTCGGACTCGAACTGTTTGTTTTTGTTTCGTTCAAAGTGCGTGAACCATCGAATACAATACAATCACTTGTACTTACCTGAGATTTCGCAGGGAATTGTTGATTGTAAGTGACTCATGGGGTATCAAATGACTTGAGTAGGACGCAATCGACCTTGCCACTTGTCACCTGCCATCTTGACCCCCCCCCCAATCTTTATTACTGTAGTAATTAAGTCACAATTGGAGGTGTCCGATAACAGATTGTACATTGTTGTTTGTTGTATGGTACAATTTTCCGGTTTTTGTTTTTCACTGGACCCAATTACAGAGATGAAAATCCCCATCTTATGTCTTCATCCAGGCACCAAATATCAGCCAAATCTGTTGAGTAGTTGTAACAACTAACGTAGTACAACATTACATTAATAAAAGCAGATCAAGTTAAATCCGATGTTTATAAATTTATAAACATCGGATTTAACTTGATCTCTCTTGATCCAATTGGAAGTCCAGGAGCCAGGAGCCGTAATAATAAAAGAGAAACGTAATAAAATGTATCAAACAAAACCGTAAAATTTAATAAAGTTATGTGTAATTAATATCTAACATAAACCTAAATAAAGAAATAAACGCAGCTAGCAAGTAAAATTTCTCCACTTTTCAGACAAACATTGTGCTGTGCCTGACCGGGTCTATAATTGTAACTATAGGAAGCAATAAATGTATTGAGTACTAGCTGATCGCCGCAGCTCCGCCCGCGTGATTTAGTTTACTTATTCCCGGTTCCCGTGGGAACACATTACCGGGATAAAAAGTAGCCTATGTTACTCAGGGTGAATGTAGCTTTCCAATGGTGAAAGAATTTTTGAAATCGGCACAGTAGTTTTTGAGTTTATTTATTACAAACATACACACAAAAATACAAATCTTTCCTCTTTATAATAGTAGTGTAGATAGTGTACATTGAGCTGCTTTGGTTGTGACTCGCTTATCATACCGATTTGGTTTTGTGACCAGGCGCTTGGCGCGTAGATCCTTTCGAAAAGGCTCTAATAAAAACTTCTATCTATTTCACCATTTCTGGTTTCGCTGTCATATTGTCTCCAAACAATCCTCCCAGAAGCCCGTTTCTGTAAGATAATCGGTGTCCGAGGAGCTTAGCCATTAAAACTGATTCATAAATCATTTAGTAGGTACTTTTATCGCCGGTATTATATATTTTGTGAGTTTTGCCTCCGGCAAATAAATATGTACCTACAATTTTATTGTGGAACACAAATATAATCTTTCCCTAAAACATTTTTTTGTAAAGGGTTAAGTAACTTTGTTGTTGGTGATTCAACAATAACGGTGGAGATTATTATAAAAATGTACATAAAATATCATAAAATAATCTACTCCTCATTTCCATTCGTTTAAAAAAATATTTACTCCACAAAACTTATCGCAATATTTCAATGGAGCTTGTTTTAAGCTTAAACCGATCCTGTCTTAAGTTGAACAATACTAGAACGATTATTTCACCCACATTTCTAAATCTACTTGAAGTCTAAATCTAACCTAACATGTTGTGGATCCTGGGCCAAAGAGATTGATGTGATAGTTATACGAGATAAAGAGTAAATATTTAAATAACCTAATAATGTAGACAAAGAAAACTTGCAGTTCTATTAACCCATATCGAAAGATCAACGGCCTCATATGTGTCGAGACTTCGAGAGTGTCGCAGACGACTATCACCACGATCCACAAGTGTCGGGTCCACAGTTCCACCAGACGACGTTATCTGTGACTTGCCCTTTATCTGTGCTGTAACGCTACTCGTCAGTTCACTCGAACGATCGGTTATCATCCAACCCTCATTGGCTGCCTATAAATGCTGGTTGTCTACAAACTCTGTTAACTCTCTTGAGGAGATGCATTACTGATTCTCGAGAAGCAGATAATCCAGTAAGATGAAGGAAATAGGCGCAGTTTAACTGAGAAATGGTTTCAGTTCGGAATTCATTACAAGAAACGATTAGATAGGGTACATCATAATGTTACTTAGGGTGGGGTATTCGAGGTCAAAGCAATAGCATAATAGTTCGTTAGCACAATTGAAGTTAACAAACCGTGAATTACAGGGGTTTAAGTAG
The DNA here is from genome assembly GCA_963556515.1 of Nudaria mundana. Classification (NCBI taxonomy): domain Eukaryota; kingdom Metazoa; phylum Arthropoda; class Insecta; order Lepidoptera; family Erebidae; genus Nudaria; species Nudaria mundana. The sequence goes on from OY748291.1 coordinate 23,616,600, forward strand.
GTAAACAAATTTACCCACATATTGCATTGCAAGGAGCGACTGTCCTTGCATCTATTTTCGTCCCGTGTGGAGTATGGAATATGGACTTTGCTCCCTGAGCCGAGCCCGGCCATTATCCCATCGTGTCTGCGCAAGAGTCGCTTTCCGGCCCACCATTGCATCGTACCACGTTTAAAATAAGTAGGGTAACCAAACTACAGCTTTGTTGAAAGAGATTTTGAAGCCAGGCAGGCTGTATAAATCCAAATTAAATGTTCTTAATTACCAATATAACGGATGTATAAATTATTTTAATAAATGTTACAACAACAATCACAAAATTTATTTTTTATTTTTATTGTTTTTTATTGAGAACAGAGAATTAACAGATATTACAGCAATTGGATTTAAACCATAGTTAAACAATTTAATCAACGATCACTAAATTCAGAACATTGGTACAAGAAGTCGATAGAACTCGCATATTTTGGAATTGGATTTTGTAAAGTTAGTTAGGACTAAGTTTGTTCCTGTAAACCATTCAAATTAGCAACCAACGACTGAAATGCATGATGCTTCAGTCTTATCTTTAGTTATGGTTACAGAGCACCTAGAATATAACTTGAAACATTACTAGTTTTGAACTAAACAATGCTTTGCCTGGACCGGTTTCAAAAAGTAAAATAAATCACTCGTTTTACTATCTATGTCAACATTGTTTGTAACCTATAGTTATCATAGAACCGTGACAAGGAAATACATAATTAAATATAATAGGTACAATAAATATTCTATTATATTTATGTTAAATGTACTTTGTGTTCGTGAACCTTGTACTTTGTCCACGATGAGTAGAACTTCATGCTATCACCAACAGACGCGTGCTCAGATCATTTCGGTGCACGTTTCAGTCATTGTCTCACGTGTGGGGGGTACTTTACTTATCAGAACACAACAAATAACATTGTCACTAAATTCTCTGCTCATTTTGCATTGTGCTAATGCCTTTTTGAGCTTTGCAGGATGTCTCGATGTGTTAGGGTATGATCTTATTCGTTGTTTTACTACCTATCTTAAGGTAGCATCCCGATCAGTGCATCAAGCAGCACGACATGCAGCGTCGACTGTTAATGTGTGTGTGTCATTCATTACGTGTTAATTCGGAATGACTTTGACAGAAATTCGTACAAATACATAGAGGACCTGCCGTGCAGTTTAGTTGCGATCGGCGTACTTTTGTTTTTGTGTTCTGCTTCACTGATCGGAAGGGAACCTTTATTGAGTCTTAACTTAGCCTAGTTATTAGGTTATCCAAAGCTTAATTTTTTATTGAATCATGTATGTACAAAACATATGACAGTTAACATGAAGGACTTATTTCGTAATATAAACTTTGACTCAGGCAAATAATTACCTTTGAATCATATCATTAAATATGACAAAACAAGCCAGTATTCAATGTAATATGTGTAATTTGTGTCAAGATTTTGCAATTTTATGGTTAAGGTAACATACTGTACTTCCATTGTTTGCATCATATTTTAAGTGTACAATAATACATTTATTTTTGAACCTGCAAAATATCTAAGGTTCCTAATGTAAACTCGTGAACAGACACTGGTGAAGTCATTGTGGTTTATTGCTTGCTATTCTGTAAACGCATCATAACAACTCACAAAGAACTCCGAGGCTAGTAGACTTAAATGCCAAGATTGCAAAGGTTAAATGTACGTAGAGAAAGCTTACCTCACCAGAAACAATGTTTACTTCCGCCAGTTCATACATTTCTGGTTTCAGATTCTGATATCTCTTCGTACTATCAAGCTTACGCGACATGACATTGCGTAATTTTTGTAGTTGTCCGACGGGTTAAGATGTAATAATCTCCACATTTCGCAAGTTGTACTGCTTTATGTGGCTGTATAGTGTATAGTTTAGCGTATATTGCGATGAAAATAAACCTGTACATTAGGATTTTGTTACCATCAATATTGGTTGGTCTTAAAAGAACGATTACGTACAAGTCCACTTTCCACAGATAAACAAATTCAATCATGTTGCAAAGATTTAGTCATCGGTCGTGAGCTCGGTTTTGTTTTTTGAAATGCAGTTTTATTTGTCCTCTACATAATATTTATATGATTATCTGTAACTACCAAAAGGCGAGAAAATGTCAATTAATATCTTTTTTCTTTAATTTTTTTTTCCTCAATAAACATCTTGACGCCCAACTTCTCTTACTTTTGACATCTCAACATCCCGACCTTCCATAACATTCCAGAGTAGCCTCAAATTGTTTGAATACTGATTAATAGAATCGTGTTTTACGGTCGAGTGAGTGCACTTGTACCGGGCAGAGGAGTGAAGATGCATGGTGTAGGGCTGTGTGTACGTCACCGGAGCTACACAGACGCCCTCATGTTATTTATAACTGAAGCGTCGCGTCGCTTGTAAACATGTGAGGATTTGCTAATGCATCACCAACACTAACTAAAATGTTAAATTTCATAGTCGATAAGACAAGTCTTTTGAAACAAAGAATCAATTCAATGTAGGTTAGTAGGCTAGGTAATTAAATTATTTTTATAATATTAACTTGAATTAGTTTAAAACTGTCTGTCTGAAACTAGGATTTTCCTGTAGTAGTAAGTTCCTTGTGAGAACAATTTTTTATTTTTATTTTATATTCTGATCGAAAAATGGACGCTGCCCACCTCATGGCGACGTCTCGGCGTTGTTCGGGATCATAAGGGAGAGGGTGGGATCAAGTAAAAGAGTTCTTCATAACACTCGCCGTGGTAAATACGGTAGAACGCGGCCCAGGAAGCAATTGTTCGGCGCTGGGCTAGCGGCTCAAGGCTTCCCGCTTCTGGACAATCTGTAATGCGATTACTTATTTACATATTTGTAAAATTATTTCATACATCTAATTACATAACGAAAACGCTAGCAAAACTAGACACCTACTAAGTACCTACTACAGTTAATGGCTAGTGTCTATACTTTAGTTTATAAGCGAAATCGTGGAAATAATCAATATACGTTAGTTGCTGTATTTATCTAGGTAACCACTATTTCAAAAGATTGAGCATTTATCTATCGTGCCGGCAAACTTATGACGTGGTGTTTGAAGAGTAATCACGGCCACGTGGGTAATAGTCTGATCACGCCACTCAACTCTGTGTCACCTACTACGGGATACAATATAGTGTCTGAGCAACATAACTCGAACTATTCTCCCTTTCAATCGTGAATCTTAAAATAGAAACAATACGAGTTAATTTCTGTTAGATCGTGAGTTCGTTGTACGTGGTATAGCCCCTTCACCGGCTCCACGTCCGCGTCACTTCTGTTGCCTGCTTTTCGATTCTACTCAGTTTAAGAACAGGCACCGCGCCGGTTGGTCACTGCGTGTGCCTTGTGCTCAACGTGTTCGATTAAAAAGTTAACATAACAACGGTATCTTGTGGCTGTGATAGTCTGTATGTGATATTTTTATAGGTTATATATAGCTTCCAGACGGTGAGTGAAATATTACAAAATATTAAAAACTTTCAGACTGGACATCAAAACTAGAAACCACATAAACGTTTCTTGTGACCTATCTGTGTTATAATAAAAGAAACATCTTACTAATTATTTCCTAAGCTTTGTTTGTATAGACTGCATTGATGTCATAGTGTGTAGGGTCTCCGGATTCCTGGGTTTGTTCCCCGGGTCGAACCAAATATTTTCGTGATGCGAAGCCATTTTGTAACGGAGTTTGATTATTTTAGGTACAAAAAATTTCTATATGTCTGAATCAAATATTTACAAAACGTATTTGTTAATATTTGATTCAGACATATAGACAAACTGCTTATTGTTAGATTAGATGGCGTTGTGTGTAAATAAAAGTTGTAACATACTTTAACTTTACTTAATTTTAGAAGCACAACTGTGTTGCATGTTACATTCATATCCGTAGTATTACGGGGTTAGTGGCATTATCACCCAGTTGCGGTTTCACACGAAAAATGTGATATTAAATCTGGTTGCGTTTTCACCAGATTCGTTACAAGATACAGTGGGGTTCAAAACTTTTACTTATTTCTTCACTGATACTTAGGAAGCTTACTCTCAAAAATAATTCAAGAAGCATAAATTTATGTTCATTATTAAAATGTTAATAAGTTAATATTATCGTTAAGTGCTGAACAATAATTATGTAGGTAGTTGGTATAAGAAACCAGACTGTTGTCTGCTTAGTTGGTGAACAAAGTAGTGCTATCTCTTTCTGACGTTACTGAGAGGGATTGAATTTGTCTTTCTTTATTTATTGCACTCGGCTTATTTAGTATGCTAATTAACAATGTCGGGTGAAGGTCATTCTCGGGGTGTTACAAAAAATTACGTTACGTGCGGAAATTTATTATTACACGCTTGTCACAAATATTACCGTCATCGAAAAAATAAGAATTCTACTGTGTGGACATGTGTCAATAAAAAAACTCGTGTGCCGTGCCGTAGTTAAATTAATCCATGACACTGATTATGTTGTATTACAGAACAAACATTCATCCCTTAATTTTGGTGAAGTTGAAGTGAAATTGATGTTACAAAACACCAAAGAAACCATAAGCAATATTTTTTCAGAGACTGTACAAAAAGATGATAAAAATGTAAAAGAATTAAAGGACAACGGTTTTGATTTAGTTTCAAATATTCCGGAGTTTAGAAGTGTAAAAAACCACCTTTACAGATATAGTCCCAGGAACAAGTCTTTACAAATGCCTTAGACAAAATTCACAAATCCAAATACCGTTGACATACTGGAGAAGTTTCGAAAGTACGTTTTACTTGATTACAAAGAAAACGAATAATTGTATTTGCTTCATCAGAAGTCTACCGTCATGTGAAAACCATTAATAATTATTTTTGTGATGGGACATTTAAGTCGTGTGTAAAGCCATTTACTCAACTGTACACTATACATGGCTATATTGGCAGTGACTTACAACAATCAAATATCTAGTGCTGTGATATCTTTTCACCCCACTGTGAAAAATAAGGGTAATGTTTTTAGATAGGTATATACTGTAAAGCAAGTTATTAGATTATCTTAATAAAGACTGATTTAAATTTTGAAACACTTTTTCTTTTCACTTGTACTTGTATTTTTTTTTACCGAAATACTCACTTATCAATATTCGGTGTGCTTCAAGCTGTAATCCTCATATTTGAAATCTCAATGAAAACGAATTTTGACAACGCTAAAAAATAATCATGAAATAGTCATAAATAGTCTACATGTAAAAAAAATTGTCGTATTATAGTTTCGGCGTTAAAGCTATAAGTTAATGAGGATTATGGCTGACGTTCAGTCAAGATGTAATCCTCATCTCTGGTGCAAGCAAACGGTAAACCCTATCGAATTGGTTTAGGTTCCAAAATATAGTCATGAAATAGTCGTAACGACATGCCAAATCTCAGAAATAGTCCTTCAAAGGTTCCAGAGATATAAAGGTAACCTAATGAGAATTATGGCTTGAACATTTGAAAACTTCAACTTTCTCCGGAACGCCTGCGATTTTCGGTTTAAAGTTTATGCCAAAAAATAGTCGTGAAATAGTCGTATGAACTACTATAAATTTGAGATGCTTTAATTTGAAAAAAAAAAAAGTTTTCGTTTGCCCTACATTTGTATATGGAGTACAGTCGTGTACAAAATTGGTAACTTCATACATATGATATTATTGTGAAAAATTCCGTTTAATATATAATATATCTACCTACTCGGAAGGCGCCAATAATTGTTAGATATAACATAGAAATGTATAAAGACTGATTAATGCAAGAGCTTTGGCTGTTCTCTTTGAGACAGTCTTGATAATGCCTCGTGAGTAGGTGAAACATATGTCGACGTTTATAATTTCTTCTATTTAGCGAAATCATTGCAATTATCTAAAAATTCAACATCATATTTTCCATTGTTTTATCGTGGACAGGCCAGGTAACGCCTGACTCCATTCAGCATTTAAATCCTTTGTTATTTAAACTTGTATTATTATTCGGGAGAAAACGCAACTGGGTGATAATGCCACTAACCCGTATTCCGTAGCCTAATTACTTACAGTTAAAACTTTAAAAATAATAACTAATGGCTTTTTACCGTTTCGTTTCTTTGTTTCGACTTCGTTGAGACGTTTTCAATAATTTAATGATAGTGGTAGTGGCTACTTATCAGTATCACTCGTGAATATTGCGTGAAAGTGCCAATTAAAGTATATTATTCAGTTTCTTTTCATATTTAATGTCCAAATTATTCAAACAAAAAAAAGTAACTTTATACTAATTAAATAGTAAATTATAATTTTCTTCAAAATTTAATTAGATTGTCACACTAATGAATAAACAAATTTTATCTAAAACATATTATTATCGTTTATACTTTGGGAAGTCGTTATTTATATTGGCTGACTGTGCAAAACATTAATTTAAGTCAAGTTCAATGAAATAACTTGTATAATCCAACTTCAATGTCATTTCCGTTGGGTTTATACTAGCGGCGTTTGCAATCAATTGTTAGTATGTTACACACAACGCCACCTAGTTGCCCTGTTTCCAAGTACAGAACATGACGTGCTATGTGAAAACTTGTCTATCTATTGTTTATTTAGTTAAAACTATTTATGAACAAACACACTTCTAACTTTATTTTACTGATTTATTAAGTACGAAAACTTGACAGGTTTCGCCTCCTAACGCGGCAGTAACTCCGGATGATTCTAAATTTCGTTTCACCAAGCAGTAGAAGCACAGTTAGAAGTGACTAGATAGAATCCGATCCATGTGTATTTCTTATAGGTATGTTATCAATAGATGTTGTTTGGCTAACATAACCTTGAACTTACGTGACCTCCCTTTATAAGCATTAGTTCCATTATAATTAGAAGTATTCTTTGTGGTGGAACGCCACTCTGTATGAGATATTAATTGTCTTTTTTATGTCGAGAGACTTTTACCATTCCTATTTTTGAATCAATGGCTTTTCATTTTCCACTGCTGATACATACAAAGTATACCTACATAATGAATTTGTTACCGACCTTTGTCTGTATATAAGTTCAGCAGTTCAAACAAAATATAAATAATAACAGCATTATCCGTCTTACAGTCTGTTTGTGTTGGAAGATAAACGAGAAAAGTTAGTTACTTTCAGATTTCTATGATGCAAATACGTAGTAATGAATGAATGTTACCTTACGTTAATTATGGTACAGGAGGCCAAACAAAATTATGCATAGCTGTCTTATTGTAGTCGTTATGCCAATACAGCTGCTCATTCACTACCAAATAGGTTTCATTTTTACTATTTAATCCTACAAGGTCTTTTTAGTTATTTTTTTGTATAATTAATTATTATAAGTATGTAATTCTAGAAAGATCTAATTTTGTATATTAAACGCCAACTGAATGGCATATGAGGTCATACTACTCATTAGAGCCGCACAAGTAAATGCATCTCGCGTTATCTCCAGAGTAAGCGGGTCGATGATAAGAGATCTCAACAAAGTCAAATCTATCAAATACACCAATGCCGCTAAGAACTTGGGAGTTATTATCGACAACAACTTGTCCTGGGGCTCTCATATTAACGAGGTCAGCAAGAAGGTCCACTTCACCTTTCATACACTTAAATGTCTCCAGAGTTTCTTGCCCCACGATACTAAAATCTCGCTGGCCCAAACACTAATCGTGCCGATCTTGGACTACGCGGACGCTTGCTGCCTGGATGCTACAGAGGAGCTCTTAAACAAACTTGAGCGGTTGCAAAACTTAGGTATCCGATTTATTTTTAACTTACGTAAGTATGATCATGTCTCAAAATTTCGCAAGGAACTCAAGTGGCTCCCAATCCGTCTTCGTAGAAATACTCGGTTATTATGTCTCCTCTTCAATGTCCTACACAATCCCTCATATCCTTCCTACCTGCGGGAGCGGTTCACACTGATGCGTGCATCAGATGAATCGTGCCGGCCTCACCTCTCCTACTGCCTCAATTGTCCTTCCCACAAATCTGACTTCTTCTCCTACTCTTTCTCCGTTCATGCCGTCAGACTGTGGAACGCTCTTCCAACCGATATAAGGAACTGCAGAACTGTGTCTGGCTTCAAGAAGAGAGTCAAGGAACACTATCTCGCTTCCTTACCTTAATTATTGTACGTCTATGTATGTTTATATATCTTTTTATGTATGTATTTGTGTATTTATGAAGTTATAGTTTATGTAAGTTTATTAACCTGCACACACATCAGGACCTGTTTGCATCACGATCTCCTCTCTTAGGCCCACTGGAAGAGATCTCTTTAGAGATAAGTGGCGCCATTGTATACATGTTTAGTTTGTATTCATTTACTGTTTTATTTACTGTGTACAAAAAAAAAAAAAAAAAAAAAAGTCGCTGGAACTGCGCGGTAATTGCGAGTGTGCCAGAAACAGCACTTTGTCCGCAACACAAAGGCTTTATTATAGCGCGAGCAAAGTTCCTTTATCCTTTGTCTTTCTTTACTTTCAATGTTTACTCATCAATATTGATACTTGCCTATTTGATTATGGTTTAATAGTCAACCCAATTAATTCACATAACTATGGTACGGCTTTTGTGTCGTAATGTAGTACCTAAATCTATACTAATATTATAAAGCTGAAGAGTTTGTTTGTTTGTTTGAACGCGCTAATCTCAGAAAGTACTGGTCCGATTAGAAAAAATCTTTTTAAGTTATGTAATACCTTTATCCAGGATGGCTATAGGCTATATAACATTACGCTACGACGAGTAGGAGCGGAGCAGCAATGATATATGTTTCAAAAACGGGGGAAAATTATTTCTTTTGGGAGCTTCCGTGGCGTACGCTGCTTAAATGGTTAAAGTAACGTTAAAATTGTGTACTACGAATTTATTTGCCTTAAAAAGTTCTATAAAAAAGTCCGCGATGGCAAATATCTACCTTTTAGGGTTAACGCGCTATAACGTAATTTATAGCAATCAAAATTGATTCAAAACAATTTATGGTTTGCGAAGCTATTTTTATGCTTACAATATTAATCCTTATCCAAACAAATACGCTATACGTCATAAGAATTTAATTTAGAACAAATTAGTCCTTTACATAATTTGATTTCAACGAATATCTTAAGAGATATTATAGATTTAGTCAAAAAGTACACTATTTTGGAGGCGGGCTACGAAGTTGGAGTGCGCACTGCGCATGCGTGAGTTGACTGCCGGCCGTCGCCTGTTAGGTCTACGAGGTGCCATACCGCGCGGCTCAGACGCGTGGTCGGCTCCTTACGGAACTGTTGTGTGCGAATTCTCATTATTACGAGTGTATTTTGTTTTACAATTCCTCTAAAAGTTTAGGTACTATTCTAAGTACCTACTACATGATATTGTAGTATTTTTTTTCCGATAATTCTTTTGACGTGTTCTTTTTATTTAAGTAGCTTATATACATAGTACCTAAATAACTAAATTTACACATCGTTGTAAAATGTAAAATGTAAAATATAATAGAAGATATAATAGAGAAACTGTTGTAGGGGGGCTTTATGAACGCAATAAAACCCAAAACAATGGTTTTTAGAACTTTTGTCTGTTTGTCTGTATGTTTGAAGACGCTAACCTCAGAAACGGCTTAACCGATTTGAATTTGCGGTTTGGTTTTCAATCGCTTCATAAATAAAAAAGTTATGTAGATCTAAAGTAACACGCAGGCGGAGCTGCGGGCAACAGCTAGTAATAATATATAAGTTGAAGGTATAATGGCGCTCTAATCATTACTATCCAGCCAATCGGTACAAGTCAACCTCTCCTGTGAGCTGGTATGCCTACAGACTGGACAAGAACCTATGATATTTATTATTTAACTGCTTCGATAGCGTGGTCGGTAGTGCATCGGCTTTCGACTCCGGAGTCTCGGGTTCGATTCCCGGTTTTGATGTTTCGGACTTTGGGTGTTATCTATGTATTTTGAGATATATAAGTATGTTTATCAGTTGTCTAGATCCCATAGCACAAGCTTATTACTTCGCTTGGGCTAGATGACGTTGTGTGAGAACGTCCAAAACATATTCTCTTTATACGGTAACGGTCTCGCCTATTGGATGGAAGTGTGGAACGCAGCACTTGAACATGCAGTTTAAGTAAAACATGACTTATCTCGCACTAAACAAATAAACCTTCGGGTTAAACTTAAGTGTATTTGCTAAGTAATCTTTGTTTTGGAATATAATCGAAAAAGTGTTGTTCGATTAAATTCTAAAACAATAAGGATTATTCGAATTGATTGAAACAGCGGGAGTTGCTTCGTGGAATAATAATATGAACTTTGTATTCTGAACTTAGCAAAGCAACGGTAACACACGTAATACTTAGAACTGAACCAAAGGTTTCGAGAATTTGCCAAACGTGTCCTTAACGATGTGACTTTGACCTGTTAGTCGGGGTCACAGGGAAATAAACATCGCGTAACTCGGCATGTGATCGTTAGAAATATCCGTGGACTTAATCTTCACGGTTTCCTTCTATACTAATAATCATCACTGTCAACTACATATTATAGAAGAAAGTTGCTTCCGTCCGTATGTATGTATGTATATGCTTTTGGATCTTTAAAATTACGTAACGGATTTTGATGCGGTTTTCACCAATCGATAAATTGGTTCTTAAGGAGGGTTTTTAGTAAGTACCTATATAATTTGGCAAGCGGGCGAAGCCGCGGGTTCTGAAAGGTCTTTTACCGTTAGAAAGGTATAATATTGCCCTTGAGTGCCGTAGTTAACCTGGTAATATATTACCTTGGAAATTGAGACCAAAAAACTATTTTACGACGGTGGAGCCACGAGCATCAGCTTATAATATGATCTTTGAACCAATTAAAACTAGTCAATAAGGTTATCGGTGCATGGAGGTGCGTATTGTACAGTAATAACTCGTTAACCTCCCGATAACCTGTGATATCAAGAAGTGTCTGAGGACACTCGCTACACTTATCTCGTCTTGGTGACCGTTTATTTGCTATAATATTGATGATTATTAATATCGTTCAAAACATCTTAATGATGTCCGGTCCAAGTAAAATATTATATAATTCATGTTTTGTCTAAACATAATCTAATCTGATGCAATTTTATTTGAAGTTCAATGTCAAATAATCAGTTAACGTAGATTACAATCACCTACCTGTCTGGTAGGTACATTTAAAATATTAACTTTGTACATATCCTGTAGGTATGATTGTCTACTTCATCTAATGGCAGCTGTCGACAATATAGTATATATTGGATAGAATCAGGCGTTACCTGGCGAAAGTCCATGACAAAGCAATGGTGAGTATATCTGTCTCAGAGAGAACAGCCGTTCTCTCTGAGACAGAATGCCTCGTGAGAGGCGAAACATTATGTCGACGTTTTAATGTCTTCTGTTTTAGCGAAAATTAATGCTATTATTTTTAAAAAAGTTTGAACATCATACTCACCATTGCTTTAATATAGTATATATTTGCAATTTTGAAGCCTATCTCCTAGATACTTGCTAGATTAGAAATGCACTTACGTGATTCTGAAATCATGAAAAAATTATATTTATAATGTGTTGGGCTAAGCATTGAACAGGGCTGATCTTTAATTGCAATAACCTTAACGAGTACAACGGCTGGTTGCTGGCTTTTTTTGTTGATTGTTTTTTTATTTTCGACCACTGTATTTGAAGATTTATTAAGAAGATAGCAATATCTTTATCTACACTTGACCCCGAACATTATTTGTAGATGATAACGGACCAACCTCCTCTAATATGAAAACAATATGAGCTGTAACTTTTAATAATTTATAGTGTAAGTTGGTTTAAAATAGGTATATTATTACAAATTGCGTAAGTTATGCTGCAAGCGGACTACAGTACACAAATCGTGTAGCCGCATAATTTTACAGCATCAACATGTCGAGCGAGGTATATTTTATTTTCAGGGTTCTTTTTACCACACTTTGGTTCTAGGCTTCTGGCATCACGAATAGCCCATACATCTCGATCAGACCAGGACATTATATAATTTTATGATCTCAGAAACACGTAAGTGCATTAAAAATGTACTTAGGTACTTGATTTTAACATTTAATAGGAGTTATAATGAAGTCCTGAAATAACGATTCATTTTAATGAGTAATATCCCAATGATAATGAGTTAATGACTGTAAGACTGTTCTTTGTATGTATCATTTAAATTGAAACCTACATCATTCTTAAAGTAAAAAAAAATTGTAAATTCTCGTACAAATTGTAGTTCAGTAACCCATGTAAACACTTCAGCAGATCATAATACCGCATAATGATGCAAAAAATCTTATCCACCTACGTGACTTCGGGGAGGTGAGTTCATGGTCAGTTTTGACAAATAAAACCAAGTTCATTGACACTATTGTAATGGTTATATTGACTCGTGTTAACAGTTTTATGGAATTTTGTTTAGATGGGCGTTGTCACATTGCACGATATCGTCCACTTTATCGTGACGATATCGTGACTACACGTGAAGGAGTCACGTGATTACTCACAGCATATGAGCATATGATTCGTCACTGTTCGCATCTGTTATCTCGCTCAAGTATAGTCTACTAATATTTTACATATTTAAACTGCAACATAAAAACCTGGGGATGATTGATGTTGTGTTACCAGGATAAAGCCCCCCAGACCTACTTATAGAACCTTGTTGAACCCTTAAAGTTTATCGGAAGTGGTATTAGAATTGGGAATTTGTTTATGGGAATAGATGGAGTTTTATTACTTGCGGGTTCAGGGGGGAATCCGAACCTGAGATGCTTACTTTCAGAGATATCGGGTACTGGGAATCGGGTATTTGTGTGGGATGGGAATTCCCGGGATCTTTTTTGCAGGCTCATAGAACTTGTGATGGGAGGGGGTGCAGGGGGAACAAAAATTTGTCCAGAATTTAGGTGGGAAGCTCGGTTCCCGGGATATAGGGGCTGGGAAGTTGGTAATGTCGGAAGTAACTAAATTCATCTTAACCTAATGATGTTTGGACTCTGCAGTCATTCGGTTTGGTGCCTTTCTGGTGCCATCCGGGTGCGTTGCTTGTGAGTTTAGCAGACGACCGATTTTTTGACCAATTACAGTTGCAACGTAGTAGTATAGCAGTAGCATGGCGTTTTACGTTTATTTACGCGACTTAGGCCCTGACCTGATAAGGTAAGTACTGCAATACCCATCTGCATAATGACAATTTAAACATTTCTTAAATTGCTTAACAACACATTTTATTTACGAGGAGAAACACATTTCTGCAGAAATTAAAGGTCTACTAAGAAATCAAATTAATTGTTTACACGTAAAGAAAAGGCCGTTGACATCTTTGACGGTCCAAATCAAAGAAAATTGTACAAACAATTTTAACATTTTAAATTCAAATTCAATCCACATTTAGGCCCCTGATTATTCTCAGGCCAAGAAATTAAAACTTGTAGAGAATAAAGTAAGGGAAGGCGACATCAGTGGGGCGGCAAGGCTACTTTTTAGTAGCGACGTGCTGGCTCCTTATTCTGTAGAAACTTTGACGGGCTTGCAGAGTAAGCACCCACCATCCGCAGCTGACCTCTCTTTCCCTGATCCTCCGAACAACGATACAGAAAATCTTGAGACTACTGCCAAGGATGTGCGCACAGCTGTTGACTCCTTTCGTTTTGGATCAGCTGGTGGACTTGACGGTCTGACACCACAGCACCTTAAGGATCTGTTGTGTCCGAGCGCTGGGGAAGCTGGTGATGCACTTCTGAGGGAGTTAACAGCTCTAGTCAACCTCATACTCTCAGGCAATGTGGACAGTGGCATCACAGATATTTTGTATGGGGCCAATTTATGTGCCCTTAACAAGAAGGATGGTGGCATTCGTCCCATTGCCGTAGGTAGCACTTTGCGGCGTTTGGCAGCCAAAATTTGTTGTCGTTTTAATAGTACGGAGCTTACTACCAAATTTCAGCCCTTTCAATTAGGTTTTGGTTCAAAAGGAGGTTGTGAGGCCGCAATCCATGCGCTTGCAACATACCTTGACAGTAGCGAAGATAGAGAGGTCATCTTGAAACTTGACCTGAAAAACGCCTTCAACTCTGTAAACAGGGACACCTTGCTGACACAGGCCAAATTAGAAACCCCCAAAATATTTAATTTTCTTTGGCAATGCTATAGTCAGCCAACAAAATTAATTTATAAAGACCACCTTTTGAATTCAGCCGTTAGATGTCAGCAATTGAAAGGGCTGAAATTTGGTAGTAAGCCCGTCAAAGTTTCTACAGAATAAGGAGCCAGCACGTCGCTACTAAAAAGTAGCCTTGCCGCCCCACTGATGTCGCCTTCCCTTACTTTATTCTCTACAAGTTTTAATTTCTTGGCCTGCGAATAATCAGGGGCCTAAATGTGGATTGAATTTGAATTTAAAATGTTAAAATTGTTTGTACAATTTTCTTTGATTTGGACCGTCAAAGATGTCAACGGCCTTTTCTTTACGTGTAAACAATTAATTTGATTTCTTAGTAGACCTTTAATTTCTGCAGAAATGTGTTTCTCCTCGTAAATAAAATGTGTTGTTAAGCAATTTAAGAAATGTTTAAATTGTCATTATGCAGATGGGTATTGCAGTACTTACCTTATCAGGTCAGGGCCTAAGTCGCGTAAATAAACGTAAAACGCCATGCTACTGCTATACTACTACGTTGCAACTGTAATTGGTCAAAAAATCGGTCGTCTGCTAAACTCACAAGCAACGCACCCGGATGGCACCAGAAAGGCACCAAACCGAATGACTGCAGAGTCCAAACATCATTAGGTTAAGATGAATTTAGTTACTTCCGACATTACCAACTTCCCAGCCCCTATATCCCGGGAACCGAGCTTACCACCTAAATTCTGGACAAATTTTTGTTCCCCCTGCACCCTCTCCCATCACAAGTTCTATGAGCCTGCAAAAAAGATCCCGGGAATTCCCATCCCACACAAAAACCCGATTCCCAGTACCCGATATCTCTGAAAGTAAGCATCTCAGGTTCGGATCCCCCCCTGAACCCGCAAGTAATAAAACTCCATCTCTTCCCATAAACAAATTCCCAATTCTAATACCACTTCTGATCCGTTGGGACCAGTCATCTTCAGTTTGGCCATTAACCCAATAATTCAAAAAATAAAATCCAAATTTAGCATTTGGTATCTAGACGACGGGACTTTAGGGGGAAAAGTAGAGACAGTTTTACAAGATTTAGCCCTTTTTTTTTTTTTTTTAAATTCCGCGGCCCAAGGCCGCGGCCGCTCTAACGTCCGTTGCCGGGCGTCCCTGGTTACTAGCAGAGGGTATGTCCAGTGGCGCCCGGCGGACTTTGACCACCTCTGTGGTCTCTGCGGGTGTTTGGTCGGGACGAGAATCCCGCGTCATTGGGGTCGGGTTTTATCCCACGTCAGTGAGTGAATCTGGTTGCGTGCTATGGGGCAAAGGCCCCGCAGCACGCAACCCTTCTAGCCTGCTTCTGTAAGGACGGTGGGTGGCGATCACGCCGTCCTCAGGCCCCGATCATGGAGGACGATAGTCTTGGGCGTAGTCGCGTAGTCTGGGGCGGCCTGGCCGCCGACTACGGAACTCGGCGGGGAGGGTACGCTCCCTCTCCCTCCCGGCCGCCTCCTTCGCGAGCATGACTTGCTCGCAGAAGGACACGGCCGCGTTCCACCTACTCCCGCTGGATACCATGGCTTGAAGCATGGTCCCCAGCGAGAGGGTATCCACGCCCAGACCCACTACGAGGTCCCGGCGCTGACTCGCCCACGCTGAGCACTCCACCAACGTGTGGAGTGCGGTGTCGTCGTCGATAAACCTCGCAGTGTTGACACCGGGGTGTGACCTCACGATGCATGCGAAACAGATAGCTACCGAAGCATCCATGCCCGGCAACGATCTGCGTCGCACGGTACGTGAGGTCACCATGCTGCCTCTGCAGCCAATCGTCCATGATCGGTCTCACCGCCGCGATAAGATTTAGCCCTAATAAAGAACGAGTTTCAGTCAATTGGCTTAGAACTGTACCCGAATAAATGTGAGATTTTTATATCTGAAAACACAGATAAATTAACAACAATCTCCAAATTCAACTGTCTGGCCCCCAACATAAAAGTTTTGGACAAAACTTCTTTACGCCTCCTAGTGGAAAAGCCATCTTCTAAAATCGGGGACCCTCCCCGATTTTAGAAGATGGCTTTTCCACTTTTATCGAGGAAAAAATTCAAAATTTTGATCAGGTTATTGATAGTCTATGTAATATCAGTATTCATTCAGCTTTCACTATTCTTCGTTTTTGTCTTTTCGTACCCAAATTTACACATGCCCTCCGTTCAGGAAAATTTTGGAAAAATGTAGAAATTTTGGGCAGACTAGACAACTTAATACAAAATTCTTTGTGTAAAATTTTAAATGTAAATATTAATGACCGGGCCTGGGTCCAAGCGTCTCTTCCAGTTCGCTTGGGTGGGCTAGGTATTCGTAGAGTCACAGATGTCAGTCTGCCAGCATTTCTGTCGTCGGTCCATAGCACCGAAGAATTAGTCAGGAAAATTTTGTCAAATACACTGATTGATTCCGAGGTGCGATGCAAGACCGATGCCATAAATGCTTGGAGGATGTCTTGCCCCGACACTGACCTGCCCTCACGCCTAGGCTCACAGCGACTGTGGGATTCACCGCTCTGTAAATTGAGAATTAATACACTAATTGACACTTCTGTCAATATTTAAGAGCGTGCACGCCTACTAGCTGTTGGTGAATGGGAGTCAGGGTTATGGATCCAGGCGCTCCCATCGCCCAACATCGGTACAATGTTGGACGACACTACCTTCCGCATTGCCACTTGCCTTCGGCTGGGTACACCTTGTGTATCCCCGCATCATTGCACCTGTGGAGTAGCCGTTGATAATCTGGGACACCATGGCCTTTCTTGTAGCAGAAGCGCAGGTCGTATACCTCGGCACGCTATTCTAAACGACATAATTCGTAGGGCTCTTTCCACCGCAGGTCTTCCGGCCGTACGTGAACCAAATGGTTTAGCACGAAGCGATGGAAAGAGACCGGACGGTATGTCGTTGCTACTGTGGAAGATGGGAGGGCTTTTGGTGTGGGACGCTACATGCGTTGACACCTTAGCACCTTCACTTCCAAGCACATCCGGATGTGCCGGCGCTGCTGCTGCATCGGCTGAAGGCTTTAAACGGCGTAAATATGCTAACCTAGCAGGTGATTACATATTTGAGCCGTTTGGGGTTGAGACACTGGGGTCATGGGGTCCGAGTGCTCGCCGCCTTTATAGAGACATTGCTAAACGCCTAATCGATGCTTCTCAGGACCAGAAGGCTGGCTATTTTCTGGCCCAAAGAATAAGTATCGCCATCCAACGTGGCAACACATTCAGCATTCTGGGAACCTTCCCAGTCGGCAATGACGCGAAAGATTTTTTAAACGATATTTTGTAATGTAAATATTTTTAGTCTATAATTATGTTTATTTTGTATATTGTAATTCTTATTGTAAATAAATCTCCTATTGTTTTAATTCAAATTTTGCACTAAAACGCGACCAATATTGTAAATATATATATACAAAAAAAAAATTATATAAGTATCGCGCTGAAAGTCACACGTGGCGAGTGTACGCAAACATTTGGCTTGGCACCGATTTGAAACATGAATAGGTAGCACATACAAATAATAGTATTTTATTAAGGGCCCAGATCGTGAAAATCACCGAAAAGAGTGTTACGATTTTTCATATTTAACCTATTTACATATGATTAATAACAACGATAATTTGTATATATTAAAATGAAAGACCAAAAATGATGTTAGTGCTAATTTTAACTCTTAAAACCCTGTAGTTGTTATATAATAAACGTCAACAAACGCACAAAATTGAGAAAAAATTCGAAAACCTGCCTTCGTATTTTTCAGATTTAACCCAATAAATCAACACAAATTGATAAAAAGAAACACTTTTTGAACACTGAAAAAGCCAATAAATATAACCATGTACTTTTTTTTGTACCTTTACAAACAAAGACTTCCCCTTTTAAAGCCCTAAAATCTAGATATGTTTTACGTAAATTCTCCATAGAAAAATGTATGCAAATTCAAACGCGTCCCGATAGAACGATCGTCGCAACTAATCGCCAGTGCGCCATAGAATTTCAAAGTGACTCCACGCGTGTCGGATGCTACAGCAAAATTACGTGTTGTGAATTTGTGTTTTTTGTGAAAAACTGTAAGTACAATATTTTTATAACTAATTTACTTTCAGTAAATAGAAAGTACCGATATAATGAAAGTCTGAAAGAAAACTATGATGGAACTAGATATAAATCGTAAGAAATACAAAATTATTTACTTTGTTGCGTAGGTCATTTTATGAACCTTGTAAAGTAGGTATCAATTCAGGCTTGAACCAATCAAAGCCCTGCCCACCTTATTTTCTCGAGATATGAACTGGCGGGGTATATAGTTCTCTGCACGACATACATAGATTTTTCAACATGATAAAGGCAATAGGTATCATAAACGTAATTGGTAATCGAGGGTCTCTTTTCGCAGGATAATTTGCTGAGTGCCATGCCAGCGAAAAGAAAATTTAGTACGCATTATAAAAACGTGAAAGCCAAAAGATCTCGGAATAAAATGTAAGTTCCTCCCTACTTATTTATTTACCTGCCTACTTGACTACGTCTTGTCCTAAATACCTAGAAAAAAATTACTAGATTTGTGTTAGTGTCAAGTAAAAATCCTAGTTTTATTACTTTTATTTGTGTGTATGCTTATCATGTCTTAGTAGTAATAATAATATAATCTATTTGCATTTTGAACAGGGTAGGTACATTACAAAGCAAATAGGTACAATGATTTAGATCGCCTGATTCAGACATATACCTACAACAGCATGTAAATATTGATTTGACATGTAATTAGATAGGTACACAATTAGGTATGTCAGTCTAAGAAGAAAAATTACAATGTCCAGTAGGTAATAATTACGTAATTTCAATATCTATATAAGTAATAAAGTCAATTTCTATAGGAACAATTTTCATAATTATAAATTTTATTACATAATATAGTATTAGTTTTCATATATTTATGTATTTCAAAGCTTCAAGGCTTCAGGCTTCAGGCCAAAACGATCAACGGGTGACCTCCTGGCATTCGTCACGCATGTATGGGGTGGGGCTATGGAAAAGTTTGGCGAGTCCTTGGCTATTAGCCTGGACATCGCCAAAGCTTTCGATAGGGTCTGGCATGCTTCGCTCCTTTCCAAGCTTCCGGCATATGGTCTACCTCCTCAACTGTGCAGCTGGATTGCCAGTTTTTTAAACGAGCGCCGAGTGCGGGTCCTCTGCGATGGCCAGGCTTCTCGCTTTTTGCAAGTGAATGCCGGGGTACCGCAGGGGTCCGTACTGTCACCAACTCTCTTTCTTCTGCATATCAATGATATGCTTTCCCTCGGGAACATTCATTGCTATGCAGATGACAGTACATTGCACGGGAGTTACTCGGTTCGTCCGACGGCGGGGCGATCTGTGATAGAGGAGGAGAGACGACATCTCGTGGGTGATCTCGACCGAAGCCTCGACAGTATCTCCCAATGGGGTGCCGAGAACTTGGTCGAGTTCAATGCCCACAAAACACAGGCGTGTGCATTTACAGCGAAAAAATCCCCTTTCCTTCCCCTACCCACTCTTCAGAATGCAATATTACCAATGAAGGACAATCTAGACATCCTTGGCATAGACGTTCGTCGAGAGCTCAATAACACAAAATACATTGAGAGATGTATTGGGCTAGCTTCGCGGAAACTAGGAATACTGAACAAGGTAAAGCGATTCTTTACACCGCACCAGAGGTGTCTGCTGTACAAAACGCAGATTAGACCCTGCGTTGAATACTGCTCTCACCTCTGGGACGGCTCCGCGAAGTATTTGCTGGACGCACTCGACGCTATGCAGCGACGCGCTGTTCGCATTATAGACTGTCCGGAGGTAACGGGAAGCCTTGAGCCGCTAGCCCAGCGCCGAACAATTGCTTCCTTGGCCGCGTTCTACCGTATTTACCACGGTGAGTGTTCTGAAGAGCTCTTCAACCTGATCCCACCCTCTCCCTTCCGATCCCGAACAACGCGTGCCGGGCAGAGATGTCACCCTCATACCGTGGAAACCGTCTTCGCGAGAACCGAGCGTTTTAAACGATCGTTTCTCTGCCGAACGATGGTGGCTTGGAACGCCCTGCCTGCGCACGTGTTTCCTCCTACATATAACCCTGGGCTCTTTAAGCGAAGCGTGAAGAGGCACATTACAGGGTCGTCAAGTTGAGGGCCACTCTCTATAGTATTCCTGTGTACTGTGAGAGTCGCCCTCAATTGCCAGACGTCGCCTCAGCTTACCATCAGGCGAGTGGCGTCAATTTGTCGACCTAAATATAAAAAAAAAAAAAAAAAAAAAAAAAAAAAGCAATGAGTTTGCTTACACTATTATTAGTGACAGTGCCTGGCGTAGGGTTGTACAAAAATTACAAAATAAATAAAAAGTGGATATTGATGAATAATATTTCCAGTACTGAAAATGAAGAAAACCTTCAGGCCGAGACTCCGAGCAACACTGCTACGCGCTGTATAGAGGTAAGTTGTTATACGTAATTCTTGTAGACTTGTTACATAAATAAACAAACTAGCTAGTGATGGGCGAAGACAAAATCTCAGTACCTACAGTTTTTTTTTGCAATATTTATTATTTTCATTGTGAGACAAACACATACTTCTCAATTACTTTCTCAAAAGAAAATTCACGTTCAAATCTCGTATTTTACCAAAATCAAGAATTTTTTTTGTAAAATATTATCTTTTACGCGACTGGTGTACGTATGTATGTATGTATACTAAGTAATATATCTTTGTGGCACGATAAGTTCAAAATTATTGAACCGATTTTAATGTTTTTAGTATCATTAGAATTGTCTTCTAAGCCCGAGTGACATAGAATAAGTGACGCCATAAAAAACCAATACGTATAGCGTAAAGGAAATTTATAATTTCTGTTCATCACGAACATAATATTGTATGAATTCTTTTGCACTTTTATATTTGTCTTCGTCAGTTATGAATATAAATAAATAAACAATAAAAATGTTAAAACCCGACAGATTAAAAAATGAAAATGTGTAATAAAAATAAATAACAACACCATTGTAATATAGCGTATTTAGCAGTCGGGGCCTATTTCTAAAGAAATATTTAGCTAGTCAGGAATATCTTCGAGCCTGTGAGGATTTCAATGGGTCTCAACTGTTGAATTCCATTTATTACAATAGTGTTCTTATTTATTTTTATGTAACATAATTCAAGACCGTAGACTTGTTTTCTTTTTACCTTTTGAGTTTTTATGCATATAGTCGGATTTATTAAATTTATGACGTGATAACGTCTTATAAATCGATGAACACCGGCAACACGCACAAAAAAGTGTCACATTATGTCACGCTAGGGTCAAGCGAGAGCGCAGTACAAGCGATGGAGAATAATATTATGACGTTATCCGATAAAATTATCGTCCTAAACCGACTTTACAAGCAACCAGTTTTTTATTATGTTTATTTATTCACTTTCATAATTGACGAAGACTGATAAAAACGTTTAAGATTTTGATCTAGTGTTCTGTGTTTCAAAGATGTATTCTAAGGGAGTTCTTAGCTATGTTTGAAGAAATTTGGCCCATACCTTTTGAATTATTTTTTATAATAAAAATCAAGCCATTATCTTTCTTTACAGGAACTAGTTATTGACAACCGTCAAGAGGGAAAGGTGGATGAAGTGGAAGTTGGGCGTAGAGTAGTGGATATTTCTTTTTTTTTTAAAGCTCTTCAGGCCATAGGGGACCACGGTCCAATGGATTGTAAGTTAAGTTACCTCAGTATAATAGGTGAAGTAAAAGTTGGTCTGGACTCAAAACTCATCATAAAATGTAGTATGTGTAATATGAAATTTACTGTGTGTTTGGTTGAAAAGAAAGAAGATAGCATGGAAGTGAATCATCAAATTGTGTCTGGTATCATATCATCTGGTGGGAGCTACTCTCAGTTAAAAACATTAAGTGCCGCAGTAGCCCTACCAATCATGTCACCTTCATTGTACAATGAAATTAATAATACGGTTTGCGATTGGTGGGAAAAGACAGCAGCACATTCCATGGCAGAAGCTGTCAAGGAAGAAGCGGAGTACGCAGTGTCTATAGGTAGTGTTGATAAAAATGGTACACCATTAATATCTGTTGCTGTTGACGGTTGTTGGAGCAAGAGATCTTATGGTAAGAATTTTTCCGCCTTATCCGGCGCAGCTGCGATAATTGGCATTAAAACTAATAAAGTATTGTTTTTTGGAGTTAAAAATAAATACTGCGTAGTCTGTGCACGAGCCGCAAAGAACAACAGTCAGCCCCCGGAACACCATTGTTTCAAGAATTATTCAGGATCATCTACCGGGATGGAATCGACCATAATAGTTTAGGGGTTTAAACGTTCCTTTGTTGATCACGGTGTAATTTATAATAAATTTGTAGCAGACGGCGATTCCAGTACTTATAAAAAAATATTAGATTCGCGTCCGTACGATAATTTAATAGTAGAGAAAATTGAATGCAAAAATCATCTTTTACGAAACTACTGCAATAGCTTGGAGAAATTGTCGAAAGACACTAAGTATCCTTGCGAGTTGCGGAAATTCCTAAAAGAAAGGTTTTTGCGTTTAAGAACGGGTGTAAAATGCGCGATTAAATATTGGGGGGATCAAAATCAGTCACTCGAAGAAAAAATAAAAAATCTTAGTGAAGATATTCTAAATGGTCCACAACACGTATTTGGTAATCACCAACATTGCAAGGAGTATTTTTGTAGACCTGACACTCGTCGAATAGAACCTGTTGGGTTACTTCCAGCAATTGTTGGATGCGGATTAATGGACGCGGTAGAAATTTTAAGTAAAAGACTGTCATATCATTCTAGAAGTTTAATTCATAATTGCACAAGTAATATAGTTGAAAGTTTTAACGGAGTAATTGCCAAATTAGTTGGGGGTAAGCGTGTAAATTATTCTTCCCGTGGTTCTTATGCGGGCCGATGCGCAGCTACTGTTGTGTCTTTTAATACGGGATCGATTCATAGTAAAACTCATGAAGTCATATTTAAATCTAGTCCTAATCCTTTGATCGCGAAAGTGGAAAATAGTAATCGTAGAAACCGTTTAATTGCTAAACCTAAATTAAGATTGAAAAAAAGCCACAGCGCTGTATCGAAAGACGCTCACTATGGACCAAACTGCGAAAAACCTGATCTGAGTCCAGAATTATATGAGAAAGCCAAGTCATTTTTTTTTAGTTGATTTAAAGTTGTCTTGTGCTGAAAGAGAGGAGCTTGAAAGGTCGACCCATTTGCAAAGAAGTAGTGCTGAGTGGATGAGTACAAGGAGAAAATTACTAACCTCATCATCGTTCGGGGAAGTTTGTAAAAAACGAGAGAGCACAAGTTGTGCTGCTCTTGTTTGTAAAATCGTTTATGGTAGTAATATCTCCAGTTTGCCTGCTGTACGGTACGGTATCGAAAACGAAGAAACTGCAATTAGACAGTTAGAAATTCAAGAGAATATTAGTATACAAGGTTGCGGTTTGTTCGTCGACGATCAATATGAATTTCTTGGTACTACACCAGATGGCATTTATGCAAACGGTTTAATTGAAATTAAGTGCCCACATTCTTTAGCTGGCATGACTCTTGATGAAGCAATGGCCAAACATACCTTTTGGGTTAAGGACAAGGCTTCCAAGGGTTATGTCATAAATAAAAATCATTACTGGTATTTCCAAATTCAGGGACAGCTACATATAACTAAAAGAAACGTTTGCATGCTTGGCATCTGGTTTGGTGCTACTGTACCTATGAAAGTTTATATTATAGAAAAGGACGACAAATTTTGGAAGGAGAAAATGGAGATGAAATTAGTTAGATTTTATTACGATTGCCTCCTTCCAGAATTAGTTGATCCTCGGCAGTCACGAAGCATGCCTATTCGTGACCCGCCCAATGTCATAGAGGCTATGAAAGAGAGGAAAGAAAGAGCTTTACGTGTTTTGAAAGAGAAGAACGTCTAATGATTTTGAAAGAGACTGAGGTAACTTAACTACCCAGCCGGTCGATTCACGTAAACACGCCAGTTCAAAAGTCGTTTTAACTTAGAAACTTAGAAATCGCCTTTTGGTTTTCTGTTTTTAACGCACTTACTTATCTAGTCTTGGATTGTCATAAATCTTCCAATAGCTCAATTTCTATACAATTCCTATACGATTTTGAAGAGTTACCTGGTGTAAACCCAAGGTCCGATCCTAATGAAATTAAAATGTGACCACACGGGATCACCAGCTTTCAAATAAAAAAAAAATCATCAAAATCGGTTCAAAAAATACAGCGAATTGAGAATCTTCTTCTTTTTTTAAGTCGGTTAAAAAGTGTGCGAAGTGACATTTTTAAGTCACTACGCTACGGTTTTTATTACGTGAATCGGGCAGCTGGTAACATTTTCATTCTGATAGGTTTTGCAATAGCAATTGATTTTATCATCAAATTAGTAGAAATCAGAATTTGATCAGTAATCATTAAAATGAAAAAAACATTAGAAACTCTTAAACTCATATTTTGTTATTGTTTACTTTCGTTTAATTAAGTATATGAATAATTTATAAATTTCATGTTTGTTTATAACTAATTTTTGTACAACCCTAGCACGCTTTTTAGGTGGCGACTCATATTTTGTTTACTTTTAATTATATGAACCATTTTTATACTTGTGTTTCATTTATTGACAATTTTTTGTACAACCCTAGAAGATTTTTTAGATTGCGAGGTGATCGTAAGCAAAAAGTATTTGAGTTTACGCAATAGGCACATTTCCTTGCGTAGATATAAACACTAGCGAGGAAAGGCGTGATGTTATTTCGACCGTACTTCCTACTGAATTTGCAATTATTTTATTGAATGAAAATTTTACGAAATAAGAATAAACTTTGGTAGTAAAATTACAAATAAATACATAGGTACTCGTAGTTGGAATTTTAGGTAAGTAGAATACAAAAAGGTCAGTCCGGACCTGCTCTTGATTGTTTATTATAAATAGAAAATCATAAAAATTGTGTCTCAAACTACTCTTATTTATTTATCTAGTAATTAGGATCATTTTATAACGAAAACTACTCTTGGAATATTTTACAAATAGGCAGTCGTTTATTTTCAATAATTCAACATTTTTGTTATGTTGTAAATATTCAACTTCAATAACAATAACTCAACGTGGAACGTTTGTCGCAAAACATTTTCAAAATCGCGCTCTCTGGGTCATTCACCCGCCCGTCGGATGATTCGGGCAACAATAGCGCTGCTGTCGCTCAAAATCGACTTTATCCGTGCGCGGTCTCGGCCCTTAATATTCAAAGGCACTACATATTAGATTTGCATAAAAGTGATAGTAAATTAAATCTTTATTAAGTTATGTTACTGCTGCTACTATGTCGTGACGATATCGAGAAATCGTTATCGTGCAATGTGAAAACGCCCGATGGACACAGATGTAGTCAATAGGATGTCTCTAATCTCTATTTGTCATTCAAACCGGTGTACAAGAACTCTGAGCCACCAGTGTGAATTTTTGGTGTTAATACTACCAGGCGTTACTTTTCGGAAGTCCATAGTTAAATAAAATAAATCTAACTACTTTGCAGTATTCCGTCACATGCAAATTACACAACTCTCGTATTTATTCATGCACAAGTCCGCCCTCCAATCCCACTTAGGCCGAAAGAATAGAAAAATAATTTTGAAAGTAGAATAATTATGAGAGTTGTGTTATCGTGCAAAAAATAATAAAAAACCTCGACACGTGTTTCGCCCCCAACCAGGGGCATCATCAGGAGATGTTGATGGCTCGGCGCACGGCGACCGAATTTTTGGTGTCTTTGTTCACTTGAGTTGACGTCAAATTGCTTATGCTATAATGCTGTAAATTGCCGCTATCCTTCGCATGAACTGTAATGAAGCTGAATTTCCAGAAGTTACTTAACATTTCTGGAATTTCAGGCTACGCAAATAATTTAGCAAAGGTGTTATTTTTCTTAATTTTTAAGACAAAAATCTGTCCGGATTATACAGTATGATGTCAAAGAAAGTGCTTCCTTTAATTTTTGTGTGCGTGACGATTGGGTGTCCTAATCGTGAATCGAAAAACTAATGTTATCTAGATTTAGTAGAAGTTGTAAAAAAATTGTAGAACCGATTTAACAATTTGTAAAATAATAATTTAAAAAAATATGGCAATTTAAATGAGGTCTCCCAATCCTTATTCAAGGATACCTATTTCTTGGTGAATCGATGCAAGTAGAAGCTAAATTTTATACTCAATTTTAGTAAAAATATAGATAAACACTTCCCAAAATATTCATCAAGATTAACAAATTTTCAAAACTTTTATAAATGTTTTAAATATATCCCTCAATCCTTACTGTATAGATTGAGGGTCATGGTGTTTTGAAAAAGTGGCTATATGTTTTAAATTTATTTTTGCATGAAGATTAAGTAAAAGTTGTCTAATAAATTGTAAAAAACCAAAACCGACTGAAATATATCACGGTTTAAAAATTATAACTCTAGAAAACTCCAAAAAACTCTATATAGTATTGTATGCTGTGAGAGAGGCCCACAATCGCTAGACGTCACGACCAGGCGGGCGGCGTCAATTTGGCGAACCCAATATATATAAAAAAAAAACACTTGATCGTAGCTCACTAGGTACTGTAAGTATATAATTAACTACGAATATATATTTTAGTAGTAATTTTCTACTAAAAGTGTATGCAGTTATTTGATTAGAAGATTCGTTATTCATCAAAATATTAACCTATCAATATTCCTAATATTACATACGTATAGGGTGACCATTAATTACTTGTGAAGGAGGCAGCTGGCAGGGTGAGGGAGCGTACCCTCCCCGCTGAGTTCCGAAGTCTGCGGGGAGGGCGCCGCAGTCGTGACTACGCCCAGGACCATCGACCTCCATGATCGGGGCCTGAGGACGATGGATTAGCAACCCACCGTCCTTACAGAAGCAGGCTAGAAAGGCTGCGTGATGTGGGGCTTCACCCCATGCACGCCTTCACTGACCGACGCGGGATAAAACCCGACCCTAAAGATGCGGGGTAACACCCGACCACCTCGCAGTGGCCATACAAGTGGCCAAGGTCCGCCGGGCGCCACTGGGAATTCTTTCAGTATCTACCGGAGGCGCTCGGCAATTGACGTAGGTGTGGCCGCGGCCTCAGGCCGCGGATTTATAAAAAACCCACTAGATTTACTAATCAATATTTTATATAAAATCTTAAGTATCGGTACTTGTTTTGTGATTATAATCTACGAAAGCTAAAATTCTTCGTAAAATTTAAGTAATTAATGGTCATCCTATACGTATGTAATATTAGGAATATTGATAAGTTAATATTTTGATGAATAACGAATCTTCTAATCATATAACTGCATAAACTTTTAGTAGAAAATTACTACTAAAATATATATTCGTAGTTAATTATATACTTACAGTACCTAGTGAGCTACGATCAAGTGTTTTTTGGAGGCATAAGTATTGAGGGACATAGTTTCTAGAGTTATAATTTTTAAACCGTGATGTATTTCAGTAGTTTTTGTTTTTTACAAATTATTAGACAACTTTTACTTAATCTTCATGCAAAAATAAATTTAAAACATATAGCCACTTTTTCAAAACACCATGACCCTCAATCTATACAGTAAGGATTGAGGGCTATATTTAAAACATTTATAAAAGTTTTGGATGTTTGTTAAAATTGATGAATATTTTTGGGAAGTGTTTATCTATATTTTTACTAAAATATGAGTATAAAATTTAGCTTCTACTTGCATCGATTCACCAAGAAATAGGTATCCTTGAGTAAGGATTGGGAGACCTCATTTAAATTGCCATATTTTTTTAAATTATTATTTTACAAATTTTTAAATCGTTTCTACAATTTTTTTACAACTTCTACTAAATTAGATAACATTAGTTTTTCGATTCACGATTAGGACACCCAATCGTCACGCACACTTAATTTTTACCTGTATTTATACATTAGTCCAACTGTGATGCAATAAGAACCATCTGTTACTACTTCAACTCGCTTGTTCTGTGATAATGAAACTCGATTGCCATTCTAATTGAATCGATCCAACAATCGTACACACCATGAGCTACGTTCATTCATCGTTTGAATGAGGTTTATGGGTCGATTTGGTGACACACTGCTTCGTGCTATATCCAGCGTCCAAAGTGCGTGTTTTGTTTAGGTTTTAAACTTGTCAATGTCACTGGAGAATCTGATGCAGATCAAGTGGACTTTGGTCTGTATTGTGTCATGTCTACGCCTTTTAATTTGTGCAGAAGAATGGTAACCAATAAATATCCATGAACATTTTAATATTATATGAAATACTATAAAATCGCATACAATTTTTAACAATTTATAATATAATAAACTAGCTTCGCCCGTGACAAATTATATACTAAAACCTTCCTCAAGAACCACTCTATCTATTAGGGAAAGCAGCATAAAAAACGGTGCAGTAGTTTTTGAATTTATCGCGAACAGACTGACGCTGCTGAGGTTTTTGTTTATACATAATATAGCGGCCCTGTACGTGCTTCGCTACGTATAAAGTGAAATAATAAAAAAATATTGGAACATCAAATTCATTTATTAAAACAAATAAATATTTTATTAATTGCTAGCTATTTTAAAACTTAATCCAAAACATTTGGATAAACAATATTTTTTGTTTTTCCATTTTGTGCAAACTTCACATAAAACATTACTAAATAGTCCGAACAAAGCCTAAACATTTGGTTTGGATAGGTGAGCCCGTTCTTGAGTTATAAAATTACAACGAAAAGTGGCATTGATTTTTTATATTGATGATAATAGCTGAGATCGGTACATACCGCTGATATCTTTATCAGCGGTATGTACACTCAAAACAATCATGTCGCGGTTCCTATACAAAATTTATCTCTTATCTAATAATCAGCTTATCATATAGAACATCTTATAAATAACTCTTCTGTAGATATAATATGTAAGTATGTCTGATATTTTGAAAAATAAGCACAATTTCATACCGTTGAGATTTACCTGGATATTTGTACCAATTAATGGGTCTTCTAACCGTGTAAAAGATCTGAAAATGAAGTATTTAAATTAATAAATACCTTCTGATAATTTATTTATTTATTATCTATCGCACTCAGTACTCCCTCGGCAGGATAACCCAGGGCAAGATGTTTACAACTTGAACTGAGTCTCGAAGTAAACTTCGTTAACCGTCCTATCTCCCTGCGGTGCCTAGAGAGGTCGCCACGCCGGGCGCCACTGGAAATACCTTCTGCTTGTAACTAGAGACGCCCGGCAACGGACGCTAGAGCGGCCGTGGCCTTGGCCTTATATTAAAAAAAAAAAGGTCGCCATTGCTATTGATAGATCCAATACATCTACTACTTATATGTATAGGCAATGCCCAGAGACCAAAAGGTTGAAAAGCCAGAGCAGCTTTCTTAATACTATTCGTTGCCTAGAGTCACAGAGTGAGCCTATGGCGACTACCCCTCTGACGCAAACTCCCCTGGCTCACCTGGAAAGCTCTCAACAGGTCGCAGCCTATTGAGAGCCTTCCCACATAGAACCCTGGTTGGCAGATCCAAAGATAAATATGTCCATGTGGGGATACATTGACACTAGAGATACCTAACAAGTGTGAATGTGGCTAATCACCACAAACCATCAACCATATTATGGTGTCGTGTCCGGGTTGCCCAGAGTCGCGCATAGATGACCTGTGTGAGAAAAGATTCCCTTGCTCGTTTTTGAACACTTCAACTTGTGGTTATCAATTGTCGTATAAACTCAGTACAGACTGGAATCTGGAACTAGAACATATATTTGTAAGTAAGATCGTTCCACCGCCAATCTCCAAGTCCTTCACATAGTTACTTAGACCAACACATTATACGAGTACGTTATAACCGGTTCCACAGGGATCAAATTTGTTGTTTATATTATTTTCACATACGTCCTTATTAAAATTAATGGGAATACTGTATTGTAATGAAGATATAATGGACTAGAATGAATTCAAGGTTAATTAAAATTGTGTTTGTATTGTCTACTGAATTAAGTTGTCAGCCGAGATACCGTTCATGTAATGATGTCTAGGTATTTACTCAATGTAACTTTAAGACCTTTTGAATAATGGTTGTTTCAATTAAAACTTGTAGTATTTCCTATATTCATTTCTGCTAATTTCTTCAAGCTATTTATAATCCATTATAATAAGAACAAGCTTAGAGCGCCTTCACACTAGCGTTTGTCCAGCGTAGGCGTTCGATGAACGTATGCGCAGCGCAGACGCCGCGACAAAGCGACGCAGTGCGTCGCGTTGTCGTAACGTTTCCTTTGCAGTTAATTGAACGCTGCGCTAGCGCGGCGCAGACGTCACACAATTTCGTTGTGGTTTCAGTATTATCATTAACAAAATCCTCCTATTTCTGGGTGGTTTAAAAAAAAGGTACTCTGAGTCGGGGTGTTAACCATACTGATTTTCCAAGGTCATCCTCGACGACCCCCGCACCTCCCCCTATAGGTCGAGAAAAATCGTGATAATTTTACAAGTCCCTGTCCCATACAAAAATCACTCAAAAACTCGGCTATGCCCGGGACCCTCTGCGACACTATATGAAGTCGTGAAAATTTTACAAGTCCCGGACCCTTCTTCCGACACTAGTTGGAATCGTGAAAATTTTACAAGTCCCTGCCCCATACAAAAATCAGTCGGGAATTCGTCTATGTCCGGGACCCTCTTTGCGACACCCTAACCCAGGGGCGCGGGTGGCGAGGAGAGGTCGGATTATGCGAACAGGATTGTATATGACAGCGCATGCGTCGCGCACGTGCGGCGCTAGTGCAGCGAACTCATGTATTCCAGCTGAGACGCCGCGACTGCGCTGCGCATACGTTCATCGAACGCCTACGCTGGACAAACGCTAGTGTGAAGGCAGCTTTAGGAATATCATTATTACATAATAATATGAGAGCGCTGAAATTCTTTCGAAAATGGATGTGCAGTAGTTATAGTAAACAAACTAAGTAGAGCTTACTGGGCTTCTTAAACTGTACAAGACGATTTTTCATATTATTTGGTTGATGTAGGTAGGATAAAAGAAATACGTTTCCCCTACTAACGTATGAATGCTACTCTTCTACTTTTGTTTCATTGATACACTGTTTTTCCTTATGAGGTTTCTCATTGAGTCAACGTATTACAGAACTTCCCGCACTAAAATAATAGAAATGATTGGGACTCCCCACACGACAGTGACTGCCTACTTATTAAGGAAGACACACTAACCTACATTTTTGTGGTAAGAGTCTTACGTTAATAGTCTTACGTAATAGAGGATTTGGTCGTTCAAGTAATTTAGGTCGTAAGTCATTGGTTTTCTCTTTCTTTCTCTAAGAATATTTCTACAGTAAATAGGTAATTTAATTAACTAATAATTAGGTCTCAGAATTATCCGACGGTTAAGTGTCATCAATCTATATAAATAAAATTGAATCGCCGTTCGTTTGTCTTACTAAAACTATGTATTGGCTGGACCGATTTGGTTAATTTTGGTCTAGAAGTATTCCTGGAAGTTCAGGGAAGGTTTAAAAGTAAAATTTTAGGCGGTACGAAGTTCGCCGGGACAGCTAGTAGTAACAAATTTACTTGCACTTAACGAAAAGAAAAAAATCACTTATCAAATCGAGATGTCTTTTGTCTTGGGAAGCCACCACGAATTCTAAAATTAGGTTCTCGTGCGCATAATCGAACCAACTAAAATCACCGACATCCTACCATTTATCCGTTCTCATTCTCACGTTATGTGTTTATAAAAAACACGTTTCACTTCTTGTTTACAACTATTCAATCACAATATTTTACTTTAACGTGTCCTAGCGTTACCTACATACACTACACCAGCTTCGACTGTATGTTTTTTAAAAGATACGATGCTATTTTCTATTATTGGACGAGTTCTTGGTTAGCGCCACTTTTTGACGATATGTAGGCGGAAATTAGACCTATATGGTATTTATAGTTATCCTTCCTGTTGGCCATTTTTTTTCAGTGTCTTAAAATTACTTAAGTTCAATTACGGTACAAATCCGGTTGTTATCAATAAAGAGATTTCCCATAATATGAAATTGAAATAAATAATCGATAATAGTGCTGCGATTAGTTACATTATGATTCATTTTACAATTCCAAATTAATGTTGCACGTAATCGTAATAACGCGTGAAAATCATTCCGTATGATAAGTATCGTGTCATATCATAGTGATTTACTAATTGACTCATGAATGAGACAACATATTTCTCTTATTATTTACAAAGGAAAATGGTTTCCTTAAAGTACTGTCTATTCGCATGTTTATATTACATTTACATGGCTATGCATGGCTATTTACATGTTAACTATTTGAAGCCTGAGGCTTCAGCTACTTGGAGTAGGGTTTCGTTACCTATTTCCGCAGGAACATATTACAGGGAGCAATAGTGTAGTCAATGCGTGATTCTAATGTATAGCTACAATAGACAATTTTAATTAAAATCTGTTCGGTAATTCGCGTTTATAATAAAATTGTTAGAAGGAAGTAGGATATAATATTTGAAGGACTTGATACCTAGTGAATGTTTATTTTATGAATACGGTAACGATTATGACCGCTGAAGTACCTTACTATCTAGCCTGGCACAACAATGCAACAATTTTGCTGTGAGGATTTAAACATCGGTTTGAAGTAACAACGAAATCCAACTTGTGGCAAAGTGTGTTGCAAAAAAATGACTCAATTGTTTGAATGTTTTGCTTTTTGTAAAGTCAAAGAAGCCTATACACTTGAAACTGGAGCACGAGCTTGTCTTAATGAGACTCATAGCAGTCTCTTATTTGTTATTCTAAATGTACAAACCCTCAATGTAAAAAACTTCCAACTTCCAAGACGAGCGACTAAATAATGCAGGAGTGTTTCATTTTTAAACCGTAATGGATAGTGGATTTCTGATTTTTTTAATACAGCACTCTCTGAATTTAGTTCTTGTATTAATATTGTCCGTTTCTTTTGTTACAGGTTGAAGAACACAGAAATGTTTATAGACGAAAATGAGACGTAAGTAGCATTTTACAAGTCCTCATCATTTCTCAACCCATTTGACACCTACTGCTGGGCATAGGCTTCCCCCAAATAGGGGGGAATTCACTCTACTGCGCTGTCCGGTTTTGTATCGCGTTTACTTAAAGAAATATCGCGGAGGAAGTGATCACTCAACTAATAGCCAGGCAAGTTAGCTTACCCGGGCAGAATCATGTAGGTGGCAGAGCACACAACATGTCAACACCGTGCAGATACGCAGACTTAGAATACCACAGTTTCAGATATTAACACCGTTGGCTCGACGCCAGCTAAAACTAGACATTTTTCAATGTTTTTCATGTAACTTTTATTTCCGTTGCGAACATTTAAAAAATCTGAACATTCTGTTGATTGTATAAATGTTACTGTCGTCGTTGCGATACAGGCAATTGTTTTCTTCAAAAACGTATTATGTATTTGAGCCGACTACAATACAATACAATATTCTTTATTGTACATTAACAATACAAATCTTTAAATTAAGTATACAAATTACACAAACAGACCATGTAAAAAAGCGGCCTTATCGCGTAGAGCGAAATTTCTTCCAGGCAACCTTAGGATGGATGAAGAATGACATGAAATAGGGTAGTGTACGAAAAGAAAGTTCAATTTACTTATCAACTCCTGAGTCAATCACCAAGCCATGGACCCGTGCATAACTTGATAAATAACTCAAGAGCAGTTAATATACACACACACATACATATGCTAGACTGTTATGTCATATCTGTGTTGGATATAATGACTCATAATAAAGTAGAAAGCATTATATTATAAATAAAAACTCAATCTTACTATGTATAATATGTTGTACGAGTATTATAAAGCCGAAGAGTTTTTGGTTAAACGCTGCTAATCTCAGGAACTACCGGTTTAAATTATTGAAAAACTATAAGTACCTTTTTTTTTCTTCAAGATTATTCTTCGTCTGAGAATAATAAACACTGAGTCACGATGTTCTAAAGTTCTTGATGGATGAATGTAAAAAAATGTATGTTGCTAGTAAATGACAAATTAAATCATATCATATGTTTCTGGATTTTAAAACAATGAGTTTGTTTCACTAAAATGAAATCAATCACTATATAAACGTATATATATAGATGCTCTCAAATCACCTTATCTATCATACTTGTATTTATTGTGATATCGGTGAAACAAAGATCAAATAACAAAGTTATTTCAAAGAGAACAATCATGTCAATGACACTACGAGGTCATTGACCAACAGCTGTAGATAACAATTGGAGTACACTAAGTCTATCACATGAGTGTTTACATTACTTCTCAAACAGAATACCGCTATATCTTTAGTGATAGTTACCGATTTCTGACGAAGTGTTTGGGGTACGTACGTAGTCTACTGCTATGATTTTCTCATCTGATTTCTGACATCTGACATTTCCTATGGTTTTTGTTTGGGCTGTAACAATCTTGTTACCACATTCGAGTAAGCACAATTTAAGTTACTCGTGTGCTAAAGTTGATTTGTGAGACATGATAGTAGAACTGTAAGGGGCTCGTGGTCTAGTGGTAACTAACAATATTAATACATTGCAAAGGCAACATCTAGTCAGGCCGGTCTTAGGATGGGTAACCATTTCTTAAGACACAGACCCCTCCGTGCCTCGGAGAGCACGTTAAGCCGTCGGTCCCGGTTGTCATACGAAGATCTATGGCAGTCGGTAGGGGTAGTTGGAGCCCTTAATCAAAAATCCTCGCGGTCTAACTACAGAACTTCGATATCGCCCAAGGGTTGTGGAGGTCAGATGGCTGTCGCTTCACGGAAAATATCGAAGTGCACAGTTAGACTGGAAAGCCGACACTAACTAAGTTGGGAAAAGGCTCGATGAATGATGATGAATAGTAGAACTGTCATTTCCTTTGCACATTTATCTTCGAACCGGATAAATGATCCGATACGAATGTAACAAAATGTGGGTCAGTTTCTGTTGTTCTTGTAATTTTTTTTTATTAATAACAATAGCAACTAATTTCCCATTCAACAAAAATCATAAAAGTTTTTGCGGTCATCGTTTTTTTTTACTTGTAAATAATAGTCGTCGGTGTTTTTTTCGTTGTTACGTCATAAAATGTAGTTTACATTTCCTAAAATTTCTAAGTACTCTTAAATAACGTGCGGCCATGTCCTCATGGTTGCGGTCTACCAACCAACCAGCTCGAGGAACGCAAAACACAAGTTACTCACTGCGCCGCCGCCGCCGCCGCCGCGCCGTCACCTTGCGTAACCAAACCTAATAGAGCACAGTAGAATAATAATATCTAATTAAATAACAGTTAAATCGATACCCGGACAACAGAGATTATATCTTCGGTCCTGGCAGCTAGCAGCGTGGGTGTGTAATTCACTACTGCCTACCTCCTAAGGGATATAGATTGTGTCCGTATTTACGTATTTAAAATCTAATTACGTTACATCTTACCATGCTTTATCTAATTACCCATATTATCATTTCAACTTGGACATGAAACCCTGGATTTGATACCTAGCCTAGATATTTTTGCACAACTCACCTGCCCTTGTTTACTATCAAGAAACTTATTGCCAAAGTACAATTATTACACAAATAGCCTATTAATTATACCATTATCTATTGTATCTATAAATTTATTCTCGATAAACTTCCCTAGACTATCGAATCGTTCCAATTGACTTGTCGCAATAATTATATATTGATTAACAACCGTTTCTCATACAGTATCGTATATGTACGTTATTATCAGATACGTTATCAGTTATTATGGACACGATCGTGGTTATAACACTTATATAGTTGTCACCTATTATCGTGAGTTAGTCGGTCAGAGCTAGCTGAAGTAATTGTATGTGCATTTATTGATTATTGTTTTAGTGATCAAAGTGTAATTTAATTATGTACGATATTTCTGAAAAGTAAGTACTAAAACCTAGCTTTTTATATTTTTGGTTCAAATTTTTGATAGGTTTCCCTTTTTTAAATTCCTTTAATTATCCTACCTCGGTTTTATTTCAACATAATCAACACTTGTTCCAGTAAGTTAGACTTGTGAACTATAATTAAAATGAACCAACGAGTTTGCGTGTTCGTACAACAACAAAAAAACTCTGAATATTAATCAGAGATGTAACAGGTTTTCACATAATTTGTTGTACCTATTTTAAGAAGCTGTCGGACTGCTAATTTGTGAGGTGGTTGTTTTTGCTCTTCATTATATAACGCAAGCCGCATAATGTTGTACTGCATATTAGGAGCCTAGGAGGGGAATTTTGTGAGTGGTCTAGCTAGTACCAGTCATTTTCTTGGTCCCTCGTAATAGAAGACAGTCCTATATTTGGGAGTATCCGCCATTTCACCACATCCACCTCTTGCAAGCAGAGTTAACACAGCCAGCGTCGACTACATTCGATAATAAATCAATGACATCGCAAAAAAATTAAAAACCGTGTTTATTGGGTCACGTCACTGACATTTTCTACGATATCATTGATTGAATAAGTGGATTGACTTTAGTCGACACTGCCATGCTAATAGGGCAAGTGCGAATTACTTGAGCGTAGTATATATACCTCGGCTCTGGGAATGATAGCTAATAATGTATTGAGCTATAACCAGCTTGCACCAGGATCCTCGTCACTCTCTCCGATTGGTTCTTATGTTTATCGTTAACCATCAAAAGGTTAAGGGTTATCGTGTCGTGACAAGAGTTACGTGGGATAACGAATAACAGTTATACAGGCTCTTTCAACACCTACAGTCATTAAAATAAAATTATCTATCAGCCGATAAGCTGTCGGAACTCGGAACTCACTATTAGTGCTATTAGTTATAAACTATACCACTTATCTGACTATTAATAAATCAGATTTTTTTCTTTATCTGTAATAATTAATCATAAAAATAAAAATGATTATGTAAGCGTTATATTAAACAATCTAGGCGAGTTCAATATGTATTTATGTTAACTCTGATAACCATTATCGTGGCCACGTGTCGTCATGTGATTTAATGACTCGTAGAAGTTGATGTTGTAATTGAGCGAAGCTAAGCGGAGCTCAGTCTTAGGCGACAAGTGTAAATCGTTTGTGGCACACGAACTCCTCCGAAATGGCTCGACCGATTTTGACCAAATTTGGCATGCTGGTCGACATCATACCCGGGAGTGCATATCTCTGAAAGCATGAAAATAGAGCTGACCACGTAGGAATAATCACCGAAAATGTCCTGGACATTACCGAAAAACCAGATGATTAAAAGGTTGCCATGGAAACACGTGCGTCAACAACGAAAATATTTTTTTTTTCATTCGATTAATTAATTTAAGTGTTCGATTCTGATCTGTAAACATTTGCTCCGCTCAACATTTGTAATTAGCAGCATGCATTGCATACCTAGTTATAAAACTAACGTAACTCAAATATTTAAGCTATGTTTAAATGCTTGAGCAGTGAGCACTATTACCTCTGGCGCTGGGCAAAAATCCAGGCCCAAACGCTCAATTGCAATACCGAACAACGTTTCCTTGTCCCGCAACTCGAACTAGTTCTGAGTAATGCCATTTTCTTGTTCACAAAGACAATCACAACTACAAATTATAGTAATTAATATCACATTGTTACAAAACGATTCAGTATTTAGCCTCATTTATAAACCTTAATACCTAGATTCCATAGTTATTCCGTGTTCGTACGTTAAGATATGTTGGACTTTGAGCAGACGTCACTCGCTAACTCAAATCCCGGTAACGAGTCGTGTGTTAGCACAAGTAATTTATCATGTAGGTGTTAATTAAATGCACTACTAGCATCAGAAATGTTGTAACTACAGTATTCTTCTAGATACTCGTAGATTCTTGCGTTATTGCCCACTGCGGTCTTGAATTGTATAATATACTTGGCTCCTAAATACACAAAAGCTTATAAATTGGAAGTTACGAGTTAAAATTATATCATAATACGCGGACAAAACAAAACCTCAGAGTACTTTGAACTTCCTCAGAGTACTTTGAACTTTAATCTTGCGTAGGTACTATGTTAGTCACGTCAGTTCGTGGTCTTTGAAGGTCAGCAGTTCAACGAATTCATCGGCACCGAAGCGTTTTACATCCAAGTAATTAGATTCAAGCTCAAGTAAAAATAGTATACCTTCTCAAATTCTCATCCGTATGTTATCTACGTATCAGACAATTGTCATTTGTCAACACATGGCTCGCGTGCACTGATGTGATATAGAAAATTCCGTAAGATTTAATGTTCTACCTACACTAAAAGCTATTTTATTATTATCTATATATATAAAACAAAGTCGTGTTGGTTAAGAGATTAATGACTCGAGAACGGCTTGACCGATTCCCTAATTTTTTTTTGTTGGGTTTGTTATTATCAGGAGAAGATTCTTTTGGACTAAAATTAAAAAAAAGTTGTAAGGATCATTAGAAAAAATGATGCGGTACGAAGTCGCTGGGACAGCTAGTTATTTATACAACTGAAAATTGATATTTTGTACATCAAAGTATTCGAACAACAAACAAGAATATTGACTGTAGTAGGCGTCAGCTGCGTGTCTTTGAAGAATCATTCTCAAAACTCGCGGCCTGATTTCATTAAAAGGGTATACAAAAGTTCTATTTATAACTCTTATTTTATAATATTTCCTACAAAAAAATTGCGTTACGTAGTGCTGCTACAAAGCCATCCGTAGATTGATTACCATGTTTACAATACCAAAAAAAATCGCCACTAAATTACCGTAGATTTTTTCTTTAACAGGGTTATGTAAGTTGTTGACTACAATGTGCGTTGTATTCAAGGTAATTAAGCACAGTATGTTATATATTCGCTCGATCACTATAAAAAGATGGACCAGTAATATCAAGTACTTACTTACCTTTTTTTTTAAATTCCGTGGCTCAATTCCGCGTCCGCTCCTACATCCATTCCCGAGCGCCTCTGGTACTTACCTACAAGCCTACAATAGAATTGGCTAGATTCAATATTGTAATTTCTGATTAGGGAGACCCGGTTTATTTTATTAATAATATGGACATGCTCACACAACGTCATCTAGCCCAAACTAAGCTATAAGCTTGTGCTATGGGATCTAGACAACTGATAAACATACTTATATATTTCTAAATACATATATTATTAATATTAAATATAACACCCAAACTCCGAAACAAACATTTGTGGATCACACAAATATTTGATTCGACCCGGGAATCGAACCCGAGACTCCGGAGTCGAAAGCCGATGCACTACTGACCACGCCACCGAAGCGGTTGTGCTGATATTATTCGAAACAGAATAATGGACGGTGAAATTGACAAAGAAAACCAGACAAAATCTCTTTTGAAGCTAGGAATTTCAATATTACTTGCGTGTACGATACACGAGTTTGGAATTTCGCCTTTGAACCGAGATAACCGAGTATGGTGTAACCGCAATATAATTTTCTCTTAGATCCAAATGGATCTTGATTTTACAAGGAAAGCATATTGAAACAGGATTTTCATATAAGTTCTACTTCCGTATACCAAGTGATTATGTGATTATAGGCGACGACAATCACCACCATCTCATACAATACACCTATTTGGTCGTTCTTGCTGTTATCGACTGCTTCGGTGGCGTGGTCGGTAGTGCATCCGCTTTCGACGCCGGAGTCTCGGGTTCGATTCCCGGTCGGAACAAACTTTGTGTGAAGACAGATACGTTTGTACCGAAGTCTGGATGTTTTCTATTTATAATATGTAGGAATTTACAAAAAAAATGCATTCTCAGCAGCAACTTAATTATTGAATCACCTTCTTGGTAATCGATTGCTCAACGCTTTGCATACTTCATAATAACTTTTGTATGCACTCTTATCGATTACAATGAACTTCACATACATTTTACAAGTATTCAAGTGCCACAAAATATTAGCGCAAATGTACGAAAGTTGCCTGTGTAATAAAATCTTTTAAGAAAATTGAGAAGTGTCAAGCAAGTTCCTGCTAATCGTAGAAATTTAGTGGATAAGGATTTAGATTAGATGATTAATTAATCCCAACGGGAAACACAAACATACAAAATCTCGTCTTTCTCGTAAGGAATAGACAGGACAGATGAGTTTATAAGCCTTTCTTGTTCTGTAATTGAAGGGTAACCTTCTCTCTCGCCTAAGTCACCACGTATTGAACAACTTTTCTGCTTTAAATATGTTCAATTTTTATCCATTTTCAACCGACATCCAAAAAAGGAAGAGATTCTCAATACGACTGTATTTTTTTTCTCCATGTTTGTTACTGGCCTCATATCGCACTCCTAGATGAAAACTCCTTTAATTCGAAATAATCTTATTTGGAGTTAATGACCTTTTCAAGTTCTCGTATCGAATACCTACACGGCGATATAACTCATGTAACAATATTGCCAACCGTTTAAGAAAAATGGCGCGGAACATGACTTTACTTGAATGAGTGTATCCCGAACCACGCGTAAACTAGTCCGCCATCTTTAGTTATTTTTTCTCCATGTTTGTTACTGGCCTCATAATATATTCGGAGTGTGTGAACCGATATTGATTTTTTTTTTAAATTGCAATCACCTACTTCCCAATTGGTCCCATTTCAATTTGGTAGCATTACCTTGACATCGACGAACATCGATGGAGCCACGTGTTTTAAAAAAAAAAGAAGAATACAAGAGTTGTACCTATGTTCAATCACGATAACTATTGATTCTTATTTTTTTTCATACTATTTTATTGCGAGCAGCTGAATTCGTGATTAGGTTGTACAGTTTTTAATCTAAGATACAAATCAAGACATAAATAATTATGACGTAATTTGTGCCATATCTGCAACGTGTAGTAATACTATGCCATGCACCTTATATCAAACGTGGACTTTGGCACATCCGGCCCCTCTTTCACTGACATAATCATATCATTCGGTCGTGGTTCCCGACATTGACCTTATTATAGTGGGCGTTAGAGGATTTCCGATGAGCCCGGGTATATATGGAACTGTCACCGGTTATATTTAGTTATCGTTCGGACGCAATTCAATTTGGTGGTCATGATATAATTTAAATCTTATGTAATTTGGTTATTGTTTTCTCTGACCTTATATACTTTTATGATTTCGATAGGTATAAATCGGTTGCTTGATACAAGAAAATGCTTGACTATGTGGCCGTTTAAAACACCTCTAACTACCGCATCTTGGAAGAAGAAGACATGAAATTTAGACCTACTTAGGGCGTGTAGTTCTCGATTTTATTGACCGAGCGAGCGAAGCGTCTCAGTTTTAACTCGAGGACTGGCCGATTTGGCGTTGTTGGTATGTGTGTCAGTTCCGGTCTACAGGCCGCATTTTTCAAACGATTTTCATGAAATTTGGCACAAGTGTTCTTTGTTGCAAGGCGCAGCTTTTGTCGAAAGCATTTTTCGATTGGGTGGAAAATGGGGAAAAAATGGGGGAAAAAGCGA
The DNA here is from genome assembly GCA_963556515.1 of Nudaria mundana. NCBI lineage: Eukaryota > Metazoa > Arthropoda > Insecta > Lepidoptera > Erebidae > Nudaria > Nudaria mundana. The sequence goes on from OY748291.1 coordinate 23,658,504, forward strand.
AAATAACGCGAGGTCTACTGTTCACAGAACCACTAGTTATAGTCCTTATCATAGACGTAATAAAAACATACTTTAAAATCTTTATTTATTAGTCTATGGTCTTTATCGACGGTTTTATCTGACGATAAACCCGAGAATACTGATGGTCATACAAAGTCCACCTCATAAACAGATTTCAACAACAATTTTCCTCACAATTAAAGACATTTTACAACTTCGTGAACTATTAAAACGTGATTTTATCGCGTTTTATTACGGTCTCGCAACAAGTATTAAGTATCCTTGTTGTGAAGTCAGAAGACAAACGTCTTGATATCTAATTAGATTTGGATGTTATTCGTTAATCAATAAAACTATGATGAAGAAAACACACGCAGCTGGAAGGAAGATGACATAGGCTATTTTCAACCGACTTCAAAAAAGGAGAGGTTCTCAATTCGTCTGTATGTTTTTATTTTATGTTTGTTACCTATCTTTGGACTGTGTACCGATTTTGAAGGATTTTTTTTTTAAATTGAACTACTTTCCCAGTGGTCCCATTTCAATTTGGTCCCATTCCGTCAATTATTTGGTCCCATTTCAGTAATTTGAAGTCGGTTGTTGTGTCAATTTTTGACGTGTGTTTTTAATCTAATATTATATAATATTTTCCTATGTGATCTTCTTGAAATGTTCCTGTAATATATTTCAAGCATCACAAAATGTAGCAAAATCTCAAATAGAATTGAGCTCAAGGCGAGCTCGCCAGGAGCTGCTACATAAATTCACATAACGCAAGTATAATGTACGTATGAGAAAGCAACGGAGAATATCATAAAGAGACGTTTATTGTGGATCAGGTACTGTCACAGTGTATAGAAGGGATATTAATACATTTTAAAGTTTACTGCAGGCACTAGCATAAGAATAGAAGATATAATAATATGAAGGATGGTTGGTATTCGTTAACATGTAATCGATTATTTTGCGGTTGACAACTATCTTACCGTTGAGATATGATATTACATTTGGAAACTGTACTAGATCATACGCTTACCATTTCTATAACACCACGTCCTCGGTCTAAATGAATGCTTGTGCTACTAACTCTTATCATTATGTACGGTATCGGCAATTAATGTAGTACGCCATTAGCCCTTTGAAGCGACCTTCATATAAAACGCAGTGTTCCTTAGACACAGACACGCTTTGCACACAACAATAGCTATTTTATCGCATAGTTGTGTTGACATCACAACTGCTACGAAGGTCATCGATGACCATCGAACATAAAATGTGTTGTAGGTTATGAGAATAACACTATAAAATATAATATGCAGAGTATATTTACAACACAATAATCACTGAAAAAACATTTGAGCGAAGTCCATAAAAATACTATCATTCACATTTTAAAATCAAATACAGATCTATAAAATATGTCACCGGAGTCGGCCAGCATTACATCATTGAGGTTATAATAAAACCTACAACACGCCCTCTTAATGTGGGACAACTACCAACATATCCTGGACAAATGACTGGTGCTTAAAATTAGGGAGTGCCTTGGTTAACAAGTCAGCAGTCATCTGTTCGGTCGACAAGTATTTTAGTTCAATAATATTATTATCAACTGCTTCGCGAATATAGTGATACCTAATGTCCACATGCTTCGTGCGTTTGTGGAATACCGGGTTAGATGCAAGCTTTGCCGCAGACTGATTATCACTATACAGGGTTACAGTATTATAATACCCCGTAAGTTCGCCAAGCACCGCACGTGCGTATACCGCTTCTTAAGCTGCTTCAGACAAAGCAATGTACTCCGCCTCGGTAGACGAAAGTGCGATACAAGATTGTTTGTAACAACCCCAAGAAATTACATTGCTACCTAACTTAAACATATATCCTGTGTAGGACTTACGATCCGCCCCATTAGCCCAGTCGGCGTCGGTAAACCCATACAAATGAAATTTGTCATGTTTAATATTTTTCTTATACAGTAGACCTAAATTCATTGTGCCTTTCAAGTAACGCAATACACCTTTGGCCGCAGTAAAATGTTCAGCTGTATAACATGTATTATACTGACTAAGAAAACTTACAGCAAATGAAATGTCAGGTCTGCTGATCACAGACAAATACATCAATGAGCCTATCAGCTCTTGATATGGTAGTCTACTATCATAATTTGAGCTATCATAAAACTTCAGACCTACGTCTATGGGCGTCTTAGCAATTTTGCAATCTTTCATATCGAAACGTTCTAACAACTGTTCGATATACGTTCTCTGAGTCAGCTTTAATTCACTACTAGTACGATCTACCTTGATGCCTAGCATATGTTTTACAGCACCTAAATCCTTTATAGAGAAGTGTGATTTTAGTGAGCTCTTCAGCTTACTAGCAAGCTGATTACAATTATTAAACGAAAAAATCGTCAACATACAAGGCAATAATAATGATTTGCTTACCAGCTTTATGACTGAAGATACAGCTCTCGTGCTTGCTCTGCGTGAAGCTCTCTGCCAGTAAGACTTGTTTTACCTTATCATATCAAGCGCGAGACGCCTGCTTCAACCCGTACACAGCTTTCTTGAGTCTGTAGACTTTATGCTCATTGCCATGTTTTATAAATCCTTCTGGCTGTGACATGTAAATCTCCTCAATACTTCTTTAAACTTTCGCGTTTTGTACACATTATAAACTTAAGACTAAGGGGTATTTTACGCGATTATTGAGATATATACATACCTCTTTATTACCCGACGTTTCGGCCCTGTTACAAGAGCCGTGGTCACGGGTGGACTGGCTTCAGCTCATCGTCGTCTTCGTGAAGTGCGGGTTTGTTCAACTACCCTCACTTCGTCGTCACTAACTATTGTGTTCGGAGAGCCACTACGGCATACCACACTGATAGTATCAGCAAGCGGGCGTTCGGTGAGGCGGCGAGTACATTTGCTGATCACCGGATTCCACGACGTCGATAGTCGATATCCATCTTCCCGGTTAAAGTTGGGATACTTTATTTCGACGGCTTCCCGCACTATCCTGGAGTAATAGTGTCCGTCAGTGGATAGGACTTGTGGCTTGTGGAGTTCAATCCAGTTGGGACCCGATTCCAACAAATGCTCGGCAATCGCAGACTTGTTTATTTGGCGGTTTTTTACAGCTGTGATGTGTTCTTTGACCCTCTCAGCGATAGTACGTTTGGTCTGTACGTGTGTTAGCAGAGCACCAGCATTTATGCCGTACGTGAAAGGAGTGACGGACAAAATTGGAACAGTACTACAAAGATACTCCATTAAGACTGTATATAGACCACACTCCAAAGTCGTAAACCACCTGCGAACCCCTAAAGATACCATTCCTCTACAGACACCGGGTGTTTATAAGGTAGACTGCAGCTGTGGTAGTTCAATCGCGTAGTCAAATCGCGTAAAAGACCCGTTAGTCTTAAGTTTATAAATCTCCTCATTCAAATTTCCGTATAAGAAAGCAGTTTTTACGTCAAGGTGATCAATCTTCAGATCTAACTCGACCGCTAGAGATAGCAACATTCTCAACGAGCCATAGCTCGTTGAGAATGTTACATACTCTCCTGTTATACGACATATCGTATAACAGGAGAGTATGTATCCATGTAGTCAACACCAAAAGTCTGGGTTAACCCCTTTGCAACTAATCTAGCTCTGTAACACACAATTTTTCCATGAACGTCACGTTTTATCTTAAACAGCCAACGATTCTTAACAATGTTCTTGTCTACCGGTCTGTCAACTAACTCCCAGACCTCATGCTTGTTGAACGAATCAATCTCATCCTGCATAGCTTGCCTCCACAGCTTATTATCAGTCGATTGCAAAGCCTCCTTGACAGTTGTTGGCTCGTTCAACTCTACCTCGAGTGCAGACATTGTTCCTGGTACTCTCGGCCGCAAATTATAGGCTGGTCCATCATTCTGTATCTCCTGTGGTAGCCCGCCTGTGTCAGTAGATGAGCTTGGCTCATACTCGTCCGCCTCGAACCAAACTTCAGGCACTGCTGGCATCTCCGCCTCAACCTGAACGTCAACATTCGGTACCGTTGGCATCTCCGCCTCTATATCTACATTTTCCACAGCAAACTGTTCTCTCGTATGGCTTTCCTCAATAAAAGGCTCGTAATCACACACAATGGGAAGAACATCTCCACAGACTTCTTGACAGTTGACCCTGGGAAGATGGTTTCATTAAAAACAACATCACGACTACGAAATACTGTGTGTTTCGCTAAATCATACAGCCTAAAGCCATTTGTTTCGTAGCCAAGAAATATACAACGTGTACTTTTTGGTTGAAGTTTATTGCGCTTCACGTTGTTAACGTGAGCGTGAGCTTCACAACCAAACACACGTAAATGTTTTAGACTTACTTTCTTGCTAGTCCAGGCCTCCTCAGGCGATTTTCCTGAGAGCCTTTTCGATGGTGATACATTAATTAAGTATGCTGCAGTACTGGCAGCCTCAGCCCAGAACTTGTGATCTAGGTTAGATGTGTACAACAGGCATCTTACTTTTTCCATGAGAGTGCGATTGAGTCTTTCCGCAGAGCCATTCTGTGGTGCACTGTACGGCACCGTGACTTGGTGGACAATTCCTTTTCCTCTCAAAAAACCCGCAAGTTCCCTGTTCACGTACTCCGTCCCATTATCTGATCTCAAGTTTTTAACTTTATTACCTGTTTGAGTCTCTACTAAATTAATAAAGTCTTTTGTGTAGCGACTCACCTTGCTTTTCAGCTTCAGGAAATACACAAACACCTTCCTCGTATGATCATCCAAAAACGTCAGGATGTACCTCTTACCTCCAAGCGAATTTACCGGTAGTGGCCCACACAAATCAGTATGAATTAATTCCAATCGTTTCGTAGCCACAGACTTTTCAGGATTGCTACGGAAAGGAAAACGTGCCTGTTTGCCTTTCAAACAAACTTCACATGCATCGCCTTTACAAGGGTCGTTCTGAAAACTAATATCATTAGCAACACCCTGCCTCAAAAGCTTCATATTATTGCCACTCAAGTGGCCAAGTCTTTGATGCCAGGTCGTTGTACTAACAGTTAGATTCGCCCTTAGACTGCAAGTCTGAAGTTTATAAGCACCTCCTACGTCATTAACCTTAATTAAAATATCGCTAGAATTCGAAAGTGTACAACCATTAGTATTAAAATTTATACTACAACCGTTCTTAATCAATTGAGATACAGATATGAGATTCATAGACAATTTAGGTATATACAACACGTTAGTTAATGTCAAATTATTATGCAACTTAACGTTACCTATACCTGTACATTGTATTTTTTCTCCACTGGCAACAGTAACTGAACCACCATGAGATTTAAACTCGGTTATCAAATCTCTCTTGCCAGTCATGTGGTTCGTCGCTCCCGAGTCAATATACCACGAAGAATCAGTGTCCGCTACAGTACTATATGCCGAAAAGACGCAATTACCAGAAGAATTTCTTTCATTCCGACAGTCTTTCTTCAAATGCCCTTTTTGTCTGCATTTCCAGCACCACGGTTCTCTCTTTCTATCATGCACATCCTTCGATCTCGACTCTACATTGTGTTGCAGCGCTTTTCTCGTCTTGGAGTCACTCGTAGTAGCGCCTCTTCTTGTTGAATACAAACACTCATCCGAATCTCCACGAGTAGTCCAACGTTGATCCTGTAGGAGCTTTGATTTTACTAAATCAGCAGTAATATTAGCTCCTGAATGCTCTAGTGCCATGATCATAGGCTCGTACTCCTTCGGCAAATCTTTGAGCATCAGCGCACCAAGAAACTCGTCATCAACAACCTTGTTCATATTCGCCAATTGCTGAGCTAATGACAATACTTCATTGACGTAAGCTTCCATGCTGCTGAAGTTCTCCATTTTGACGGCGCACAGGTTCTGGAGTATGCGAACTCTTGAACCGAGTCCTTTATCACTCTTTATCACACTTTATCAAAGATGCCTGGAATGCACTCGCCAGTGCATTCCAGGCATCTTTAGCCGTGTTCGCCGATATTAAATGTGAAAAACATAACTTTTCTACGCTAAGACAAATTTTTGCTTTTGCCATTTGATCGCGTCTGATTCGCAGATCCTGTGATGTTGTGTCATTTTTTTTTCATATTCACTTACACACGGCCAAAGGTTATCCAGAACTAATGCATTTTACATCAAAAATTTCCACTGAAATATAAAATAAAAATATAAAATAAAATAACGTTTATTATCTTTGAAATTTTCAGAAAATTATTTAGATTCGTCAGAAGTTGGTGTGACTCTACCGAGGGTTCCAAAATGCAACGAGACTGAGAAGAGCCCTCAAGAAACTCAGCTCGGCTTTTTTCAAAATATTTCATCTTAAATCTAATACAGAGTTATTTAGAAAGGAGCAATTCGTTACGTTGTTACAACCAGGCAGCCTTGTCATCTAAGAAATCATTAATACTATAATAAGCTTTATGGCACAATTTACTTTTTATTAGTTTTTTAAATTTATTGACAGATAAATTTGCTATTTCGGTTGGCAATGTATTGTACATTCGAATAAAGTTCCCCGCAAAAGAATTACTCACTTTATGAAGCCTAAATTTAGGAACAGCCAGTTTATCCTTATTTCTTAAGTTTAGATTATGATTATCACTATTTTTCACAAATTTACTTTTGTTCTTGTGGGTATACAATAAAATTTCATAAATATACTACTGAACATAATTTTCTCGTCCACGGAGTTTTTCTATCGCAAAATTATAATTCTTTTCAGACATTTCGAACGTTGGAGGAATTGCTGCCCATAACCTATTGTAGGTTATGAGAATAACACTATAAAATATAATATGCAGAGTATATTTACAACACAATAATCACTGAAAAAACATTTGAGCGCAGTCCATAAAAATACTATCATTCACATTTTAAAATCAAATACAGATCTATAAAATATGTCACCGGAGTCGGCCAGCATTACATACATCATTGAGGTTATAATAAAACCTACAACAAAATGCTACTTATATTGTTTTCTGGAGAATATTATTTTTTCAATACAAATTGAACTTTAACGGAAATGATTGTATTAGTATTGTTTGATGATAGAAAGTATTAAGATATTATTTATTATGAAGGACACTAAACTAATAGCAATTTAGAACAATAACAAACCGAGCTGTTCAATGGAAAACTATTACCGGGGACAGGAATTACTTCTAACTTATTTTTTAACTAAACTGGAATATTATCAACTGTAGGACACGCGAACACGTGAGACACGTGTCTTTGTCCCCGAAGTAGTAGATAGGTGTTTATTACGACTAACTCCCCGTGTCGCCAGCTCATAGAGTTGGTCACCTTTGTTAAGAACTAGATCCCTTCAAAAATGATTGTACTAGGTAAATCCTCAAATAAGCAAAGAAATTCAATCGTATGTTATCATTTACTTCCAGACCGGAGTCATGGTGGGTGTCAGTAGCGTTGAAGACCATCCGCGCGGTGGCGCTAGTCTTCGACATCCTAACATTCCCAATACACCTCATCCTGCAGAGGCCATGGAGGAAACGAGCGCTTTCCAGAAGAATTAAGGTAAGACAGTACCAAGAGTAGTAGACGTTTTCGATAGGTACCCCTATTTAAGCCAAGGAGTGGTCACTTTAGGACAACTAGACTGCAGTAAACCAATTCTGGTTTTGGCAGAAGACACTTCATTAAAAATCTGTAACTTAAAACCCTGAGGAGGGAGTTACATGCAATAAGCACATAGTTGACAACGATTTGTATATAATCCCCATTCCCCAGGCTCGGATAATCCAGACCACACAGAACAGCGTGACAGTTCGTTCGGTGGCGTCACCGTCAGACCTGCACCTGCGCCTGGTGCGCGACGGAGTCACCTCCATGGAGTCCATGCTGCGCTCCGCCGCCGCGCGCTGGGCCAACCGCCCGTGTCTGGGCACGCGCACCGTGCTGGGCGAGGAGGACGAGCCACAACCTAATGGACGGGTTTTCAAAAAGGTGACACAATGCATTTCTTGTTTTATGTACTCTAATGTAATTAGTCAATGTTTTTTCTCACTGTGTGTCTACAGATATTAAGTCCTGTGTTTATCAGATTTATGTGAGGTAACTTTAGATGCTAAATGCAGTTTTAATTAAGTAATGTACCGAACGAACTTGCTGAGATTGTATAAAGAAAGATAGAAAGAAAAAATAATTCTTTTTATTGAAAAAGAAATTTCTTTTTTGGAGTTTACTCCTTAAGAATCGATTTTCATATATAAGGCGCCCGGTATGAGAAAAATCCGAGGGGTAAAACCTACTAACAAGTAACGAAAATCGTGTCACGTTTTTGGTGCGCACCTCTAGTGCGCAGCTTTCTAATTTGTTATGGTTAGATACTCGTACTTAAGGAGTAAACTCCAGTCGTGCGTCGGAGCTGACACACACACTTTTTATTTTTTCTTTTTTTCTTTCATTATGTAACTGTTAGATAGTTCAATAGATGGCGTTTGAACCATTCTTGAATCACTCCAAAAGAGCAGTACTTTCCTATGTAGTTATTATATTAGTTTAGTATTTATTAACGAAGGCATTAAACGATATCTCTTTTCGGGGATTTATTTACACAGTGAGACATGTCTTGAAATAAATTCGACAGATGATCTGTCAAATTTATCTCAAAATGAGACGTGTGTTTCAATTGTAATGCAAATCACTGTAGTCGACAACAGATTACCACTGACCTAACTCTCAGATCCCAACGACGAGGTCACTTCGAATTATTTGTGAATATGAGTAATACCATACAAACAGTCGCGGCCGTAACGTCGCGAGATTCTCATGGTAGATTCCGGAATGTACCAATGAGAGATCATATTGTCTGCCATGCTCATATGCTCATGACGCGTATATGTGTGGGGTCCAGTTCAACATGGGCGACTACACGTGGCGCACGTACGTGGACGTGGAGCGCGAGGCGCGGCAGTTCGGCGCGGGGCTGCGCGAGCTGGGCTGTGCGCCGCGACAGAACGTCGTCATGTTCGCCGAGACGCGCGCCGAGTGGCTCGTGGCCGCGCACGGCTGCTTCAAGCAGAGCATACCCGGTACGTACACCTTGTCAGCTAATCTCCTCCTCCCGAGGTACCCTCGTCTTCTAACTCACGATCCCCACAGAAACTTATTGGCTGTTGGATAAAGGTAACCTTTTATTCTGTCCACGATTTCAATCTAACGTTTTATCAAAAACATACTGACGACACGTTCATTATGCCCACATTTCGCCAGAAACTTAATAGGGTGCCAGCGTATTGCCGTTCCCAGGCCCGGTATATTTGCCTCGTCTACCTGTTTAATGTTAACTAAGTTATAATGATGAATTACCTGTCCATTTCCAGTGGTAACAATTTACGCGACCCTGGGAGACGAAGCGATCGCGCACGGCATCAACGAGACGGAAGTGTCGACTGTGATCACGACGTACGATCTGTTGCCCAAGTTCAAGCAGATCCTCGCGAAGACTCCTCGCGTGCGAACCATCATCTTCATGGAGGACCAGTTGAAGACCGCGGACAGGTCTGGCTTCAAGGAAGGCATCAAGATCATTGGGTACAAGGAGGTCCTACAGAAAGGTGTTTCGTCTAAGATTGGTGAGTGATATTCGTTAAATTAGTTCTCGGAAAAATTTAAAATAGTTTTCGCAGTTTGCGTATTCCTATTAAATTTATTTTAAGATTATAATCTTCTTTTTGGCCATATGATTTAGTAACTAACAGGTAGCAAACCCAAGGGATATCAAGTTACCGCTTATTACGATATTTAATTTTGTCTTTCCGTCGCGCGTCGGTCGATGTTCATAATTAACTCAAAGCAATTCTGCCTTTTACGCTAAGTTTAGTATGATAACGTTTTGCACGACTATATATATATATAATAATATTTGCCCACGGTTTGCGTGACTAGTTTGGCGAACATTTCAAGTGCTATCAATATCTTCATTATAACGGTCTCTGCTCAGAGCAACTATCGACTAGGTACTACGTCTGCCCACTTATACAAGGCGATCTATGTCCAGAGCCGCTTAGTAATCGGCACGAAGGAAAGGAGTGACACTCGCCCTCTATATACTATAGAAACTCAATGGGCACAGCTCATTAGAGCACCCGGCACCCGGCACCCGACCAGCACCGCCTCGTCGTTGTGAGTGTTAGCTGACGTCTCGGGTATGGTCTTGCAGAGGCGGTGATCCCGGTGGGCAACGACACGGCCATAGTGATGTACACGTCGGGCTCCACGGGCGTGCCCAAGGGCGTGGTGCTGTCGCACCGCAACATGCTGGCGACGCTGAAGGCCTTCGCGGACGCCGTGCCCATCCGCGGCAACGACGTGCTCATGGGCTTCCTGCCGCTCGCGCACGTGTTCGAGTTGCTGGCGGAGAGTCTGTGTGTCATCGGAGGTACGTGCGACACACGACACACGACACACGACACAAACACTCGGCTCCCACCATGTTGTGTAGCTGTATGTCACGAGTCCTGGTGATGTTGCAGGCGTGCCCATCGGCTACTCGACGCCGCTCACCATGCTGGACTCGTCCAGTAAGATCATGAAGGGCACGAGCGGCGACGCTACCATCCTGCAGCCCACCTGCATCACTACTGTACCAGTGAGTCACTCTATTGTATTCCTACTTATTACTTTTTTGTTCAACGTTCCTCCTGGGTTAGAAGTCATCGGTTCACGTCCAAGACTACTCTGATACGTGTGTTAAATAATACTGGTCCAAATTGAATTCACGAGCAAAGTTTTAAATCTCTAGATAATATTATTGATGGGGAATGTAATGGGGCTATTTTTTATAATACCGTAAAACGGGGTGAATAGGGACAAAACCCAACTTCAATAAGACTTTTATGGTAGTTTTCCTACAGTACGAATCTATTTTAGGACCTAAATGTATGAGTCCTGGTAGCATCTTTACAATGAAATATATAAATTTGCGATTTCCATTTAGATTTATTCAATAAATGCGAAAACATGTGCAATCCCTATTCACCCTGAAGTTGGAGTGAATAGGTACGCCAATGGGGTTAATAGGGAAATTTGCTAGGGCTGGCAAAAATAAAACTGTTTGAGAGGGAAAGAGAGAGTAGATATGTCTGTTACCTCTAACACCTTAACTATCATTACCTACATTGTAAAAAACAAAGTCACTTTTCGCGTTTCTCTGCTTGGATATTGTAACTTTAAGTAAGCGCGACTCATTTTGTTTTAACTGATATTGGAGTTCCGCCTGCTTAAAGTGAAATATCTGTTGGAGTGCAGTCAGGTTTTTTTATTAAATTTTTTTTTAGCTAGTGTTACTCAGACAATCACGGTGAATCGAATGATAGCTCCGTATGTCAAAATCCATCTAGCCGTTGAGGCAGTTAGGCGTGACCTTCCTTTCTACGACAGTTGATTAATAACCGTGAATTTCGATATCAAATCCAAAGGAAATAGGCTAGATGAAATAGAATTATTTTAAATGAATCCCGCCTGCTTAAAGTTAATGAGACACTAGGTAAAAGAAAATTAATTAAATAATAAAAACATCACCTGAACTTAACTTTAAGCAGGTGGTATTAGATATGTGCAGAAACACAAACAGACAAACTGTCATCATCTACAGTAATCTACACTATGCATAACACAGAGACAACCCTACAAAGTCGTCTCTATTCACACGTAACTCGTATCTATTCACCTTCTTACCGTCCCTATTGAACCTTTCTTCATCCCTATTCCAACCTTAAACGTTCCTAATCATCCCAAAATTAGCCGATTTCTTCCGTTGTTATAATTTATCAAAGAAAAACACATTAATCAACAATTAAGAGTTATCCTTTAATGTAGATGATAGTCCAAACACTAAATAATGTACTTTTATATGCCACGTCTCCTTTTACGTACAAATAAACTTTTTACAACAAAGTTTCGGAAGCTATAAAAAAGCGGTGGCACGGGACGTTTTTTCAAATGTAATTTTTGACCGTTTGCAGATAACTTCATGCTTATTCAGTGTTGCCATAAGAATGGCAAATAAATCTACTATAATTCACAATAAAACGTAGAAAGTTATCAAATATTATACCGATTATTTTTAACAATGAAAACATTTCCTAGTTTTGTCCCTATTCACACCTTGATCCCTATTAACCCCGTTTTACGGTATATCTTAAGTTTCACGAAAAAAAAAAATGTGAGACGAGTTGAGAACCTCGTACTTCTCTAAGTCTGTTAAAAATGTGTAACATGAGAAATAATGAATAATAATAAATAAATCCCATATACCAAATGGTCCCATGTACCATATAGTCCCATGTAGCATATACGCTACACATTACTGATGTGTACGTGTCACGTTGTGTGTCGCAGCTAATAATGGACCGCATCAGCAAGGGCATCACGGACAAGGTGAGCCGCTCCGGCGAGTTCGCGGGCGCGTTCTTCAAGTGGGCCTACGCCTACAAGCAGACCTGGATGCGCCGCGGGTACGACACGCCGCTACTCAACCGCATCGTGAGTACCAGGGCACTCCGACCAGTAGGAGAGTCTGGCAAGCGTACGCGGCGATAGGCTCGTTTCTATTACGAAACATTGATTGGCGAAATGTGGACGAAATGAATGCTTACGTTACTACTCCTTCGGGTGGAGGATAGAGACGTGACCTTACAACATTTATGAACGATTTTATGATTCGCAAATCCATAATTCTCGCGATCGAACGGACATTCATCGATTGATTCTAGCATTTGTGAACGAGACACGTTTTCGATAAGTCGCGTCCGACAGGGCGTGGACTTGCAATTAAATATGTCGATGTAAATAATGTGTGTGGTCCTCCCCCCCCCCCCCCCCCCCCGCACAGGTGTTCCGACGCGTGCGCTCGCTGCTGGGCGGGCGCGTGCGCCTCATGATCTCGGGCGGCGCGCCGCTGTCGCCCGACACGCACGCGCAGGTGCGCATCTGCCTGTGCTGCGACGTGGTGGCGGGCTACGGGCTCACGGAGACCACGTCGTGCGCCACCGTCATGTGTCCGCACGACCGCTCCACGGGCCGCGTGGGCGCGCCCACGGCCGGCACGGACGTGCGCCTGCTGGACTGGGACGAGGGCGGCTACCGTGTGGACAACCGGCCCTTCCCGCAGGTGCGCAACACCGAGACGATCCCTAGAGACCATTTATACTGAAAACAAGTCAAATACCTATTCACAAAAACTGACTTCAAATTACCAAAATGGGACCAAATAATTATCGAAATGGGACCACTCGAAAAACAATAGTTGTTAATAAAAAAATATCAAAATCATTTAACCCAATCAGTTATATCGAGATAACAAACATTAAAAAAAACACTCGAATTGAGAACCTTCTTCTTTTGAAGTCGGTTAAAAACGAACCATATGCATGTATAGCGTCACTCCTGCCGAGATGGCGCGACCCTATCTATATATAGAAATAGGGAATGCCCCCCTAGCTCTCGAGAACTACTTATGCTCCAATGATGGTTGACCCCTCTATGGATAGCCTGAGATCTGGAGGCAAGCCTAAAAATCGAAAATTTGACCTAGCCCTAAGGGGTCAAAAGTTATAGGCCAAAACCTATGACGTGGTGCGACCCGAAGCACAAGCCAGACACCGTACTAGTCTAGTATAAACCATCACTAACACTATTCTCTATGCTGCGGCCACACGATGTCCGCTCGTGTTGCTCCTCGTGTTGCCGCGAATATTTCCCTAGTAACCCTATAACTCGGGTGTGATAAGTTGAGATCTGAGAGTCTTATCTTATCACGTACCATTCATCTCGCTATTATCGGCCTCTAACGTCCGTTGTCGGGCGTCTCTGGTTACAAGCAGAACGTATTTCCAGTGGCGCCCGGCGGTAATCTCGCTCGGTTATTGTTATTATACTTGTATTTCCCTTATAACATGTAACTATTGTACGGTTCCAGGGCGAGATAGTCATCGGAGGTGAGTGTGTAGCGGAGGGCTACTACAGGAACCCGGAGAAGAGCAAGGAAGAGTTTATCGACGCAGAAGGTCGGCGCTGGTTCAAGTCCGGGGACATCGGGGAGCTGCATCACGACGGCTGTATTAAGATCATCGGTCAGTGCCACACTTGCATTTATATCACTAGAACTGATGTAGTTTTATCATTTCCAATTCCCACTGGAACACATTACGGAAATAAAAAGTGAAGCTTCTAGCATTCGGAGATAATGTAGCTACAATCTACTTATTAGTGAAAGGATTCTGTAATTACGAAGCAAACAATCGAATCTCTTCTCATTATAATATTAGTACAAAGCTGATGTCCACACCTCAGCCCGTGTAAATTATATTTCTAGTTCCTAAGACAAAATAGTCTTATTTAATCCTTATAACATCAGCTATCTACCAATGAGAGCCTCGTTAAAAGCATTCCAACTGTTTCAGAGACTAGCCAGAACAAACGGACAGACAGACAGGCAGACTAAAAATGTATTCAAGCCTTGTATTACTTTGCTGCTAAAACTGCAATTGTATATATATCTGTATACTAAAATATTGTAGTAAACATCCCACAGACCGCAAGAAGGACCTAGTGAAGTTACAAGCGGGCGAGTACGTGTCCCTCGGCAAGGTGGAGGCTGAGCTCAAGACGTGTCCCATCGTGGAGAACATCTGCGTGTACGGGGACAGCTCGCAGAACTACACCGTGGCGCTGGTGGTGGCCAGCCCGCGCCTGCTGGCCGACCTGGCGGCGCGCCTGGGCCTGCCCGAGACCGACTTCGAGCAGCTGTGCCAGAACCCCGCTGTGGAGAAGGCCGTGTTGAAGGAGCTCGCCGATCATGCTAGGAAATGTCAGTTATCCAACAATCAATCATTTATTTTAAAAAAAATACTATGAACATAAATTTTCTGCAAATCTGTATTGTAAAGTAACTTTTTGAACATAATTGCATAGAATCATAGTACATACATTATGATAAAAATCTACTTGCATAACAGGCTAAGGTCTGTCGAACATACCGCCTTGTCAAGTGTCGCCATACTGTCGATTCAAGTTTGTATTAGTCAAAATTCTTAAACGTAGAGATTAGATTAACTGCACATAACTAGATATTAGAACACTCGTAGGATACTATAAAGAAACTCCCTAAGGCTTGTTTGTTTAAAACCTACTCGTGTTCTAATACTCTTCTATGTAACAGTTTCATAAACTAATATATTTATATCAATCACAATAATTAGAATAAATGGCATAATAGGAGTACATTTCACCATTTCCGCATATTGAGAAAACATATTATTTTGTTTGCAGGTGGGCTGGAGAAGTTCGAGGTGCCGCTACAGGTGAAACTGGTCACAGAGGTGTGGTCCCCGGACATGGGACTGGTGACGGCGGCCTTCAAGATCAAGCGGAAAGATATACAGGAGCGGTACAAGGAGGACATCAAGCGGATGTACGCCTCGTGAGCTGACCCCCAGCCCGGCCCCACGCGACACTTGGCCGACCCCCAAGTGTCTCTCGACACTTCTCCACAAGCATTGTAGCCGTTCTGAGCACCGAGTGAGACCACACAGCCCGTATAACCATATCAGATGGATCAAATCAAACACAAATACATAATCCATCTCAAATGTCGTTGGCTATGTTCAGAGCGGCCATAAAGTTTGAAGGGCTTACTGTAAGTTTTTTTTTAAGTGTTGTACATATTCATCTCTCACACGTAAATACTGTAGCGTGTGTTGTAATAGTAATTGTTGCTTGTGCGAGTGCGGACGGACGGACGGACGGACGGACGGACGGACGGACGGACGGACGGACGGATGTGTCTTCTGTGAGGAGATCCTTTGTGTAAACTTATTTGATTACTTAGATCTGATGTGAAAGCGCTGTGCGTGATTATTAAACAAATTATATGTCTTAGTTGTGCAGGAATATTGTAGATATTGGCCTAGCATCTCGGATGTAGATACTATCTGTGCTCCACGTCCGAGCAACGTCCCCGCCGGCGTCCCGGACGTTGCTCGGACGTGGACCGCTATGCTAAGATAATCGTGTTAGTACTTAGGGGAAAGGGGTGAGAATATTTGCAATTTAATAATAATTTTGCAATAATACATTTATTATGTTGAATGCGTTTATTTATATAAATGAATGAGATTGGCTCATTGTGTTTGCATAATGTTTAGCCAAATATCTTAAATGTATGATAGTGAAACATAAATGATGTTGACACGACACTAACGTTACTAAGCATAATATAGGATATTCTATGTTCGTGGTTATTTATTCTAACAGCTAAATTGATTATGTTAAAGTACGTAGCGAGGTGCATGTGTAGGTTTATAATTTTTTATTTGTCGATACGAACAAATGTGTCGTGGTGTCAGCATAGTTAGGTAGGATTTTATAATTTGTTGATTAGTTTTTATTGTGTTGGTAATCATGGGCCACGTTGTGGGCACCCCACGTCGCAGCTGGCAACACTACCCGGCCGCATTTTGCTGAGCATTTATATATAAAAAATGATATTTCGCATACTCTATGAACAACAAAAGCGCTAGTCTATATACAAAAAATATTGCAAAAATAAGTGTTAAAATTTTGCAACAGTACCTTACATTGAGATTAGTTTAATGTATAAAAAATCATTGTATGGAGACCTACGCTTTTGTTGTGATATAATAATATGTGACGTTTTATTGTAAATCAATGTTACCTGATCAAATAATGTATAATTCCATAGATGTATTTAATGTGAGAACAGGTGTTACTATAGTTACTATACGGTATCTATATATTTTTCGATGTACAAATTATTCAAGTGTATTGTAGTAATACGTGACGTCATATTGTACGTATCCAGTAACTCCTCTTACTATTGGTAGTTTGCTCAGTTTATGTGATTATATTTTGTTTGAAATTCTTAAGCAATTGCAATTAGAAACCAATTTTGTATTATTTATTGAATAAATGTTAATAAAATCATTTGCTGTTTGATTGTTGAATTAGTACATAATGTCAGGCCTCCGTCACTCCATGTACTTACGCGCTATAATTACCGACCGCCCGGCGGGCCGTTTGAGGACCAAATTCAGTGCGGTTTTCGCAAGCGAAGCGAACGCACGTTGTTCAATGTTAATAGTTCCATTCGTTCGTACACTGTTCGGCGCTCACTGCCGGCACGGTACGGCATGGCATGGCATGGCAAAGGATTTAATTACTAATCAAGTTATTTTGAATCTTATTTCAATGATTTTAGAGTTCATGTTACTTTATTTCGATACCACGATGCCGCGGGATGCTGTGGCATGACGAGTCATGCCGTTTCATTCCACGGGTTACTGCGGCATGCCATTGCATCTCGCGAGACGTATGGGTCACTTTGTGTCGAGGAATTATGATTGCTAAGCTGGTTGAAATAAGGTTGAAACTTGTGCAGCGGTAATTTCATGGGGCGCAGTCCGGTCGGTGCGTAGATCTTGTTCTCCACAAATTATGCACCCAGAAATGTCTTTTCTTCAAATTAGTCGTTCTCATTTGTCTCTCCTCATCTTCAGCTAGAAGTGCTATTAATACTAAATCCCAGTCAACCATAACGACACAACCAACTTCGAATCCGCGCGGATCAAAACTGATTGATGCCAGAGTGGCTGAGCTTTCAGAAGAATGCCACGAATACCACGGCATGCCGAAGCACAACCTACCTACAGTCTGCCGTGCCAGGCCGGCAGTGAGCGCCGGCCCTTATGTGCTGTAGATGGGTGCAAATCAAGTAAAAGAAGGGATAAACACTTAACATTTTCCAATTACCTGTCAATGACGAAAGGTAAGAACAATTGGTACAAAGGTAAGAATAAAAAATATTACTATTTTTTGTCGTTTAAAAATTATTTTTAATAGGTTTTAATACTAAGCATTAGCTTGCCTTTCAGACACAGATTTACATATTTTTGTTACATAGAAACGTTATACTTTATTTTAACAACGTTTAAAAAGCTATTTTAATTAGAATCAAATTGTGATAATATTTGACGGACAGACATATTACGGCTATTTCCTTAGATACCTTTTTAACCCGCGACGGAATCCCGAACGGGGTGTTATAAGTTTGACGTGTATGTGGGTGTGTTTGTGTGTGTGTTTGTAAGTCTGTCTGTGGCATCGTAGCTCCCAAACGGATGAATCGATTTTGATTCTGTTTCTTTTGTTTGAAAGATGGGTTAGGGGAGAGTGTTCTTAGCTATGCTTTATAAAAATCGGTTAAGCCATTTCAAAGATGATGAAAGTGGTGATGAAAAATTTAATGTGTTCAAATATACCCGTGTTGGGTATCAAATGAAAGGTCATAACTTATACATCACGACACCGCAAGTTTTATGAAAATCGGTTTAGCCATTCGAAAGATATGAGGAGTGGAATGTATTTCTAATTCTGTAATCACACTCCGCGCAATTAGCATTAGCTCTGAATAATTATTGTTGATAGACTATTACGTATGTTGATATTAAATAATGAATTAGCAATTATACTTTAGTTACCCCTATAAAAAGCATGAAATAAAAATTAAATTTAAAATTTAAAAAACCCCCGACTCACAAAAAAGAACAATAAAAAAACCTCTAAAAAGTAAAAAAATAACTATTATATTATGACCTATCTACCCTAAGTATTGAACCTTTATTTGGAACGAAGTTCTCTAACGCGGCTTACGGGTGGTGCGATTAGTAGAAATCGTCACTTTACGCTTATCTGTGGTCCGAAGAAGCCAAAAGATGATCTGCTTTTTTAAATTTTTTTATTTAAATTAGCGTCGGCGTCGTTAGTAAAACTTGCGTTGCAGTTGCGTAAAGAACTTCGTCCCTGACGGGGGTCCTCCGACACTTTTTTATCTACAATCCATGCAGATAAAAAAAATTAAAGTGTCTGTAATTTCAAATTATCAGCTTTTCACTAAATACATATTGAAAGTACATACGTTAAGTACTTAACTTACATAAAAAATGCAAGACAGTTCGTTCCCACTAACCTCTGGAACGGCTGGACCATATAGATATGAATTCGATTTACTTACCTACATACATTGTTCTTGAGGTTTGATGGTAAATAGTGGACTGTATTTATAGGTGCTTAGTTCGTCAAATTATTAGGCAGATGTGCTCGTGCGCCGACAACATTGAGGTATATGTCGATTTTCAATGTCTCCGATGGATTCCCAGCAATTCCTAGTGATATAACCAACATACCCGGAGCTGCCCGCAAGGTTCGCATCGGTCCTGGCTTTTGGAATGGGGTGTTTCCTCGTGGCCATGCTAGATTGCCAAACTGATTTGGCCACGAGGAATAATGTAGGTTTAGATTACAGACTGCTTATTGATTTTATACTGAGTTCAGTGCCCGGTGACCGGCTTGTCCCCTCTTATGTGGGGCCAACTAAATTACTGGCAAAGTGTGGGTGCGTTATTCACTTTTGCCTACCCTCTAAGGAGTATAGGCGTGATTGTATGTATGTGAAAGGTTGCAGTCAGTGTCGCAGAAATAGGTACAACACGGGCGGTGGGGTTACGGAAACATTTGTCGAATATACGGAGGCACATACTTACAAAGTCATTTAAGAATTTTTCGATTGCGAAATACGTTATTTAATACTCGGGTTTGGGTTGTGAATACCAACGACAGAATTAGGAATATAGAATATAAACAAAATAGTAGTTGAATATTTTTCTATTCACATATTGCAAATATAACACAAGATGAATGAAACACAGAGCGCCCCAGCTCTATATAGTGTTAAAAGAAAAGCTACTTATGGATACAAATAATGTCAGTTAATCGTATAATGCGAGGGTCATTAGTTTGACAACGCGAATTGCTATGGAAACTATTTAGGAACAGTTCGTCTGAATAAAAATATAGAGATATACCGAGGAGAAAGAAAAATAGAATATAATTTAGATTAGTCACTTTTAGAAAATTACTCTTATATTCAAAGAATTCACGTAACGAATTAACAGTCATGCGCGTCGTCTGTGGACGCGCGGCTTCCCCGTCTCTACATCTTGCAGAGGTGTCGCAGCTGCAGGATCTTGATGTCGTCCCCGCCGAACTTGACCACGCCCTCCTGGTTCTCGATGGAGATGAGCTGGCCCACCGCCTCGCGGTCCTCGCCCGCGATCACCTTCACCTTGTCCCCGGACTGCGGCACGACCGGCTCCAGCAGGTGCGCGGCCACGGTCAGCACGCGGTCCTCCAGCGGCAGGTACAGCGCGCACGAGCCCCCGGCCACGCCGCGCACCACGCCCGTCTGCCCCGCCAGCCCCGCGTCCTCGTGCGAGCGCACGCGCACCTCCACGTCCGTGGTGTGCCAGTCGCCCGCCGCGCCGCCCGGGGAGCGCGGCGAGTAGCCGCCGGGGCTGGGCGTGGCGGGGTAGCCTGCCGGGTAGCCGGCGGGGCTGGGGCTGGGCCGGTACGGGCTGTACGTGTGGTCCGAGCCGTACATGGTGCCAGGCGTCTGCGGCGTGAAGGGGCCCGAGCCGTAGCCCTCTGCCTCGTCCAGAGCCGAGTACTCAAAGTCCGGGGGCCGCGCCGGCGTGTTGGCAGCGGCCGGGTCCCACGCGCCGTGCGCCGGCGTGCGCGAACCCTCGTGCGACGGCGTGGCCGAGCCGTAGTGCGGCGTGCGGTTGCCCACGTCGTAGATGGGCGTTGCCGAACCGTGCATAGGCGTCTTGATGCCAGTGTCGCGGTACGTGGGTGTCTGCGCGCCCAGCGTGGGCGTGCGCGCCGGTCCGGGCGTGCGCGAGTAGAATGACGACGAGCCGTCCCGGGCCCCGCCTCCGGCGCCGGCGATATGCGACCGGTCCACCGAGATGGTCTGGCAGGCCGAGTGCAGCTCGACGCGCGCCGTGCTGCCGGTGGCGTCCTTGACGATGCCCACGTTACCCTTGTAGGGCCCGCCGGTGATCTTGATGGTCTGACCGATGAGCTCGCGGTCCCGCGTGGCGCCCCCACCGCGGCCCCCGCCCCCGCGGCCCCTGGGCGTAAGGCCACCGCGGCCCCCGTGCGCCGGCGACTGTATCCGCGGCGACATAAAGCCCAGCGCCAGGCCGGCGCCGGCCCCGGAGCTCTTGTTGCCGCCGGCGAGCTGAAGGTGGCGCGTCTTGCACACGAAGATGCCACCGTTGTCGAGGTACATGCGCGACTGCAGGAACGCGAAGTTCCGGTACAGGTGCTTGATCTCGCCGTTGCGGCCGGCGTGCGGCCCGTCGATCACCTTGACAATGTCGCGCTTCTGGATGGTGTTCTGCTCCGAGTCGAGCGCCATGGTAAAGCGACTCTCGCGGCGCTTCTGCAGCGCCTGCGGCTTGCACTCGATGACCTTCCCCTGCATGCCCAGCACGTGGAAGTTCTCCTTCTCGAGGCGCACGATGACGCCCACGGTCTGCGGGTCCAGCTGCACCATGTCGCCCCACTGGAACTGCCCCAACGAGTCCACGCCCGTGGCCATGTCGGAGCACAGTTGCAGGTCGCGCGGCAGCACCTCCAGCTCGTGCATAGTGAGGTCGGACACCAGCACGACGCGGTGCGCCTCCACGCGCACGATCAGGCCCGTATCGCCCTCGTAGCGCCCCGCCAGCACCTTCACATGATCGCCCTGCTTGAAGTACTTCCGCAGCTCGTTGGGCTTAAACACCAGCGGGTCCTTGAGGGCGTCGTGCTTCGGCATCACCGTGATCATCGAGCCGTCGATGGCTATGATCCTTGCCTGCAGGTTGGCCAGATCCCCGGAACACACTTCGACATTGTCGCCCATGGAAAACGAGTGTAGACTGGTAGGGTCATCCTTGGCGGGAGCCGCTAATTCGATGTCTATGCCCTCAGGCTGCTCCTCGAACCTTTCCAACTCAGTCAGGGTAGGTTTGACACCTTCTGCCAGTATGGCAGACATGGTGAAGTTCTTGTACAGGAATCCCTTTCGGGAGTATCTGTTACCCTCAAATATTAGGAAGTCGCCGTCCGACGTGACCTCTCCACCGATAGCCCTAATAGCTTCAGGATCGAAAGGTTTCGCAGCCGGACGCCGCTTCTTTTTCCTTTTGGCGGCCTCACTCTCACTCTGAACTGTTCGTAGGGCTCCTCTGAGCCTTGTATAATCTATTCTAGGAAGCAATTTTAAATGCACTTGATTCTGGGCAAGGTCTACATAATCAACCTGAGCAATATCATCTTTGTACAGACCTCTCTTTAGTCTCACCCATTGTTTTGGTTTTAAACCTGACTGCTCCTTAACTACCCTCAAGACATCAGTCATTTCCTTGATTGGCACCATGTCTTGCTTCCAAATTCCGATTCTCAGTGTACCAACATTATTAATAATATTCTTCACATGTGTCTGTTTGTATGCTTCAATGTAAATGTATCCTTTGACACCCTCGGGAGCAACAACTGACTTGATCTGGAAAGGTTCCTCAGAGAACTGATATGCAATAAACTTCCTCATGAGTAGTAATACTGTCGCTTTTTCTTCTCCAATTCTACATTTGACCATCCATAGATTAGGGTCTTTGATTCCAGGTAATAGTGTCTGTTGAGTGATCTCATCAGACATTTCTTCACCACCTTCGCCAAAATGTCTGCTGGCTGCCGACTCCTCAGCATACTTATTTCGAAGATACTCCTCGATTTCCTCTTCCTTTTGTGAGTCCCATAGGTTGGTGCCTCTCCTGCGTCCCTCAATTTCTCTCGCTGTGGGACCAATTTCATCAATCTCATTGCCAACAATGCCCATTTCCTGGGCACCCTCCTCCCACTCATCATCCTCATCTACTTCATCATCCACCTGTAAAATACAAAGAGACAAGAGTTTATATTTCATTATTTGTTTAAGTGTACTTGGCTTGGATTATGTTAAAGAATATCTTTGTTCCTTTCTAAATACCTGTTTTTACAAAATGGTGTGTGCAGTCAAAATCTACTTCAATTACAACTAATCCTATCTATACAAAAATGAATCGCCGTTCGTTTGTCTCGTGAAAACTCGTGAATGGCTGGACCGAAATGGCTCATTTTAATTTTAAATTTTTTGTAGAAGTTCAGAGTAGGATTAAAAGGGTGGTATGAAGTTCGCTGGGACAGCTAGTTTAGAAAAAGTTATTATAAGTCTCGCATTGATAAAATTAATTATTTTCTTTGGTTTGGTGGTATGCCAGTATAACTTTACCTCAGCTTCGTCAATAATGAATCCTCCATACCGGCTGTCTTTTTTACGTTTCTTAATCACTCTCTCTTCCTCTTCATCTTCTTCATACTCCTCAGAGTCCACCAGGTCCTCCCCTTCAGGCTCTTGCTCATCCTGTAACATATAACATTGAGGTGAGGGAATATTAAAAGACGAAATAATGAAAAATATTAAGACAATAATATTAAAAAACCACTAGTGCTCACAAGTCAATGGAAGTAGCTAACACCATTATCACCACAATTCTTTTAAAGATATCTAAAACATGACGTTATAAAATACTGTCACAAACTTAATAAGTTAAATCAGTCTCAATTTTTCATTTTCTTATAGTTTCTGTGCTCTTGAATCAACTTGTCAATGTCCAATGAAGCTAATAATGTAGGAGAACAAATCCCAGTTGGCAATGATGCGGAGGATTTTTTAAAAGATATTTTGTAAAGAAGATAATTTTAGTATTTAATTATGTATGTTGTAATTTTTAAATAAAAGTAGAATAAATCAATCTCATTGACTTCACATAAAGTCACTTGTGTCAAACCTATAAGTGCGATCATTTTTCTAACTTTGAAGAAACAGGTGGTCTTATGATTATGATGTTCAAAATATTGGTATGGTAAGTAAGTACTAGGAATTGACAGAATAGGGTCCTTGAATTTCAAACCTCAACTTCTTCATCTCCAGATGCTTCTTTTGCCTCGTCATCTTTGTTGCGACTGCGATCTGAGGCTGCCGAACGACTCCTGTAACAATAGTTATTATCGTTAGGTAATGACATCAGACTCCAATGTGTATAACATAATACAATCACCATAACACTTGCCTGGAACGTGATCTCGACCGTGATCTAGATCTGGAGCGAGACCTAGAGGGGCTCTTTGAAGGACTGCGACTGCGGCTGCCTGAGCGTGACCTGGAGCCAGAACGGGACCGCACCGACCGATTTGATGCGGCACTCCTACGCGATCGTCGTGACGCTACACTGCCAGCTTCAGATCCACTTCCCGAGTAATTACTCCCTTCTGAGTCCGACATTATCACTGTTCCCTAACTTAATTCATCGAACAAAGCTAAAGCCCATTAAAAATTAAAAACACCAAACGTGACGTTTTACGTTTTCTGATTTCGTTTTTTGATACGTTTTTTGTATCCATCCATCCATCCAGTCCACTGTCCACAGAACACTTTTCAAAAATGTCACAGACAGACAGATGTCAGTTCAGACAATTACATGACGCGACGCCCATGACGGTACTACTTTGCTCTATGGACAATACGATGCGACTACAACAGTGCTGCCAAGCAATTAGGTCTATTCCAACCATAGACCAACGCGGTTGTCGTATTTAGCTGTCGCCGTATATTCCAACTGACGGTCTCCCCAAATCTAACTTAGAAATGGGGACTTGGATTTTTGCGGAGCGCGTGCCAGGATGCCTTTTAGGTTACCTCTGGCGCTGGGCAAAAATCCAGTCCCAATCCAAACCCAATCTTCTTTATTTTCGGTTATGTTGTGACATTCTGGCCCCTTTGACGACAAGGGCGGTTCCTTTGTTTGCGACTCCACTGGTGCAGACGATGGCTTCCCTGTTTTCCTCGCCCCACTGTTCTCAACAGCTGTCTTATTATCCTGTGTGTCAGCTTTTATAATGTTAGCCGGTACATAGTTCACTAATAGTTCACTGTTTTCTTACTGCTAGTATTTTCTACAGATGCAGTGCTAATTTGTATCTCCTATGAATTATTTCGTTGTTCTAAGCATTCATTTCGCATTACCAGTGATTTGATTCGATTCTCCAATGAGGCTACATGGCTCACGTTTTCTTCAAGCACCCTCATATACGAACAAAGTTCACACAACTCCTTTTGCATGTTTTCCATACATTTCACTGAATATCTAATCGGGACAACACCTTGGATCGGAAATCCTTAATCTCATCTAGCAGTCGGCACTGTGGGCTAATCTCCATGGAGTCCTTAGAATTTTTTGTGCGGCTACCGCGTTGAGTACTAACGTTATTGTTGATGGTAAATGTGCTGGTAGCTCCAGACATCCTTACAGGTGTATCAGCGTTTCTGTTTCGTTTGCGTTGTGAGCAACCACACTCTGGACACACCCACTGGTTTTTATAATCTTGAGTGTATGTATCAAATTCCGCTGTAGTTATTCCGAGGCACTTTAATTCATACACTTTTATGCAGTTTCCATTGGAACACTCTAAAAACAGAATATCAGTCATATCCACATAGCACCCACTACATTTTCGAGACATTTCGATAAAAAGCTTATATTTTTACTTTTAACCACAAAAATTAGAATTCTGCTATCCCCGCGTGTAGAAACTTTCTCGCCCTGCTCAAAGATCTCCAACACTACCTACGGGTTTACTCCTTTCGGTTTCCAATCCACGCGAAATATAACCTATATACCCGGGTATTTGCTGCCCAGAGTTAGAAGAGGCTGGTTAATCTGTACTACAGGTATTCATATCCTATTACGGAAACCAGTATCTCACATAGATTGTAATACCTAATGTCTGTTATGATGAGAGAAAAATAAAGAAATTTTATTATTTATTATTATTAATACTATGTGTACATAAATGTATACTGTGGTAAGTTTTTTATCTGCAATTCTCGTTTCAGAAAAAAGTTAAATTGGATTGGTGTTGTGTCTATTGATTCATCGTTTGCCCCACCGACAAATTGACTCTATTTTATTCCAATTCATGATTAGTGTTGAATTCTTACTAGAATTACTATTAATGTTATAGGATACAGTAATATAATTTGTATCTACTAGCTATAGAACTAATTAGACATCAAATTAAAGCTCATGAATTGAAAGGTCCTGTGGCTCTAATCAGTGGCTTTAGATTTTCGCATATTCCACAATAAACAATAGCTTACTTTCGGTGGGTTTGCATTATATATCGATCAACTTGTGCTAGTGTCAGTGTGGAGTGCAGTGCCTAGTTACATGCTGTAGTGTCGGTGTGCAATCGTCGCAATGTATTTGTGAAGTCGACTACGGTGACCAAAGGGATCCGTAGCTGGGGGGTGTCATGCTGGAGACGCGATCAGCGCGCGCCGCAGAATCGGTGTGGGCGAACAAGCCGCTGCCGGCGCCACACGCCATGGCCAATACTAGGCACGGGAAAAACGCCCAGGTACACC
Organism: Nudaria mundana; assembly: GCA_963556515.1. NCBI lineage: Eukaryota > Metazoa > Arthropoda > Insecta > Lepidoptera > Erebidae > Nudaria > Nudaria mundana. The sequence continues at coordinate 23,684,956 of OY748291.1, forward strand.
TTCACTTTACTCCTACAACTGAACCTACACAGTTGTTGTCACGGACATGACTTAATCAACAAGAAAAAAATAGTATTGGTAAGGTCAGGTACTGGGTACCTGTGTGTATTTTTTACTAACTTATATTTTATAATATGAATCGCATAATCGCTCCACCTCAAACAATCGTATTTGTGATTCATACTATTAAACACAAGCTTTTACTGTTTATCTTAATTATAATATTATAAGCTCTCATTTGAAACCTTGAAGAAGCGAAAGTAGTGTGGCAAAATCATAGCGAGTAGCGATCCATAGTTTTTTTACCACTTTACACTTTTTATACAAACTGTATGTGCCTGTATGTTCAATGAATATTATAAATTGTTAAAGTTAGCAAAGTTGGACGTTTGTAAAACAATCAGGCATAAAAACTTTGAAGCACTATTTCCTAAGTTAACATACAGAATAGTTTTCATCCCTTATGTGTTTCCATGACTATTGGTAATGAGAAAATGATTCACATACATTTCAAACCAGTTAATTCTATCGGTTCCCCTATATATAATAATGTGGGATCAAAGTAATAGCCCAAATGTGAACATAATAAACACAGCTGTCTACCCATCAGGGATAAAGACAACTTTGTGTTTTTAATTTTTTTAGGCTTAATAGCAATACTAGCCTCATCTATATAAAAAATTAATCCCTATTTCCTTTGGTCACACCATCATGCGTGAACGGCTATACAAGGAACTTATTAAAACAAAATTTGCCAGCTAGTACCTAATATAAATTTCAGATGTTATTGGTTTGTATAGTATATTCAGGTGACTTCCCTTAGAAATGAAGATATGATAGTGGATGCTATCTGTTGTACATGATGATCAGTGACATTTACTACTATCACATCCAAAAACAGAGTAATTTAACAATAGAAATATTAGAAATGGCTCTATACTCTCACATATTACAAAATAATTGTTAAAATGTTAAACATCACAACTAACTTCGTGATCCAACAATAGTGAGTCCCACCTACCACCACATATTGCTATACAATTAGCTTTCCTATTTTATGGCCTAATGTTCTTTAGGAACTAGTGGGTGCTTTACTATCAATTTTGGATGTACTTTAACATTCTTAACATTAGCAGCAGTTTAGATTTTCAGATGAGTATTCTCCATTTATACCAATTTTATAAACCTGAAGAGTTTGTTGGCTGAATGCGGTAATTTCAGGAATTGTAAATAAATGTTAAGTAAAAACAATGGCAAGTAAAAATTTTTTTAGCCGGCTGTTCTCTCTGAGACAGTCTTGATAATGCCTCGTTTAGAGGCGAAACAATTGTCGACGTTTTGTTGTCCTTTTGATTCTGCGAAAAATTAATGCTATTAATTAATGCTAAAAAGTTTTTTCTTAAAAAAATTTTTACTCCATTGTTTTGTCATGGATTTTCGCCAAGTAACGCCTGTTTCTATCCAATATTTAAATGTTAAGTGTTGATTAGGTTATATTATTTATGGAGGAAGGCTCAACAGTCAAGGAATGTAAGGAATCATTGGATAAACTGGCCGAGAACACCGACCTAACGATTGCCTGTCCCCGGACATGAGGGAAACACGGGCAACAAGCGGGCTGATGAACTCGCCAGAGAAGGTGCTGACGAAAACTTTGTGGGGCCGGAACCCCGGTTGCCACTGCGCACAAAATTGCCAAAGGAGTAATCAGCCACAGAACAACAGCAGAAACCAAACAAAGATGGAAGACCTCAACTGGAATGAGACAGTCGAAAATCTTCATCAAGGGCATGGACAAGAGAACGACGAGTCATATCATGAAACTCAAGAGGAAACATGAGGCTCGCCAATCTTCATCAAGGGCATGGACAAGAGAACGACGAGTCATATCATGAAACTCAAGAGGAAACAAGAGGCTCGCCATAGAAGTATTAAAAGGACACTGTCGACTAAACAGACATCTGACAGTGATAGGAGTAAAAACCAACCCGAAATGCCCAGAGTGCATGGACAGCGATGAAACAAGCTTCCACCTACTGGCAGAATTTCCCATGTACTCATTGACCAGATGGGAACTCCTAGGGCGGACAGACTATATGAGGAAGACATTAGCAATCTGAAGGTGGAACAGATAATAAGATTTGTAAAGGACACAAGAAGATTCGACGGGGGACCGTAAGAGCTGGATCAGCCATACTCTCCCCAAGGGGAGAACTGGGGATATGGACGAAGTGGCCCGCAAGAACCGCGGGTGGATCGTCGATCGATCGAAATAATAATAACCATAGTGCTCGGAAGAGGTTGTCAATAACCAATGAAGTCACAGAAAAATTTTATCATCTGCCGAAAGATAGTGGGCTGGAATGCCCTGCCTGCACACGTGCTTCCTCGCACATACAACCCAACCCTGGTTTCTTTAAGCAGGTATGAAGAGGCACATCGCTGAGTCGCCAACTCTTAAACTATCTAGCGATTGCAGGTCACTTTCGATTTTTACTGTGTGACAGTGGTATTGCTCCAGAAAGCTACCAGTTCTGTTACTGGCGAAAATGTGTATGATGTCACCAGGACAATTCATGCGGTTTTTAACAGACTACAAAAAAAGCTTGAGTTTCTTTGAGAAAAACTTTCGACGGGTGAACCGATTTTGAATTACTTTTTATTAAAAGCGACTGCGTCACGTGTGGTCCCGTTTCAATGTGATCCCATTCCGGTAATTTGAAGTCGGGTTTTGTGTCAATGTTTGACTTGTTTCTTCGTTAGTAGTCCGTCTTCGCCGATAGCTCACGGCGGAGTGAAGTCGATGAGGATTCATAATAATACTCATAATGAAGATCACTGTGGCGCAAACGTTTTAATGAGAAAAACACACTCGTGATGGTATATTAATGAGCGAAATACTGCCAAGTCATAATTCCAGCTGCTTGTTTACTTGTGACAAATAAGAAATTCTCAGGGCATGACTTCTATTATAGTTTAACCGAAGATGTATGTAGTCAGTAGTGTGATGTTAGATAAAGTAATCTAAGGGAAGAAAGATCCGGGGATCTCGCTGGCCAAGGCACAGGACCATGCGTTGCAATAAAATTGTCGCAGAGGTTTTTCATAAGTTCTAATATTGGCTTTTCCTTAAAGTTTTGCAAAAATCACTAGATATCGACATTTTTTTTTTTTTTTTTTTTATATTTATTCGACAAATTGACGCCACTCGCCTGATGGTAAGCTGAGGCGACGTCTGGCAATTGAGGGCGACTCTCACAGTACACAGGAATACTATAGAGAGTGGCCCTCAACTTGACGACCCTGTAATGTGCCTCTTCACGCTTCGCTTAAAGAGCCCAGGGTTATATGTTGGAGGAAACACGTGCGCAGGCAGGGCGTTCCAAGCCACCATCGTTCGGCAGAGAAACGATCGTTTAAAACGCTCGGTTCTCGCGAAGACGGTTTCCACGGTATGAGGGTGACATCTCTGCCCGGCACGCGTTGTTCGGAATCGGAAGGGAGAGGGTGGGATCAGGTTGAAGAGCTCTTCAGAACACTCACCGTGGTAAATACGGTAGAACGCGGCCAAGGAAGCAGTTGTTCGGCGCTGGGCTAGCGGCTCAAGGCTTCCCGTTACCTCCGGACAGTCTATAATGCGAACAGCGCGTCGCTGCATAGCGTCGAGTGCGTCCAGCAAATACTTCGCGGAGCCGTCCCAGAGGTGAGAGCAGTATTCAACGCAGGGTCTAATCTGCGTTTTGTACAGCAGACACCTCTGGTGCGGTGTAAAGAATAGCTTTACCTTGTTCAGTATTCCTAGTTTCCGCGAAGCTAGCCCAATACATCTCTCAATGTATTTTGTGTTATTGAGCTCTCGACGAACGTCTATGCCAAGGATGTCTAGATTGTCCTTCATTGGTAATATTGCATTCTGAAGAGTGGGTAGGGGAAGGAAAGGGGATTTTTTCGCTGTAAATGCACACGCCTGTGTTTTGTGGGCATTGAACTCAACCAAGTTCTCGGCACCCCATTGGGAGATACTGTCGAGGTTTCGGTCGAGATCACCCACGAGATGTCGTCTCTCCTCCTCTATCACAGATCGCCCCGCCGTCGGACGAACCGAGTAACTCCCGTGCAATGTACTGTCATCTGCATAGCAATGAATGTTCCCGAGGGAAAGCATATCATTGATATGCAGAAGAAAGAGAGTTGGTGACAGTACGGACCCCTGCGGTACCCCGGCATTCACTTGCAAAAAGCGAGAAGCCTGGCCACCGCAGAGGACCCGCACTCGGCGCTCGTTTAAAAAACTGGCAATCCAGCTGCACAGTTGAGGAGGTAGACCATATGCCGGAAGCTTGGAAAGGAGCGAAGCATGCCAGACCCTATCGAAAGCTTTGGCGATGTCCAGGCTAATAGCCAAGGACTCGCCGAACTTTTCCATAGCCTCACCCCATACATGCGTGACGAATGCCAGGAGGTCACCCGTTGATCGTTTTGGCCTGAAGCCATATTGCCGATCATTGATTAGCGAGTGATCCTCCAGGTATCGCATGAGCTGCTTATTAATAAGAAGGAAGCTTATAAAGATATGACCCTGGAAACGAAAGCCCTTGCATCATTGTTGTAATGGTACAAGGAGCACCCGCCCTGTGGTTACTCAGGACGACGTCCAATTAAATTTAAGAGAAAAAGCGAAGAGTTCTAGTCTTAGCAAATTGTTTCTTACGGCACCTAACATGAGGATAATGCAATGAGTTATCGAATCAAACATCCGTATCCAACCGTCCGGATTAAAACACAATTTACAATTTGATTACTTTTTTTTGTGTCGCAATACTTGCAATATTATAAATACGACAGAAGACTGACTCATTTATTTACAGACGAGTCTGCAAATAGATTCAGAAATGGGCATTACTGGACTGCTGTTAGAGGTTACTTTTGTGCACATTTTCATCATTTTACTCGATGAAATACTGAATTGTTTTAACGAGGATAACTATACAACGATTTAAGTGAATCACAATACCGATTAAATAGGTTTCTCATTCGTTCTCGCCTGTCGACTGTCTATCTTACTAACTAACGTAGTTTCATTTGAAAGACCCTGTAGTTTTTATAATCTGAAATGTTTTTAGTGTACGTCAGTACTCATTAGATAAAAAAAATATCTCGGCGACCCCTAATTAAGAGTTGTTTATTCTGATCAGAATTCATAATATCTTTATGAATATTTCAGGACGATGTTTGCTACGTGGTGGCAAAGTACGACTACGCGGCGCAGGGTGCGCAGGAGTTGGACTTGCGCAAGAACGAGCGGTACTTACTGCTGGACGACTCGAAGCACTGGTGGCGCGTGCAGAACGCACGCAGTCAGTCTGGTTACGTGCCTAGTAATTATGTGAAGAGGGAGAAACCCTCACTTTTTGACAGGTGAGCGACCTTTGGACATCCTAGACATTACATCGAGATGACGCCGCGCTGCCGCTGGTCCGATCCCGGCCGCATGTCATTCCTTTTTGACAAAACTATATCTTTAATTTGTACCTCTTTTAGCCCCTATGATCTTATTTGCTTTAGTTTTCATCATTGGCTTGTACCAAAGACATTTTCGGTGTAAATCAATCAAGGTACATACGACCCTGTGTTGTCTTATAACAATAAAGGAATGGTGGGCAAAAAGGAGATTATTTCAATCACGCTAGTTAAGCCTTTTTGAGTCCATTCTACCTGGTTGTCTAGTCCCAAGTATCTGGGGACGAGGGGGCATGAGGGTCACACCCTATATGTAAATACTTAATGTTTCAACTAGTTGAAATGATACATATTTAAATTAATTGAGTTGGTAAAGCTCGTCGTTACAGCACAATAAATTAGCCCATCGTAACACCGAACACAACAATAAATGTTTCCGTTAAGTTCCGTTTCCCGATTGCGCAAGTATATTGATACAGTTTTCATGTACCTATGTAATAACCTATCGTTAAATGAGTTTGTTACCAGGAACATTTAAACAGCAATGTAGTTACTAAACCTGCAAATATGTCAGGTACAAGTTGTCACTCGTTTTGTTGTGCTTTCATAGACGTTTGTGATAAGAACAATATCCAGAATATGCTTGACCATCTTCACCTTAATATCTGCGGTTAGCGGAATTCTGCAAAACACTAAACCCGGAAAAAATCGAGAACAACACGTTCGCGTAGCCTCGAGAAATAAATGACCCATCAATACGCACTCTTTATGTACATAAAGAGTTATCCGTTCCAATATGTATTTTCACCTTTGCAATGAAAGTCGGCATTAAAGGTTTAAGCTCCGTGACGCCTACATAACAAATATTGGTCGTCTCGTCGCGAACATCAGAGCGTGACATTGACTTCAGGCGATCGAGGTTACACCAAAATACGAGATTCTTAACCTTAAGCACATTATACGATGTTAGGTATGAAACAAAGGATTCCGTTATCACGTGCAAAATATAGAGTTTGACGTCTACATGAAGTTAAAGTTCCTAAAATAATGCATCCATTTGTATATAGGGTGCAAAGGGGTCCTTTGGGTGCAAAGGGGTCCTTCTTACATCTATCGGGCCCCAGCGACCTCACCTGCTAGTGGCGCACCTGCTGATTAACGGACGAGGTTCGTATATTACGGTACCCATGTGGTGGCTTTGGCCCCTACGTGGATACCAGGTGGTACAACAGTGTTGGTCCGGGGGGGTACCACCGTGCAGCTGTGCTAAAGCCCCCCAAGTAACCCAGCCCAGGCTGGGTTGCGTTAGGGGTTCAGCAGCTGCACTGCCGGGCCCGGGGCGGTGTATGGTGCGGCAGGCAGGGGTCCAGTGGGGGCGAAGCTGAGTCTAGTGTGGGTGGTGTGGGTCGATTCGCCGGCCAGGGAGACCCTTAGCAACGGCGTTGCCGCGGCCGCCCGCAACGTACCTCTGTTACCCGGGCTATATCATTGAAGAACAATTCCGCGATAAAGCCGGGGTGTGCGTGTTCGTTAGGGCGGATGTTTGCTGCCGCCGGTTGCGCTGTCTGGAGAACCCCTCCTACTCCGTCCTTTGGCTGCACGTGGATCATGGCTCCATGAGCCAGATCTACGTGTGCGTCTACCGCTCCCACACAGGGGACACTGGGACAACAAGGCTTTTCGAATACCTCAGCGAGATGGCTGACGATGCGCAGGTGCGGTTCCCGAACGCTGACCTGGTTTTCCTGGGGGACTTTAACGGTCATCACGTTGAGTGGCTGGGGTCCCTTAGGACCGATCATGCGGGACGAACCGCCCATGCATTCGCTCTCTCCCACGGGCTGACCCAGATGGTACGGGGGATCACCCGGATACCTGACAGGTCAGACCACACGCCCGCCTTGCTGGATCTACTGCTGACGAGTCGCCCAGCCGAGTACAATGTGTCGGTACGCGCCCCACTGGGCACATCCGACCACTGTGTGGTGCACGCCAGCTTCCAAGTGCCACCGCCTGCTCGTGCTGAACAAATGACTCGACGACTATGGCACTACTCGTCGGCAGACTGGGACGGTCTCCGCGATTACTTTGCGTCCATCCCGTGGAGCCAGCGCTGCTTTGTAGGGAAGGCGCCTTCGGATAGCGCTGCTGCCATTACTGGCGAGATCAGTCTAGGGATAGAATATTATATCCCTTTCACTGATGTCGCCAGCATCCGCAAAGCTCGCCCCTGGTTCGGGCGTGAATGTGCCGAGGCTGTCCAGAAAAAACAGTCGGCATATCGCGCCTGGGTCAGGGCTCGGGCGGCACGTGACCCGAACGTGAACCGCCTCAAAGCAGCGTACAATCGGGCCACTAGGTTCAGCAAGAGGGCCTTCAAGAGAGCGGATGCCCAGCGCGTCGCGCGGCTTGGTCAGGAGCTCACATCCCATCCCACGGGCAGCCGTGGATACTGGCAACTGGCCAAAGCCGTACAGTCAAATTTTTGTCAACCCTCGCTGCCACCACTGCGTTTTCCTGATGGATCACTGGCTCACAAAGCCCAAGAGAAGGCGGACATGCTCGCAGACCTCTTTGCGGCTAATTCCCGGGTCGATGACCGTGGCCTGCAGCCCCCCGCCATCGCCAACTGTGGCCACACTATGCCTGATATTGTTATCAGGCAATGTGATGTACGGGCAGTGCTGCGGTCACTCGACACGCGGAAAGCCAGTGGCCCTGACGGCATTCCGGCGGTGGTGCTACGAAAATGTGCTGCTGAGTTGTCTCCAGTATTAACGCGTCTGTACCGCCTGTCATACTCTACAGGCCTCGTGCCGGAGGCCTGGAAGGAGGCGAACGTACAACCGATCCCCAAGAAAGGGGATCGATCCGATCCAGGCAACTATCGACCCATAGCTGTCACCTCAGTCATTTGCAAGGTGCTCGAGCTTCTTATTAATAAGCAGCTCATGCGATACCTGGAGGATCACTCGCTAATCAATGATCGGCAATATGGCTTCAGGCCAAAACGATCAACGGGTGACCTCCTGGCATTCGTCACGCATGTATGGGGTGGGGCTATGGAAAAGTTTGGCGAGTCCTTGGCTATTAGCCTGGACATCGCCAAAGCTTTCGATAGGGTCTGGCATGCTTCGCTCCTTTCCAGGCTTCCGGCATATGGTCTACCTCCTCAACTGTGCAGCTGGATTGCCAGTTTTTTAAACGAGCGCCGAGTGCGGGTCCTCTGCGATGGCCAGGCTTCTCGCTTTTTGCAAGTGAATGCCGGGGTACCGCAGGGGTCCGTACTGTCACCAACTCTCTTTCTTCTGCATATCAATGATATGCTTTCCCTCGGGAACATTCATTGCTATGCAGATGACAGTACATTGCACGGGAGTTACTCGGTTCGTCCGACGGCGGGGCGATCTGTGATAGAGGAGGAGAGACGACATCTCGTGGGTGATCTCGACCGAAGCCTCGACAGTATCTCCCAATGGGGTGCCGAGAACTTGGTCGAGTTCAATGCCCACAAAACACAGGCGTGTGCATTTACAGCGAAAAAATCCCCTTTCCTTCCCCTACCCACTCTTCAGAATGCAATATTACCAATGAAGGACAATCTAGACATCCTTGGCATAGACGTTCGTCGAGAGCTCAATAACACAAAATACATTGAGATATGTATTGGGCTAGCTTCGCGGAAACTAGGAATACTGAACAAGGTAAAGCGATTCTTTACACCGCACCAGAGGTGTCTGCTGTACAAAACGCAGATTAGACCCTGCGTTGAATACTGCTCTCACCTCTGGGACGGCTCCGCGAAGTATTTGCTGGACGCACTCGACGCTATGCAGCGACGCGCTGTTCGCATTATAGACTGTCCGGAGGTAACGGGAAGCCTTGAGCCGCTAGCCCAGCGCCGAACAATTGCTTCCTTGGCCGCGTTCTACCGTATTTACCACGGTGAGTGTTCTGAAGAGCTCTTCAACCTGATCCCACCCTCTCCCTTCCGATCCCGAACAACGCGTGCCGGGCAGAGATGTCACCCTCATACCGTGGAAACCGTCTTCGCGAGAACCGAGCGTTTTAAACGATCGTTTCTCTGCCGAACGATGATGGCTTGGAACGCCCTGCCTGCGCACGTGTTTCCTCCTACATATAACCCTGGGCTCTTTAAGCGAAGCGTGAAGAGGCACATTACAGGGTCGTCAAGTTGAGGGCCACTCTCTATAGTATTCCTGTGTACTGTGAGAGTCGCCCTCAATTGCCAGACGTCGCCTCAGCTTACCATCAGGCGAGTGGCGTCAATTTGTCGACCTAAATATAAAAAAAAAAAAAAAAAAATTCTCCGCATTTGTAGTGCCTTGAATCATAATTGAGAATGAACTCGTGATAACTTCATTGACTGACGCAAAGACTACCTACCTACTTACCTACGAATTATTCCATGAATAATAATTTATAATAGTTCTACCACAATAATTGCGTAATATTTACATTATATTTATATCAGGACGTGTATTGTTCATGGCTATGCTGCATGCTGGTGTCATACACAATACAAATAAGTATGTTATGTATCGAGCAATTGAGATTATAAACTGTGATGTATCGTCCTTTCTTCATGCATTCTGTGTTCTTAACATTTACCTGCAGACGCGTTCTGGGATAAGTGAGACTTGGTACATCTATGTTGTGTCGAGGGTTTCGTTATGGTTTCGGAACTTAACCCCTGTGAGAAGTGCACAAACAAAATGAAAATGATAAAACAACCACACAAATTGGTCAGATACTCCACAATACGGTCGTTGCTAACGTCTCAACTGTTTTCCTATTCCAGTATAAAGAAAAAAGTGAAAAAAGGCTCAGGATCGAAGACGTTACCCTCGAACAGTTCTCCGGTGAGAGGCGTCGGTGGTGGTGGCGGTGAGGCGGGCGCTCGGCGGGTCGAACCCACCGAGGCACTCGGGACCGCCGTCGTTAAGTACAACTATCAGGCGCAACAGCCCGATGAGCTGTCTCTCACGAAAGGCACCAGAATCTTGATATTGGAGAAGAGCAACGATGGCTGGTGGCGAGGACAATACCAGCAACACTCTGGCTGGTGAGTTGCAACATGCCAGTTAATTCAAATGGTTACATCTCGGATCTTGATTGACGATAATTATTTGGTTCCTATTTCAGGTTTCCGTCAAACTATACCAGTGAAGAGGGTGATGCTGAAGATCCAGTACACACGTACGCGATGGCGGAGAATGTTCTGGATATCGTGGTTAGTATCGATTTAATGTTATCTTACCTGAATGGTGTCCTTATCAATTAGTTGTCGTTTCTCTAGTCACAATTCACTGTGTTTTGGTGCATAGTGCTAGATCATTGGAAACGATTACTGACAGATTTTTTAACAATGAGCTATTTTAAACTTTTCAGCCCCTAGCATGGCAGTGCAAATCGCAAATGTAACTCAATCGTAACACATTTTTTGAAATTTTCTACGAAATCGTTGGTTATCGACTAAGGTCGACGCTGGCTGTGCTAGCCCTGCAGGAGGAGTTAATAGGAGTTAACAGTTGTGGGGTGTGTGGGTAGGTGGCGCTGTACTCGTTCACGTCCACGAACGAGGCGGAGCTGTCGTTCGAGAAGGGCGAGCGGCTGGAGATCGTGGAGCGGCCGCCCTCCGACCCCGAGTGGTTCCGCGCGCGCGACTGTCGCGGCCGGCTCGGCCTCGTGCCGCGCAACTACCTGCAGGAGCTGGCCGACTACCTCGCGCAGCCCTACAGGTACACTCTATACCTACACCCCTCACACCGGCGCTTGTGTGTCAAATGTTCCAATAATGTAACTATCACAAAATTAAATCTTACACATACATATTTACTTATTGTTCTCATAGAATTATCATAAAATATGATCTAGGTATTCGTCTGTAAAAATTGTTTTCCATTTATGTTTTTCTAGGTAATTATAGTTATAATTACAAACGAGTTGCATTCAATTATGTTCACTAGTTTCCGTTTTCGTGTCGAATGATTGTTAGGGTCAAAACTGTGTTACGAAGACGTCCTCGCGGGTCCGGACTGAGCACTTTTGTATGGACGTTTGCGGAACGCAGTTTTGGCCACCTCATAAACGTGGGTATGTGATGTTGCAGCGAGGGCGAGGGGGCTCGCGGGGCGGGCGGGGGCCCGGCCGGGGGCGCGGGGGCCCCGGCCGGGGCCGTGGCGGGGCGCGCGTGGTACTACGGCGCCATCACGCGCACGCACTGCGACGCGCTGCTCAACCAGCACGGACACGACGGGGACTTCCTCATCAGGGACTCCGAGACCAACGTGAGTGGGCCGCTTCTTCCATTCAACACTCGATACAATTATACTTAGAGCGAGAGCTCTCTCTACACGTTGCGAAAATATAAACATGTAGTTAATTCAAACGGTGGTTGTGGTTCCAGGTGGGCGACTACAGCGTGTCGCTGAAGGCGCCGGGCCGCAACAAGCACTTCCGCGTGCACGTGGAGGGCTGCATGTACTGCATCGGCCAGCGCAAGTTCCCCTCGCTGGAGCAGCTGGTGGCGCACTACCAGCGCGCGCCCATCTACACCAACAAGGCGGGCGAGAAGCTGTACCTCGTGCGGCCCCTCCCGCGCGCCGCGTAGCGTGCTCGTCCCCCCCCCCTCTCCCCTCCCCTCTCCCCTCGCCCCTCACCTCACCCCTCACCTCACTACACAACTACACGTAAACGTTCTACCGTTTCTTTGTTTTAATATCTGAGAGACAAAACAATCATTCTTACAAGTCGCATTGTCTTTTTGTCCCATGGAGCTAGTGGGATTTTTATTCTCCTAGCTCCATGGGACAAATTTATAAAATACCTATGGAACTAGTGATATTATTTATCTAATTAGCTCCATGAAACTAGTGAAAAATAAATCACTGGTTTTATAGGATAAAATGAGAATGTAACTGGTGAGAATTATCCTCGAACTCGATCCGTTTGGGCCTGGATCACCTGGTAATTCTTAATTCAATTAAAGGTAATTCTTAGAATTGCATGTGTTGAAGCAAAAACGTACGGACGAGTACATCTGACATTTGTAAAATGTTCTCACCGTAATGTTTCCCATGAAAGTCTCGGGCCCCGGAATATAAAAGTCATTCCAATAATTTAGACGATCTGAGTAGTGAAAGGAACATCGAGCTAGCCATATTGACCCCACTGTCCTCCCCTCGTATTAGTATTGTATTAAGATGTATGTTCCGATATACGATGCATTGTCAATTTTTATACCAAATTTGTATTCATTCCAGTTTGAAGGTAACACGAAGTGAGGGCACCTTGGGCCCTTCTCGCTTGTCCAAAGTAGTCCAAGCACATGGTTATGTCGTCTGAGTTACAGAAAGACACCATTCTGTGATCTTGTAGATAATGGTCACTACAAATCGACTCATAACGCGCAAGAGTTAGGGCCTTATCATACTAGCAGCTAGTATGCTGAGGCCCTTATAATTGATTTCACTCGAAATGTTTAAAAAAGAGACCCTAATAATCGATTCTTTATCGAGTGATATCGATTCTTTTGTTCAATTAATCGATTGTAAAATCAATGAGATTGTACTATTAGTACCTCGTAGTACTTGTACGATGCGTTGTGACAACGCGACTATAATAATTACAAAACCAAAAATTGGCTTCTTATCTCTATTAGAATTTAATAACGTTTTTATATCATATATTATTTTTAGGTAAGCTGAAAAAGTGTAATATTTGAGTTATGAAATGTGTTTTGAGTATATAAAGTATAAAGGACACCCACGTCAAAGATGAATCAAATGAAATCGACTAATTTTGTGCCAAGACTTACAACCCAGTGGAAACTTAGTCGATTGTAGTTTGCCATTTGAATAGTCGATAATATTGACGTTTTCGTTATGTCATCTTGAACTATATTATACAAATGAATGCATATACGTTGTGATGTTTGGCTAAGTAAGATATAATGTAAGTCATGTTCAGGGAATGTCGTGGATGTGTTAGGTCGGTGGTAGTCTGGTGGTGCCGGTGGTGTGCCGGTGGTGTGCCGGTGGTGTGCCGGCGCGGGTTTTGTACGTTTTGTATTGAGCTCGACACGAGTGACATGGAAAAGGGGATTGACAAGTTTTTTTAATTAATTAATTGAAAATATTATGACAGATAGCAGTGAGATTAAGCAGGCAGTTCTTAATATAGGTATATTTTTGTCTAGTTTAATTTGTAATTTTTTTACCAGTACATTTTTTTTATACTTTTTGTATTTAATTTGGGAGATTTTAAAACGAAAAAAAAAACGATTAATATTCGTTTCTTTTGAAATTATATATATTAAGCCTTTTCTCACAGTTTTTGTCAATCCCAAGGGTATGATTGGCAAGTTAACAGAAGACTTACTTGCAGAACAATTTGAGCCGTAAAGTTCGCTCTTATAAGTCTGAGTCTGGAAAATGGCGTAGTCAAATATAATAATAGATCACTGCTGACACCACGGAGTAGTCTTTTAACAACGAATTAGATAGAACTGGATGGACACGGCCTTAGTTTATACGAACACTCATTTGAATGTAAATTATAGTAAGTATTTGTTGTATGTACTCGTAATACAAAGAGGACCGCATACATACCCGTATACGTAATCACCAGTTTTTGGTCTTGAATTTTTTATTCGACCATAGAAAGAGGAAAGGCATAGTGAGTAGTGTGGCCGCCGTCCCGGGTGCGTCCTCGCAGGGTGTCTAGTGTAACCTACGGCCGTGGGCAGGAATCTCACGAGGTTTGATTTCCACTGAGGTGACAATTGCTAGTCAATATTATACGCCGACATCACACAATGTAGCCGCCGCTTCTGTTGTTATATCTTGTTTTGTTTTTAATTTTCTTATTTACCATAGAGCGCACAAAATGCTAGAGCTGGTTAAATTATAAAATCACAAATCACATCGTCTCGCTAATTTTAAATAATTAATATCGCAAAAATCGGGTAATTACATTCTGTAAAGGGTACTTCGAAGATCGTTATTGTGCTGTACCATTGTAAAATATCACGATCTTTTAACCCAGCGTTACAAGCAAGGCTAAGTTGGGTTGTGTACATCTGGAAAGGTCCTTCTACAATATTGATAGATATAAATGAATTATATTTATTATTTATGTTAGTGTCATAAAGCCCTAAATATATGAGACAGGTAATATCTCGAGAGTGGTCCCACGTCCCACGTCCCACGTACGAAGCTCCAACATTTTGTGCGCGCCCCTCGCCCCCGAGTAGTACACTGAGGGCTGGAAGTGTTAAGTAACAATGGCAGCTTTATGTTGTTTTATACATTATCATTGTTTATTTTTAATAATATATTAATATTGTAGATAACAATTAAAAAATTTAAACGCGAATCACACTTTTAAATATTTAGTTTTAAGTTGTACCGTGTAGCGTCATCTATCTTCCGCAACAAGTATTAAAATAGCTTATTAAACGGATTAGTTTATTTTTGTATGGAATTTTGTTTGGACACATTGACAGTAAAGCACCAAGTGTAGACGTGTTGTATTCGACAAGTTAGTGTAAGTGTAGGTTACATGTGACGCTGTTACACATGGTTTGGTTAATAAGGATGTTTTCCTTATAGCGCCTTGGCTAGAATATTATTTTCCTTTAATGTCATGTCTTGGCATACTTAACTCTGTAAAACACAAAAACTCAGTAAATACAACTTCTGCTTCGCAATATTCTTATTAGTTTTTGGTAATTAATCATTGTGCAATAGACTTAGACTTAGACTAGATTGTCAATAGGTAGCTAGTTTTAATTATTTTAAATAATATGGGTACAGTAACCATGATAAGTTAACCACTTACAACTTGTAACTTTGTGAATTAATTTTATTTGTACCTTTTACTTATGGTGTCGAGAACCATAGCCAACAGCTTCTAAGTTAGTTTTGTTTTGCGGAAAGCATCCTATTAACACCAATGGCGCTATAATTAATTACATGTGATACTTTTGAGATATAACTTTTGTCTCTAAATAGATACTTACTTGATCGATGACTGGAATTTGTCAAACAATATAAGATTGAATTATTCTAAATTACATCCTAACAAATGCCTAATCAAATACATTTCTCAAATATACAATCGTAGCTTTTATAAGAAAGGTTTTCAGTGTTTTGAAAGAAATAAATTGTTCCGTATTAGAATATAATGAACGCGCATACGACCTAAGTCATATCTCAAACTTAAGTGATCGTATCTAACTAGATCTTTTTGATGTATTTAATACGTTTTATACTCAATAATAATATAATTAGAATAAAATGCGAAACGAACTCAATGTAGAGGTTTATAAATGAATAAAAATAGCTAATGTAAGCGGCGCTTGTGTGGAACATTGGGGAATGTGTACTGGCTACCGGCGGTTCTGTTTGATCATTACTTAGCTTGACTGATGTATGGGAAGGAATCGTATCTCGCTAGTTAATGTCAGAGGACGTAAGTTCGAATCGAGGCCAAACACCTAACCTCTTCTAAAGTAGGTCCCTACTAAGTAAATCTGTGATACAAGAGTCGTAGTGTCGATATGAAGTTTGAAATGTATCACAGATGCACCATCCCAGTTGACATACATTGGTCGGCTAACACAAGTCATTATTATAATAAATAGTCTTCCTGGACGATGGACCGCATTTATTGAATGTAAGCACAAAACGGTAGCAACTGCACACGGTTGAGTGGACGGACATATTGAGTGATATATAAATATATGAGAGCGTGTTGTTTAACCGAATGGGCTGAATGAAAAGTGCACTGATTCCAACAAGCTTTACTCATAAATATTGTAAAATCGCCAAACTTAGGAGGGAATTAAAGTTGTCATTGCATTCCTTACTGCTTTTACGATACATTTGTGTTGAGTGTAGTTCTGGAGTCGAGTTCTCACAAATCGACTAACAATATTGTATGAAATATAGTGTTCTAGGCATAGATAATAGTGATTCGTTTTTTTTATTTTTATATTGCTCAAAGTATAATTATTTTATAGTTTGAACTTGTGTTTGTTTGTGAATGTATATTATCCGATATAACGAGCCAATGTAAGTGCAGTATGTAATATTTAACAATAATTTATTTATTAATTTGCAATGTGTTGTTTTATTTATGAGTCGACCGTTCGAGCATGGTATCTAAGAGACCTAGTACCGACCCAACGTTATTGATTAAACTAATTATATATATCGAAACACGACAAGTCGAGCAATAGCCGGTTGGATAAACACGAGTATCTACTAATTAATAAGTAAATATGTTATCGCGAAGAGATAAACTGTTGATACAGCCGTGGGAGGAGCGACGATACAGAGATCACAGAGCGAAAGTAAGTGTATCTGCATACATTAGGTACTCCTTTCTCTATCTCTACTGGATATAGATGTTGCCGGGAGATATGTTAATTACAATTTTTAAGGTCTTCATTTACTTTGACTCTAGAAGTCTGAAAGAATATTTTTAAAGGGTTTTCTTATCCATTTAAATGTTAACAAGGATAAATCGTAATTGTTTGTTGTTGTTGTTACTATAAACCGATTTTGAAAATTCTTTCACTGATATGTAGGTGTACTGATACTTCATCCTTGAGTAACTATTTTGTATCCCGGTAATATGTTCCCACGGGAATCATGAACAAGAGAATTTAATCACGCGGGTGGAGACGCGTTGTTCAGCGTGTACTAAATATAATTACAAGTCGATCCAATTATACGCATAAGGTGACGTCAGCCCTCCCGGCGATAGACGCGGGCGCTCCGCCCCCCCGGCCGCACGTGGCGCTGAAGCTCAAGAAGTGGCGCCGCGAGCTGGACCGCACGCTCAAGGTGCAGCGAGACAACTACGCCATGCTGCAGCGGCTCAACCAGATCATGAGTCGCAACAGGCTCGACAACCACCGGGTCAAGCCGCCCTACAAGTGAGATTATGTTGTAAACAATAGTAGGGGAGGCCGCCGCCGCCTGCGAGGTAACCTAGCAACGAATTTCGGAGCCAGCACTAAATAAAAATTTATTCCAAATGAACAGCTTGTCTGTCCTCTGAAATGGCTGGACCGATTTTAACGGGACATTCACAAACTTTTTTTAACTGCCATAGATGTTTATATGACAACCGGAACCGACGGCTTAACGTGCTCTCCGAGGCACGGAGGGGGTCTCAATGTCAACCGGTCAGACTCGATGATGCTTATGTAACCTTTGCAATGTGTTAGCATTTTCGGTTACCACTAGACTACGGGCCGCTTAAATAATTACTTAATAAGTACATATAGATAAATATTTGCTAGAAAGATTTTCGGTGATTTGGTAGTGAAATATTTGCTAAATAAGGGACATTTAGGTAAGCGCTTGGCAACCCTATTTAGTTGAATAAAAATGTATCAAAGTGCAATTACATGAACACATTACCCTATAATGGGTCAGTTGGGTAACGTAAAGATAACCCGCTTATGAGCGTTTTCACATTGCACGATATCGTCACGATCTTATAGACGATATCGTTTGTCGTTAACCCGTGTCAACACATGTTAGTAAAATATCATAAATATACTATTGTATTATTGTCAGTGGTCAACAAAAAGTGGGTCTATTCTATGACGTGGAGTCTCTCAACAACAAGCTCACAGCTCGGCCTGCGCGCGGCGGCGGCGGCGGCGGCGGCGCGGGCGGAGCTGACGATTCCGAAGACAGTTACTACAATAACGTCAAATGTTACGCGTGCGACATGAAGAAGGTATTTAACTATTAATGTCTGTGATTTTACAAAATTATAGAACAGATTAGGGCCAATCTGTAACAAACTTCGCATAGAACACTAACGACCGTCGCGCGTCGGTTTTGAAGAATGTGGACAATACCTGGAGCACTGGGAGAGTCCATCGGAAAATTAAAAAAATATCAGAATTCATGATTCAGCTGCTTTGAAAAAGCTCGCATCATTTGATTAAAACACTTCAAATAAGTACTCTGGAATGGGAGCACATGGTACACTTCCTGTATGGTTCCACACTATCTTACAATTAAAAAAAACAATCGGTTCACCCCGTCGCAGTTATGACGTAACAAATAAAAAAGTCGAATTCATTTTTTTTAAGTCAGTTAGAAATGGAACAGATTTGAAATAGTACAATGTATGACTATATTATTAGATTCGTTCCCACTAGTTCTACTAAACAGTTCTACCGTAGAACTACTGGGAACTTTTTTTCCCCACTAGTTCTACTGTTTGATGGAACAAAAAAGTGAACTAGTGGGACTCTTTATTCCCACTAGTTCTACTATGTTTGATGGAACAAAAAAGTGAACTAGTGGGACTCTTTATTCCCACTAGTTCTACTGTTTGATGGAACAAAAAAGTGAACTAGTGGGACTCTTTATTCCCACTAGTTCTACTGTTTGATGGAACAAAAAAGTGAACTAGTGGGACTCTTTATTCCCACTAGTTCTACTGTTTGATGGAACAAAAAAGTGAACTAGTGGGACTCTTTATTCCCACTAGTTCTACTAGTTTTTTCTGGTAGAATTAGTGGGAAATTTTGTGAAGGGATTCTTCTGGACAAAGGGATTAAAGTGGATATAAAAGTCCTTAACAGATCTTTTTAAGGATTTTTTCTGGACAAAGGGATAAATTCAGGTTTATGATCAAAAACCAAAATTTTCTTATTGTGGGTTTATGATAAAATTAAAAAATATTTGTCTTCGTCCAGTGTATAATCAGAAACCTTTTTTTATAAACTTACGACATTGTACATTTATTGCAAGTTCTCTGCAATTTATTGACTACGAAAATAGCCGTATTAGGTTAGGAGTCTACAATCTACATACGAACAGCCTCACACTCACTATCACAAATATAGCTAATTACAGACAATTCTCTCAATTTCAGAAGCACTACAAGTTTGGGTCCGGCAAGCGACGACACCAAGACTTCTTACCGACTATTTAATAGAAAAATGTTCTCTCAAATAAAACATTCCCACAAATATTGGACAGAATTTATTGCTATATAGATACATTACAAACGAGCTGCGGTCAACATAATTCATAGTCCGACGTCGGCGAACATTCACTTGTGGTTAAAATCTCAACATAAACACTATGTTATATCAAAAGCATCAATTGAATAGTTGGAGCGATACGCAAAGGTACGCGGCACTTGGCGTTAAAGCTAGAGTCCTCTGTGACGTCACACAGACACACACACATGTCCTGGCCTAGAAGTCGAACCCGGCGTGCGGCGGCTTGCTCGGGTCGAACTGGAAGCCTGCGTCCGCGGCCGCCGGGACCAGGGTCGCGTCCTCCTCCTGTAACGACACAACACATAAATACTGGTTTTTGAGAGGTATAAATTATCACAGAAACTGAAATGTCAACGGCAGGACTCGAACCCCCAGCCTTTCCCTAACAAGGGGATGCTTTGACCACTAAGCTACGATGACTAATACCCACATCATCCAATCTTTGCTCCATATTATAATTTCTATGAAGGTTAGCGTTGGAGCACATACTGGAATTCTGCCAGAAATGTTATGTAAACCATAGGGGCCATAGGGGCCATAGGGGCGGGGCGGAAGGTGCATTTTACACACCCACACTTCTTTTATAATAATTTTTTGAGGAGCCTTTGACTAGTAAAGCCAGTCATGACAGCCTCATAGTATCATTCCTCTTTATCACCCACACTTTACCAGTAATGTTTTGGTCCCACATTATAGAGGGCAAGCCTATTGCCATTCCCGGGCACTATAGACAATCCATAGCCAGTCTGAAATTCTAACCAAAATTCCAACAGCCAGCACAAGTGTTACATACCACTAATATCTCTGCAGCCCGAGCGACTTATTCATTACAATCTAAATAAATATGAGTTTTTTTTATATCTCTCCCTATATAGCTCTCCCGCCTGATGGTAAGCTGTGGCGACATCTGGCGATTGTGCGCGACTCTCATAGTACACTCATAGAGAGTGGCCCTCAACTTGAAGACCTAGTGATGTGCCTCTTCACGCTCCGCTTAAAGAACTCAGGGTTATATGTGCGAGGAAACACTTGCACAGGCAGGGCGCTTCAGGCCACTATCGAGAGGCAGAAAAACTTTTTCTTATAGTTCATTTGTCGGACCAATTTGGCCAATTTTGGTCTTAAAATATTTATATGAATTTGAGGCGGTACGATGTTCGCTGGGACAGCCAGTCGATATAAATAAAAATGAATGGCCATTTCTCTCGCAAAAATGGGAATGGGTGAACCGATTCGACGAAATAAAATATATATTTTATTTCGTCGAATCGATTCAGGGAAAGTTAAAATTGAGGCAATACAAAGTTCGCCAGGAGCACTTGTACCGCGTACCTCAGCGGCGAAGTATTGTTCAATGATGTCGTAGGCCATCTTATATATATCTTCTTTCTCGTGGTTCTGCAGCGCCTCTATCTTGTCTATGCCCCCGCACTCCTCTATCATGTTGGCGACCTGGTCCGCGTTGTCTCCCGCCATTTTCAACATATTACTTAAACCGTCGAGAACGACCTGCAAGCAGAAGAAATGATGCGGTTTAGTTGTATATTCTAAATCACATTAATTATGAAGATAGGGCCTTTGGGCTAGAGGTGCTTGGGCAGACAGTTGAATGTGTACACTCATGGAAAGGGAACAGTTAAAACAGGTTCGAGCTGAGCCCAAGACTATAGTTTAAAATTAACAACTGTAAAGACAGTTTGCAGGCCTCATTTTTTTCCCCATCAACTAAATCACTATACAATATCCGTATTTCATACACATTTCTCCAAGGTTAATACAATACACCTTTTAATTAAATGGATATATGGTGAACAATTTGATATTATTATGATTATAGGCCAGCCAATAGCTATCAATTTTCATTTTACTTCTATCTACTAGAATATACGGTACGATTCAACGTTACGATCAGTCGCTTCAGACCGATCGAAACGACGGATCTGTAATGTATGTTACGATCGTTAACGATTTACTTGATCACAGACGACATCAGAAAATCGCAACAAAAACCCATGGAATCATGAATATCGTAACGATGAATATAATGTAATCTATATTACTATTATAAAGAGGAAAGATTTGTATTTTTGTGTGTATGTTTGTAATGAATATACTCAAAACCTACTGCGCCGATTTCAAAAATTCTTTCACCATTGGAAAGCTACATTCACCCTGAGTAACATAGTGTATTTTTTATCCTGGTAATGTGTTCCCACGGAACCGGGAACGAGTAAACTAAATCACGCGGGCGGAGCTGCGGCGATCAGCTAGTATATTATAATAATATAATACAATAATTTCAGGTACGTAAGTTCCGTCATTCTCATATAGAATGTCTCATATAGAATCCCAATCTTTTGGGTGGAACGTTATTTCATTTAAAATATTTACATGCGAATACTGATTTCGCTTTAATAGCCATTTCTTAACCCACACTTTTCTAGGTTTTCTTTGTAACATAATCAAAGTTACCGCCACAGACGAGAAAAGAAGTTCGTTTTCCATTTTACAGGGTATCTTTATCGTTCCATTTCAAATAAATAAATGATCGATGGTAACGACCAATCGCTTCGTGTATGAGCGGCAACGCTAGATCAGTCGTTTCGATCGGTCTGAAGCGACGGATCGTACCGTATATGGAGCCCTTAAGGTTACCTATAAGAGATCACCCTTAAATAATTTTACAATAAGAATCACAAAACCTAGTCGTGGGCTGGAAACAGAGACTGATCCCATTCCAGGAGGAACATTCTACCAACTGGGCAAGACTCACTATCATTAACCCTTGGTGATAAGGCCACGTCTTGTCCATACTAATGATGAAGTAGTTTCTTGTATTCCCGGAAGGCCCATCGCAGCAATTGTAAACTTCAGTTCCACACGCGGCACAGAAGCCAAGGCACTGGTTAGGGTAATATGTGGCATAAGACAACAGGTGACTCGTGCTCCCGGGGTGTAACCTGGTGCAAACATTGGTCATCGCCATTCAGGTTCGGTCCGGGACGAGTTATTTAATTAATGACGTATAAAGAATACAGTTTAAACAGAATTATTATTATGATAGACAGACTCACATTAATGACTTGCGTGTCCTTGCAGCTCAGCAACTTGCAGAGCGGCGGGATGACGCCCTGCGCGATGAGCGCCGCCACCTGCTCCTTGCTGCCGCTGATGCTGAGGTTGGTGACCGCCCAGGCCGCCTCCTTCTGCGTCTGGAACTCGCCCTTGCTGAGGTTCTCCACGATCTTGGGCAGCAGCCCCGCGTCTATGACAGCCTGCACCTGCTGCTTGTTGCCCGCCGTGATGTTCGACAGGAACCATACGGCTTCCTTGCAGATCTTTTCTTTCTGTCGAGTTGAGCAAAGATAAGCGTCAGTCGAAAAATATTAGTCAATGATTTGGTAGTTTTAACGACATAGAGACTTGCAAGATTGCGGAGGCTACCAAATGTAGCTGATATCCTGGAAGGAGACATAGAATATCTTCATGTCTTTGTTAGAAGCAGATATTTGTTTAGAAGCCCTAAGGGGACTCCAGGAATTAAGACTTCACCCGACGCCAAAAGGCAAGATCCTTTACAAGGCTCCCACCCTTTTTGATCAGATCCCATTTTGGGTCAGAAGTTTACAAACAATTAGTGGGCCTGGATATTTGGAGTCAAGGAAGGTATATCTTGTAAGGTCTACATGCTCAGAGCAGAGTCCCACATTAAATCTGTGACATATCAACTTGTACTTGTAGTCACGGGCTGATCTCCGCAAGTCCACGTCTAGTGCATGGGTTTTGCGTTTGGGTGGGACTCTCTCACTCAAGCCAACGATCTCTTCCAGGAACGCCAGCAGGCCCCGCATGTTATGCAGAGCTTCAGGGATTGATCCTGGAATCCCGAGATACCTTGCTCTGTAGTTTCGGACTTCCTCACAGCGCAGGATTAGATGACTGACCGTCTCGTCCTCAGTCATGCAAGCCCTGCAAAGGGGACTGTCTGTAACACCGATAGTGTATAGGTGTTTGTTTAGGAGGCAATGCCCCATAATGACACTTGTGAATAGACGGAGATGGGATGACCGACGATTGAGTGCTGGCAAAGCCTCTCTCGCCCGCCGACAGTCCGACAGACCTGTCCACAATGTGTTGTGGCGTGTGTAGGTTTTGTGTGTCAGAAGTGTTCATATAGTACCTACCGGAGTTGGTAGGATTGGCTCTGATCCAACGGACGTTTGCTTCGAGCCCCTTCTAGCAAGCTCGTCCGCTGCGTCATTACCTCTAGAGCCGCTGTGTGCTTTAATCCACTGAACTGTGACGTAGTTGTACTTGTCACACATCAAATTGTATAAACAAAAAAAAAGTATATGGCGAGTATCCAAGAAAAGACTAGTGAAAGTTAAACCAGTATAGCAATGGTAAGTAAAATATTTTTAAAAAAACACTTTAAACTTATTTTAAATTTCTTAATAGCACTATTTTTTAGCCAAGGCCGAGGCTGCTCTCTCTGAGACAGTCTTGATAATGCTTCGTTTAGAGGCGAAACAATTGTCGACGTTTTGTTGTCTTTTTAATCCTGCGAAAAATAGTGCTATTAAGAAATTTAAAATAAGTTTAAAGTGTTTTTTTTTTTAATATTTTACTTACCATTGCTTTGTCATGGATTTTCGCCGAGTAACGCCTGGTTCCATCCAATATTTAAACAAGTATGCCAAGATTGTAACATGCAATCCATGATCTCTGCCTACCTCAATGTGAAAGATGATTATGTATTTATACAAAAGAGTTTATTCACTAAATCCCTATTGTCTGTCTATTACACAATCAGTCTGGGTTGTCGACCAAAAGTGTTGTCATTGACCTCTTCCATCTAATAATTTTGCAAACCGGTTATTTTTAATCAATTACTTGTTCGTATGTATAGAGTGATTGATGACTTTTGGAAGTTATTATTTTTGTTGTTGCTCTTATATAATAATAGGTATCCTTTATGCAGAATGGTATAGATGTTCCCCATTTTGAACTCTAATCCACTTTTCAATGAGATCTTTTTTTAGACACAGTGAAAGTGGGAAACCA
The DNA here is from genome assembly GCA_963556515.1 of Nudaria mundana. Classification (NCBI taxonomy): domain Eukaryota; kingdom Metazoa; phylum Arthropoda; class Insecta; order Lepidoptera; family Erebidae; genus Nudaria; species Nudaria mundana. Next base: position 23,709,548 of record OY748291.1, read on the forward strand.
CATAAGATTTTTCAGGAAACCTACCATTAGGGAAACTAGACCAAATGGTAACTAGACCAAATGGTAAACTAGGTAGACATTTCAGGATACTGGGCCATTAAGGAAAGTGGTCTTGTGTACCTTATCAACATAGGTATATTTAGAAACTAATATGTTGACAAATGTTATCAGCGTTTAATTGTACCATTTGTAACATTTAGTAACAATATAAATCAGTAAATGAGTACTAAGTGACTTAATGTCATTATGCCTCTGATTGCTTGTCCATTAGTAAATATCACAAATTAAAGATTGGGATAGTTCTAACAGTGACTCATACATATCACAGCTACTTCCCTAGTGACTGTGATTTATGTAAAATTCCCAGTCATGCTGACACTATTGGGAATTTGCAGGTGAAATATGGGCATAATGAATGGTCGTCTACTTCTTCAGGGTGACGTGATCTATGTCAAATAAACAGGTAATTGTTAAAATGCGTCAGTGGCAGTGGTAAGCGTATGCGACTGCTGTCTCTAAGGTTTCAGGTTCAATTCCAGGTCAAATCAAATGTTTCTGTTATCCCATACATGTTTAGGTGTTGTGTATGCAATAAGTTGAGAATGTCCAAAAAATATTTGTACGACTCACCTGATGTGACAGCAGGGAGGGGAAGTGTGAGAGAGCGTCACAGTTAAGCACGACTTGTGTTTGTTCATCTGTCCCAGTAACAATGTTGCCAACGGCTCTTAACGCAGCCGTCTGCAGTTTCACCTCCTTGTGCGATAGTAGTGGTATCAACTTGGGCACTATCCCTGATTCTATCACCATTTGAATCTGTTCATTACCTCCATCTGTTAGGTAACTGATTGCCCATACAGTGTCTACTAAAATCTGCAATTAGAAATTTTAGATATCACTTTATTGTGTAAAAAGCTCTTGATGATGACTGAAGTTAAGTTCTAGTTGTTCCCAATAAATTCAAAACTTCGGTTTTGAATATATTGGAAATAACTAAATAGTGTAATGTTCATGCAGTTTTCATAATTATGTAAAAAATGTATTTTAGCATACCAAACCAAAATTTCACATCATTTATAAAGTTAGTGGTTGGTATTCATATGACAAAACAAAATAATTTTATAAGACGAGACATCAAAATGGCCTTGTATTATATATATGTAGTTATTGTGCTTTTATAATGAACAAGTTACACAGTCAAAAAAAGAAAGTAATAATTGTAACAAGATGACTTGTTAAATTTCTCAGATGTTTTGTGTAAATATGAAATTGGGTTCCCAGAGTTTAACATTAATATTTATAAACATCACTATTTTGAATATGAGAACCTTTGAAGATAGACAATTTCATTACTTGTACCTCAAGTCTACTATATTATAATGAATGGCTAAATAATTTGGCTATTTGCCGAATACAGTTTACTGACACTAGCACAAATTGTACTAGTACATAACTCCAACAATAAACATCAGTTCACTAATCTTACGCCTCACAGTACAGATACAATCTTAACTCGCAGTTAAATATTACTGTGAACAGGTACTTACATTGGAGTCAGTATGTGTAATGAGTACATCAAGAGCTGGAAGGATTTCTTGGATGGTCTTAAAAGGTGGTGGAGGGTCCTTGCTCCTGCACAGGTTAACAATGACCCAGGTGACGTTACGTAAGAATGTGATGGGGATGTCAGGCTTCACAATGAAACTGAGCAGTGGTTTAACAACTCCAAGCTCAATCACTAAGTCTCGGAGTACTGGTCCATCTCCTATGATATTGCCCAGGGCCCAAACAGCCTGCTCACACACATTTTCATGTGGAGACATAAGAAGCTGCAGGAATACAGGTACAGCACCCGCATGAACCACTTTATTTGTCTGTGCTGAGGTACCTGATGCAATGTTGGTTAAAGCCCAGGCGGTTTCAAATTGAAGTGTAGGGTTGTCGGCTCGTGATAGGCAGTGTACCAGGATCGGCAGAATACCTGTGGCAATCAATTCATCAATCGGAGGGTTTTTGTCAGAGGACAGTAATTTCCTACATTGCTGTACAGCAGCCAGCTGCACGTCAGGATTGTCTGCAGCTTCTGCATTCTTCACTAGCTCTACCAAGTCTACCGACATGAGTGTGCGGTCACTTTCTTCCTCATCAGTCGAATAGTTGACCGGCACATTGCGACGTTTTTGTAAGGTTTCATCTCTTTTATTTTTTCTTAACTCCACTGTGACTTCATTCCGCCTTCTGCGCATCTCCTAAAAATCAAACACGAAACGTCATTATTGAGAAATGAAATTGTGCATTTTTACTTTGTTATCAGAGTTTATAAATAACATGTATACTCACGTCGGCATCTTTTCCTGTGTTCTTGAAAACTTGCATGCGGTTCTTCATCGGATCAGTCGCCATTTTATTTTTGTGCTAGCAGTCTCTTTATAAACGTGATAACTACACAATGAAACAAAGGAGCAAAATAAAATAATTACAACGAGAACTAATCAAACATGTTTTAACGGCACAACAGGCGTCAGTGATTCATTAAACCTCCTTTTATCACAGAATCGAATATTCTACAACACACGTACGTACGTACTGATCCGTTTCCTCCTCAAATTTCTTTCTTTTTTTTTGTTATCGAACCATAAACAAGACAGATCATTTAGTGTTGTAGCTTAAAATAGCATCATCTTTGGTTAAATCGAATAATAAAGAAGCATTATTCGACTAACATAAAAATGTTGCTATTTTCATAAAAGCTACACTTTTATTGATAGGGTAACCATCACTTGTGATATTGATGAGTTTCTTCTCATACTCCACCCGCACTACGCACTTCCGCATTTGCTGAATTCGAACAGTCTTGTATTTTGTTATTATAAGCAAAATATAAATATTTGGTTCAAGAAACATCTAACACTACATTGCAGTGATGACAGTGATATCCTCAAGTATCGTGGCCAAGAAAGATCCATTGATCGCCGAGGTCAGACCCAATGAAGTATGTATAGCTCAACATTATTCTAGTAGTAATAGGTAGGTTGTTATACTAGGTACAATAATGTAGAGGGCGTAGGTACTAGTGAGGATGTCTGATATAGGTTGCTGTTTATTGATTTTTCTTTAAATAGATTCGGCTTCGGTATGGCAAATCGTCGAATCGTGATCCTTGATTTTACTTATGAATATTATGATGATACGTCTCTTTTTGTAATTATGCCTTATAGGTACCCACCTAAGTATTCTTAGTATAGAAGTACCTACCTAGTACGAGGAACAATGTAGAGTTTAAATAATAATTATGCAGTTATGGATTTTCTATTACTAGTGGTTCTGTGAACCCTAGACTTCGGGAGCGGCTTTGTTTAGAAAATTTCTTCTTCAATTTTCTTTATTACTCTTTCATTTGTCATCCAATCCAAAAATATCATTCAAATGTTATTCATTGTAAGCAAGGAGTGTGTGTGTAAAGTTTCATGCAAATTGGTTGATAAATACGGCCTCAAACATGATCTGACAGAACCCGTAGATGTAGAGGTATCTACAGACGAAAGAAATTCTCCCCAGTCCGCAAGTTGAAACGGAGACTTCGGTCGCTTCACTCCCTCAATCAATTAGAGCAATACTAGTGCTTTTTAGGGTTCCGTAGCCAAAGGGTAAGACGGGAAAAATAATATTTTTATGATCTACAACTCTTTGTTTCGGAGTTTGTGTTTTTATGTACTATATTGTACTGAAGAAATACAGATATAAGCTAAAAGCTAATTGGCTGGCTCCAAAAATCTCACCTGGTTACCAACCTGTCCGTTATTATTACCTTTTTAACGAATAGATCAGTAGATATAGGTAGAATAAAAAATAGATATACCTACGAGTATTATAGATTAGAATTCGGGATTCATGCGAACGGGCCATTACGAGAACGGGCCGTACCGCGAAAGGGCCGTACTGCTAAAGGGCCGATTCGCGAAATGGCCAAATCGAAAACGGGCCGATAACGCCCTGTTTTCGCAAAAACATGCTCTTCAAAATTAAATATCTCGCAAACAGACACTTAAATATAAAAACCATCTTAACAACCTCTCTATGTTTTTAAAATACCTATCTAATGAACCTTGGTACCTTAAAATTTTCTTTTAGCACTTTGTTGGCGTATTAAATATACATAGTCATGCAAAGTTTTTGTTTCTAGCACTCACCGTTTGGGAAGAAAGCCGAGGACAAACGGACGGACAGACATGACGAAACTATAAGGGTTCCGAGACGTTTACTACGGAACCATCAAAATAAATCGCTGTTCGTTTGGCTCACTAAAACTCTGTAACGAGAACGACTGCACCGATTTGGCTAATTGTGCTTTTGAAATATTCGTGGAGGTTCAGGGAAGGTTTAAAAGGCGGTACGTAGTTCGCCGGGACAGCTAGTTTAATATTTAGGAACCTAGTTAATAGTTCTAACCTTGTAACATTATAACTTTTATGTACCTATCCCCCCCCCCCCAAAAAAAAAGGCCACAAAAATTGTCATAGTAAAAACTATGTCTGCTAGCCCGGAACACACATATAGACAGACGGACGAAAGCAAAATTGTCCAATCTCGAAATGTAGACGTTTCGCTCGCTCGGTCAAATATACGAGTAAGCATCACAAAAACGATAGTGTTGGGGGTGGACGTCATCACGTCAACCACCGCCACTGGCTAATTCCCTTTCCCAGAGGAACGCTCATGCCTACAGACAAGGCACAAAACCGAAATGAAAATGCAATTCCTAATTTTGTATGGAAGTTTGTCCCTCAGACCATCCCTTATCTGTAAATAATTTAATTAATTCATCTATTTCAGGAGTATAGAGAAATACAGTCTCTAGTTTTGAATATTTGTACCTATTGGACTTCCTGAAGAACAAAATGCGCTTTGTGATAATTTTAGGGATTACTTGTTCCAAACCTTGGCAATATCCTTTGCATTAGGTAATATAAACTGAATATGGATATTATCAGTATCGGGATTCAGGGTATCGCTATAAAGGCGCCATCTATCACAGTCTATCCTTCCCCAAAGAAGGGGGAATTAAATATAAAAATATTATGCTAGCCGGACGGGTTGGTAACAACAGGGTTTTGTGTCGAATTTTCCTTACCTACCTAAACATACTTCGATAAACATACTTAGGTGTATGAATTATATTTCTGAATAACTTTATGGATCACACAAATATTTGATTCGACCCGGGGAATCGGGCATTCGCATACATACTCGTACTTTTGCTTCACCTAACAAAAATTAAAGATCCGGCGCAGCCTCTGGCGTGTAAACATGCGATGTGCTGAAAGAAAACTATTTCTGTTCAAGTTCATTTGCGGTTCAACAAAGCAGACATTACTCTGAGTTTATACCTAAGTAGGTACCATTCGAATATTTCAAAGAATTTGATGATTCTATTTCGTTCAACAGAGATTTATTCCAAAATATTCTCAGAGAAACTGTTGAATACTTCCCGTTATTCTTCTTTTTTGTAACTTTAACCTACTTTTTTCTTTATAGTTTTCATTTCATTTGAACCCTTTTATTTTACTATTGTAGTGAAGTAGGAATCTCAAGAATTCCATTGTCGAACTTATTGAGGCATAATAAAGGGTTTATTTCAATCTGAATCATTTTGGTCGGACTCTATCTACAGAGTTTCTATAAAGTGGTATGTAACATCTGTCCTGGCTGTTGGGATTTTGGTTCGAGTGGTCATGGGTTTTCTGTAGTAGGTACCTGGTAACGGTAACGGTAATAGGCCTGCCTACTATTACGTGGGACATCATAGTTACTGGCAAAGTATGTGTATTGCACCTCTGACAACCCCTTCGGGGATATAGGCGTGATGATATATAGAACTGAATAATTTCGATACCCGTCTACTCTGCCACAGGGGGTTCATCAAAGTGTGTACCTGGGCGCCCGGCAATGAACGAAGACGGCCGCGCATAAGAAAAGCCGTCTGCTCTCTATTTAGTATACTCGTATTAATGTTTAGTATATACGTATATACGTATACGAGGTTGACGTAGGTCACACTATAAGTTTTGCGTAACTTAAAAAAACAACATGGTAAACCAAAATAGGTATGTTTATTGCTTTTCAAAATACTCTCCTTTACATTTTAAACATTTTTTATGTGATCGAACCATTTTTTTAAACGGGAGGACCACAGATCTGAACGCATGTTTTCTACGTGCTGATTGAACGCTATCACTGCCTCTTCGGAGTTGGTAAAAGTGAAACCTCTCATCAAATCTTTGATTTTGGGGAAAATACAGAAATCACAGGGTGCTAGGTCGGGGCTATGCGCAGGATGGGTGACGAGTTGTACTTTTTCGGAAGCTAAAAATGACTTTTTTTTGTTGGCCGTGTGTGAAGAAGCGTTATGTAGGAGAACGCGGCTTTTGGGTCGTCTTTCGCGAACTTTTTCTAACATCCTGGGTAAACAAATGGTAGAATACCACTCGCCATTAACACTCTTTTGATCTTCAAGTGGAATTGTACAGACGGGACCCGTAGCTGAGAAAAAAAACGCGATCATTTTTTTACCAACTTTTCTAGCCTGCCTCACTTTTGTTGGCTTGTTCTCATTTTCAAGCACCCATTCACAAGATTGCTGTTTTTTTTCGGTCGCAAAGTCTTGCGGAGAGAGAGAACTTTTAAAATCATAAAAAATCATCGCTCTAAAATCTTTTCGACTTAATTCCATTTTCGTTGCATACGTAGAACTTTGATGTGTGATAAAAAACAATTGACAAATGATTTCCAATTGACAATTGTTTTTTTTATTACTAAGAAGGTTGTAACGTTTAAAAAAATATAACATTCGAAATTCAAATAGTTCCGATTAGCTAGAAGTGCCAAACTTTTAGTGTGCCCCATGTAGTACTCATTTACTTACTCATCATTTCTGCTTAATTTGAGACTAAACGACGTTGTTTACGAATTACTTATACCTAATTCTTAACCTAGTGTCTTTTGGTAGGCGGTGGTGAACATCGGGCGTGCCCCGCGCAGGCCGGGCCCGCCGAAGCAGTTCCGGGCCATCTTGATGTTCATGGCGGTGGTCGCCTCTCTGGTGTTGATGACGGCCATGATCATGGCCCTGCAGGTTTACGAGCGGATGGTGAACGAACGTCGGCACAATCGCTACCAAGGCTTCTGCTCTATTCCATTGTCCCGTGTACGTATATACTTCTATTGATATTCAATTTATAATTAAAAATTTAAAACGTTTACGTTTAGATATGTTGACGTCGTAAGTTCACGTCCCTGTGGCTCGTTAAAGTTGTTGTTTGGTAATGTTCCAGGATATCCAGATGCTGCAACAACGCAAGGCCCCGCTGCGCTGGAAGTCTACGGAAAATACTGGCCGCATTGATCCCGACGTGCAGGTTAGCTAAATACATTTACTAATTATTTCATCGCAAGTCAACGGGGTTTCGAAATTTTTCTAAATTATAACATAACTGCTACTCTTTATTATTAAACTCATTCGGACTTATTTGGACATAAACCATTATACAGGTTGTTACGCAAGGGTTATATGAACCCATTTCGATGTGTGTCGACCGCCTAACAAGAAAAAAAAAACATTATTACCGAATAAAATACTCTTGTACAACACTAACAAAGTTTTTGTTATGGGGTTTATACAGGATGTTACATAAGGGTAACAGAGTATAAGCGTGATATTACGTAAGTGTATGTGTATGTATTTATGCTGAATGACATACGCGTTATTATATCATGACAAGGCTGCCAGACGTGAGAAAAGCGCGATCGTATCACCAGCTCGAAAAAGTCGTATTCTGTTAGGAAGTGGAAATAAAAAGATCCTACCAAAATTAATATCATTAATTTATATATAATATAAATTAGGAACATTAATTAAAATTGCCTTAAGCTACATATTACTTTACTACGTAATTAACAAATTAATATTTCATTTTAAGTAGGTACATACTCTGCAATGGGAATATGTGCTGTTTTACAATTAAATTATTATTTTTTATATAAATTTGCAGAATTCATCATTTGGAGCATGTTCTCCGTTGGTTTAAATTTGGTGCAATTTCCATTTCTCTTTATTAATTGCTTAGCTAATAGTGTACCATTCACAGTATCGTTAGACAAACTATTTTGAAGTTTTGTTTTTAGTAAATTTACTTCACTAAATACTCTTTCACAATCAGCACTGGAATGAGGCAAACATAATAGATTTAAAGCAAACTCGGCCAGTGTTTTAAAATTATTGAAGTCTTTTTTTACACGTCCCCAAAACTCGTCGGTATTTACAGTTAGGTCAATCTTCTCTATGATGGTGGGAAAACTGCGCCATTCATCATCAATCGCCTGCATTTTTATAAAGTCTTCGGGATCGACTATTCGTGGAACGAGGATCATAAGTGGTTGTAAAGAAGGCATTTTATTCCTGTATGCATTAGAAACTGCATTTTCAGGTTCGATGCAATCTATCTTTGATAAAATAGGATCATCTAGATCATATCTTTTTTTTATTTCCTTGGCGCTTGTAATCAGAAACTGTCGACAACGATGAAAGAATTCCTTAATGGAAGATATTTGATCCTTGATTTCAGGCTGTGTTATTTTGTTCATCACTCGGATTCCCAAGTACATGTGTTCATCCCTTAGCCATTTGTCTGGACGCTCGATATCAATAGCAGATAGTTCCGTTCTGTTTATATAATCACGATCCAAAAAACATAACAAGATGTCTTTATACATATCACGGACCTTTCCGTTCAAAGATGTGATCACAACCTTTTCTGATTGAAAAACTCTATAGAAATTAGTAAATTTCGGCAAAATCCAAGACAAAAACATACAATAAAGCTGCATAAACGGATCACTCAAGGTATTGAAATTCTTTTTTAACTACTCTTTTTTAATTGTCGAAATTGTCTTTTTTAACTACTTTTAAAATAATTATATATTTCTCTGGCCAAGTCTTCGCAACGCCTCGGTAACTGTTTGCATGCTTCAGAAGCACAGAGGTGAGCAGAATGGCAAACACATTTAATTATAAAAATGCCTGGCAAATTCTTTTTAAGTCTGCTTGCTACTGAGTTATTCCCTCCCATCATAACATTGCAACCATCAGCTCCAAAACCAACCATGTTCTTGATAGGTATATCCCGCTCAGAAAAAGACTTCATGAGTATATTGTACAAATTTTCACCGGTAGCACCTTCTTCTATTGTTTTTGGGTCTTCGGAATTAAATATTTTACAGAGGTCCCAAAATTTGCTAACAACTTGGTTATCGTCGACATCATAAAATCTCACAATTATGCAGCTTGCTTTATGAGTGCTGATATCAGTGGACTCATCTGATAAGGCGCTGAATTTTTCTGTTTTCAATTTTTGAATTAATAACAATTTTTCACTTTCACCAACCACCTCTGAAACCACAGCTGTTACTTTGGTTCTTTTCAGTGATAACTGTTGTTCAACACCAAAATCTTTTAGTATGCCATTTACTAAGTCGGACATATGATCAGCAATTTGGTAAGCAATGTTATGTTCTGCCATAAAACCGGCGAGCTTTATTTCAGTGGCTGTAACCACTTTATTTTTCGGCACAACTCCTTTAGTCATAAATGCCGACATAATATTTTGCTGCATACTTTTACTTGAGGAAGCACTTACAGCCTTTATATGATTTTGCCGCAAAACGTGTGTTTTCAAAACTCCGTATTCGGAAACAAGTTCCATATCACAAACGGTGCACTTAGCTTTATATAGATTTTTACCTGGTTTTAACCATCCTTTAAATAACTCAAGCTTCTCCCAATCCGGTCTATACTTTTGTGCCCTATGTTTTTCCTTTTCGGAAGCAGGTAGCTCGCCTCTCCGAGCTAAAACTTTTTTTGGTGTACTGGTACCAGGAGCATGAAACCTTTCATCATGTCTGTCACTCATTTTTATTTAAATTAATGAAAGAAAAAATATTTAGCTTACACTCGTACAATCGTATTCGTATATGACACTCATCACTCAACAACTCAAGGCGAATAAGCAAGTTTATTTTAAATGTAATGATTTAAAACAAAAGAAGGGTAACATACGCCAAAAAATGGAAGCGATTTTAAACTTTATGTGCAAAAGTTAAAGATGATAATGAAATGCATAAAATCTAAGCGAAGAAACGAGCGCCTTCACACTCCGGGAATCCCCGACAAATTGTTGCCAGTTGTGTAAAGTGTGGCATACGAAAAAAAATCGTAGGTTCCTTGTACGATTATTGTCTTACGGTCGTATTTGAATAAAATTTATAAATAATCGTAGGAGTACGATTTAAATCGTACATCTGGCAGCACTGTATCATGACAAATTTATTGTTATGATATTATGTAGGTACCTACATGTTTGGAATCATTCGGAACTATTCACAATTAGGTTGTATCTGGTGTTTCGAGGCGACCTAATAACGTGTTCAACCTTATCATAACAATATCAACTGGATAATAACTGACGAAACTCAAAGCTAAGATCACTTTAATGCTGAAATATATGAGTACTTACATAAAAGAAAATGACATAATAATATGAGTAATTCAAGTAGTTACCGTTCTACTAATATTCAATCGTACCTATTCGGTAACTTCAGGTAATCAGCATTATGAACGAGGAACCCGAGCACCTCTTCGACTTGCTGCGCGAGGTCCTAGACATCGACATCGACGACTCCGTAGAGAAGATCGTGGTCTTTAACAACGGACACCCCGTCACGTTCCTGCACGACTTCGCGGCGAACGTGTCCGGTGAGTTGGACGTTGGACCATTCAACTAGAACACATTACTTTACCGACTACTACTCGTACTTGACCACGACCGCCGTCAATCTCCAGGCATAGTGGACTCGGACCGCTGCTTCAGCATGGACCTGGACCTCTCCCTCGTGCTGCAGCCGGAGAAGCTGCTGCAGGGTCTGCAGCACGGCGCGGAGTTCGACGTGTCGCGCGTGCGGAGCGAGCTGCGCGCCTCCCTGCCGCCGCTGGCCGCCGACGAGATGCCCGCCGCGCTGCGCCCGCACTGCGCCGCGCTCGGCAAGCCCACGTACGCGCTGCGCAGCGCCGCCGGCACCGACGACGGGGACGCCGCCAGTCAGTTTCATACCTACACTTGTACTGCTCATAATCTCTCAAATTATCTCAATTTACTTTATCATTGACCGGTTTTGCCTCACTGTATCCTTTCAATGAAGTTAAGGCCTATATCGAAAATGGAAAGTTTAGGGAAAACGGCGTTTTAAGATTCAGGGAACCCGATTTTTCACTCTATTATTAATAACTAGTGGTCGCCCGCGACTTCGTCCGCGTGGTAATTTGGATTTAAGTAATATAAATCCTACTAATATAATAAACGCGAAAGTTTGTGAGTATGTAAGTATGTATGTATGGATGTTTGTTACTCTTTCACGTAAAAACTACTGAATTGATTTTAATGAAACTTTACAATAATATAGCTTATACATCAGAATAACACATAGGCTACAATTTATAAAGATATTGTGTATATGTGATATTGTGTATAAGCTATATTATTGTAAAGTTTCATTAAAATCCATTCAGTAGTTTTTACGTGAAAGAGTAACAAACATTCATCCATCCATACATACTCACAAACTTTTGCGTTTATAATATTAGTAGGATTACTGTCAAAATGTAGGTGTGTAATGCACATCTGCCTACCCCTTCAGGGATACACGCGTGATCATTTTTTGTATGTAAAGAAAGTCTGTGCCTATAACAAATGCGGTCTATAACCTGATTTCTTTTTTACGTACACTACGTATAACTTGTGTACTACGCTGTTATTGGCTGAAACATTACAAACACTTATCTAAGTACTAACAGGTATTTTAAACTCTTCTGACGTACTAGGCGCAACCACAGAATAGGGATTATGTAAGTATTTGCGTAACTCAGAAAAAACTTTTCATTATTATTGTTTTTGAAGGTAATTTTGTGAAAATAGGAACCACTACCGTCAATCTGACAGTTATGTCGTTTAATAATGCGGACGCGGATGCGGACGCGGACGCGGACGGTTGTCTGTGGCTACGTTTTTAAAGTAGTAGTTTTCTCATAAGAACATGTTCCTGTTCCAGTCCGCAAGCGCTCAGTGGACGCACCTCCTCATGACTACATGCAGTTCGCCGGCAAAAGTGTGCAGGAGATCGAGATCAGCAACCTTGCCGAACTGCTGGAGTACGAGCAGAAGAAGAAGTCTCCTGCTTAAGAGATGCTGGATGACACGAAGACAGCGGGAAGTAGTGGGTAAGGGTGTGGATGAAGGAACCATGACGTTCTAGATCAGCAACTTATTCTTGGACTTTTGTGTTCATTTAACATTGCCATACTTGATTATTAATTAAAAAATAAAATATGAGCAAGGCAAGTGTCCCTAAGTAATTGTAAGTGTTGTATACGACAGCGGTGCTGGAGTCTCAGATTCGATCGGAAAGTATGATATATTCTCTTAACATTTTACTTTCTAACAGCTTTGCTAAAAGTTATTTTGTAGGAAGAAAATTATGTGACTGACAGTAACAAGTTCATACTAATGTCATTTGTAACGCTTCTATGATGGTCATGATGGAGTGTCTTCAGAACAACAAAATATAACAATAAAGTCCTCTCTTGCTACAATATTTAAAAAGAACATCACCTTTTGGAGTTTACTCCTTAAGAATCGATTTTCATATATAAGGCGCCCGGTATGAGAAAAATCCGAGGGGTAAAACCTACTAACAAGTAACGAAAATCGTGTCACGTTTTTGGTTTGGTTTGTTATGGTTAGATACTCGTACTTAAGGAGTAAACTCCAGTCGTGCGTCGGAGCTGACACACACTTTTTTTTTTTTTTTTTTAATTCCGCGGTCCTAGGCCGCGGCCGCTCTAACGTCCGTAGCCGGGCGTCTCTGGTTACAAGCAGAACGTATTTCCAGTGGCGCCCGGCGGACTTTGACCACCTCTGTGGTCTCTGCGGGGGTTAGGTCGGGATGAGAATCCCGCGTCGTTGGGGTATGAACATGACCTCTGGTAGAACACTAGTCGATGCTCGGGGTTCATGGAGATCACTGACTGTCCCATTCAAGTACGCAAAAAGCGCTTTATTATTATAGTGGCTACATGTTGAGATCACGACTGGCAACAATTTTTATTGTGTCGCATTTAAATTTTGATAGTGCGCTGTAAATGATATTTATTGTTATCTGCGATATACATTTCAGTAGGTAACCATATAGAGGACATCCAGATTATGGAGTGATCGTCATAATATTATCAGTGGCGTCGCAGGGTCAGGGATGTCATCAGTAGGTTCCATAGTTTACTGTCAGCCGCGAGAATCTCATTGATAGACTCCGGCCTTTAAAAACAAGAAGGAAAAAATACACACATTGGTTCTCGAACGAAGTTCGTGGTTAAAATGAAGCTAAGGTCTAAATCATAAGTAATTTGGCTGATATTCATTGTGCATACCTAATATACCTATAGCTTATTATCTAAAGAGAGCCTTTAGTCGACATTAGGCACGAAGCTACTTTCCGACAGTCTTTAGCCCACCAAAAAACGGGAAGGAGTAATAAATAAAATTGAGAATGTTTGATAAAAATGGAGAAAGTTTTCGGCAATAGGCTCGCCGCTTATAACGTAACCGTATCTTATTGACGAAATGTAAGCGTAACGGCAAAAACGCTTTTATCTCGGGGTTGAAGACCAGTTCCATAATAAGATGTTCCAAATTTAATGAGCACTGTTAAATGATGTCAGCCAATGGGACAGGGGCAGGAACTAATTGTGAACTCGGTTGGAGAGTAGCAGTTTTGAGTAATAGCTTTTTTCTGCGATATCTTAAGTTTCTGTTTAAAATTAAATGTTGTATAATTACTAAAACTGTTGTATTATTTACTTTAAATCTTATTGTTAAATCTCATGTATAAAAGGTATGATGAAAAAACACCATGCATAAGGTAATATGTAACCCCAAAACTGTTAAAAAAATTTCGTCAGTGCCAAAAAAAAATAATTGTTATCTATAACCAGTTGTATTAAGTGCATTGGAAAATTGTCTGCCCGAATTTAAAAACATAGGTATTAAAATTTTACTTCCACAAATGAAATAATTATTAATTATATTATAAACTCTAATTTACTGGCATTGTCCTATATCCACATCTAAGTAAGCAGAGTTGAGAATAAAGTAATTCATAGTTCAATCTTATAATTATACACAATTACGTACCTACATAGGTATGTAATTAATTTGATGTTTTAATGGATATCTATAAATGTTAGATTTAGTATCGATATTTTAAATAATAATTTTTATTGTATTTCTTTTTCTTAATTGCATTGTTTTTATGGAAATCGTGAGTGTAATAAATTGCTTAGTCAAGTCAACATCCGTCGTCGCCGCGCCGCTAAACATACTAGTATCGATTTTAAACGATTGATTTACTGAACATACGATATCGAACAAAAATCGACTAATTAAACTTAATAAAAAACACTATTAAGGTCACGTGACCGTACGTAATATCCTGCGATGTCATTCGTTCGTGGAAGTCGATCGATTAAAGTTTTCACAGCTAAGTATCAGATTTATAACTGTTTTACATAATATACGTTATATTTTATTGATAATAATAATTATTTTTAAATTATTTATTGTTAACTTATTCTGTGCCATCTAATTGCATTTAAAAATTTAGAATAGTTTATAGAAAATGCGAATTTAGCGCACGTATTTCAGAGTGCTTACTGCTCACAGTTATAATAATAGGTATATCATAATCTGAAAGAATAGCTTTGATCTCTCTCACAATTGAATAACCATGTTTAAGTTGTGATAATTTTATTTAAGTAGTATAACGACTGCATATTTTTATCATTTTATATTTGGATTATATTCTCCATAACCAAAAAATAAAAAGAAAAATAATTCTTTGCTCAGAATTGTTTCTGTAATCGTTTTAATTTTACTTATTTGTTGTATGTTGTTACCAAAGACTTAAGTTGATTCTCTATTCAGGAGGCTCTCTGTGATTGCCAGATTTATCTCAATTTCAGATCATATTCACTGTTGTCTTTTAGCTTACACGAAAGTGATTAATCAAAGAAATAAATAAATATTCAACTTCATGACACAGATCGTGTGTTTTATTTTGGGTGCTTAGGGGCCATCCACATGTCCGTGGGTGACGAATGAAAACTAGAACAATAATGAAAGATCCGTATTTGCGTAGAAATTTGTATGAAATACCACTGTCACACTACTGTGACTACTGACGAAACAGCAACTACTTATCAGTTATAGGTACAAAGATGATTAAGAATTATTTAATATGTTAATCACCTACTTACCTACCTATATTTGCATACCTACCTATGTAGGTAATAATATCCTATTATTTGAAGCAAAACATTCAGACAAAAGATATCGCCAATGGGTTGTGGGCATTGAGTTATTATTACTACGTATAGAGAAGCTATACTGAACAAAAACGAACGCCTTTTGCCACGAGTTACAACTAAAGTTCGCTGCGTAGTAATAATAACTCAATGTTTGTGGTCTGTGGAGTCATATCGAAGTTCAGCTGTATACCATTTAATCTGGAAAGCCGATCCAAACTGGGTTGGGACAAGGCTCAGTATGAATGTCCGTTTAGATTGAGGAGCCACATTTCGTATCTTAATGAAATTTATTGAGCGGAGCGAAGCGTAGCGTATCTTAGACGACAAGTGTAAATCGTTTGTGTGCCAACTCCTCCGAAACGGCTCGACCGATTTTTTTTTTATTCCGCAGCCCTAGGCCGCGGCCGCACCTACGTCCATTGCCGAGCGCCTCCGGTAGACACTGAGAGAATTCCCAGTGGCGCCCGGCGGACCTTGGCCCCCATAGTGGCCACTGCGTGGTGGTCGGGTGTTACCCCGCATCCTTGGGGTCGGGTTAAATCCCGCGTCGTCGAGTGAAGTCGTGCGTGGAGTGAAGTCCCACATCACGCAGCCCTTCTAGCCTGCTTCTGTAACGACGGTGGGTTGCTAATCCATCGTCCTCAGGCCCCGATCATGGAGGTCGATGGTCCTGGGCGTAGTTACGTCTGCGGCGCCCTCGCCGCACACTTCGGAACTCAGCGGGGAGGGTACGCTCCCTCACCCTACCGGCCGCCTCCTTCACGAGCATTACCTGCTCGCAGAAGGAAACGGCCGCGTTCCACTGGCTCCCGCTAGAGACCATGGCTCGTAGCATGGTCTCCAGCGAGAGCGTATCTACGCCCAGGCCCACAACTAGGTCCCGGCGCTGATTCGCCCATGCTGAGCATTCCACCAACGTGTGGAATGCCGTGTCTTCGCCGGAAGCCTCGCAGTGTTGACACGCGGGTGTGACCTAACGATGCATGCGAAACAGATACTCACCGAAGTTTCCGTGTCCGGTGATGATCTGATGTGTCGCACGATACGTGAGGCCACCGTGCTGCCTCTGCAGCTACTCCTCCATGATCGGTCATGCATTGCATACCTAGTATAGGTATTTAGTAGTAAGTTTAAAAAAAATTGTAGCCTCAGTCCTCGATTTTGTAGTATAATACTTCAAAAGTTATAGGAACATAAAGGTGGCTCCTCAATCTAAATGCTTAGATTGAGGAGCCTCGTCAGAACTAGGAAAATCATGAATGAATATTTATCAAAATTAGGTATGATTTCGAAATCTTAGTTTACTTAAAATTAAAAAAGTTATCATACATTATATGTGGTTCCTCGGACCATTACTTACGAGTTAATTACCATTACTTAACTGACTTAGTAATGATAAAACAAAATTTTGATCTCATTGGCTTACATTTAAATTTTAATAAGTCTGAACTCTTCATTAACGACAAAATAAACACAACCTCTGCTCAATCCATAGTTAATAATTTTAATAGCGTAGCCCCAAATATCAATATTGTAACAAAGAACAGTCTAAGCCTCCTTGGTTCACCTATTTTTGATGAGGCCATTCCACCACTTCTAACAAATAAGGTTTCTAAATTTAATGAATTTTCGGACCGCCTCCTTAAAATTAGCAGCCATTCCGCTCTTTTCATCATTAAGTTTTGTCTATTTGTTCCTAAATTTACGTACCTGCTCCGCTGCTGCCCAGTGTGGAAATTTCCCATCTAACCCAAGACTTGGACAATACAATAAAATTCCAAATTGAAGCTATCATAAATATCAGACTAAGCGAGCAGGCATGAACCCAAGCCTCCCTACCAATTAGGTACCAAATAGGTGGCCTGGAAACCCGAAAAATCTCTACTGTAGCACTGCCAGCATTTCTGTCCTCAATCCATAGCTCGTCTGACCTCGCAGGAAAAATCCTTAAAGCCCCCGCGGCTACAAACTGTGAGATCGCGAGCTTGGTCGAGGCTGAAACTGCCTGACTAGCTGGACCGAGTCCAAATTTCCCTCTCACTCTCAAAAATCAGAAGGCCTGGCATAACATTTCATGCCAACATATTTTACAAACACTCATTGATACCTCGTCATCTTTAAAAAATCGCGCCAGGCTGGAAGCAGTGTCAAGACAGGAATCCGGACACTGGCTCCATGCCTACCCATCCCCCAACACTGGTACTTTCATTGAACACAACACTCTCCGACTCGCCATCGGTCTCCGGCTGGGGGCCGAGGTTTGTGTAGAACATAGTTGTGCTTCTTGTGGAGCGAGTGTGGATCGCCTACGTCACCATGGGCTTGCCTGCTCTTCAAGTGCTCGCCGCCTATCCCGCCATGCCATCCTGTGACGGTGTCTCGTCAGTGTAAACGTCCCTGCGATTCTGAAGCCCCAGCACATTGCACGGGACGATGGTAAGAGACCTGACGGGATGTCGATGATACCATGGAGGATGGGTCGCCCACTAGTGTGGGACGCCACGTGTGCCGACACACTAGCTGCGTCCTATCTTCCGGCAACTGCCAAACGTGCCGGCGCGGCGGCCACGGTACGTGAGCGCTCGAAGGTGGGCAAGTACAGTTGTCTCGGCACTCAATACGACTTTGTCGCATTTGGTGTCGATACACTGGGCCCGTGGGGTCCGGGCGCGCACTCGCTTTTCAAGGAGCTCAGCAAACGGCTCAGGGAGGTAACGGGAGACTTACGAGCCGGCGGATTTCTCGCGCAGCGGATAAGCATCGCCATACAGCGCGGGAATGCCGCCGCCATGATTGGCACCCTACCGCGGGGCCCAAACTTTTTACATTTTTTTTAAAATAGTAATAATTAAATTTAGTATTAATTTCATTTTCTATTGTACCTAGTATATAATAATGTAAATTGTAAATCCTATTGTAAATTACTTACGAGTCGTCATTTTTCAAAGAAGCAGTAGTTCAATTAATGCGTAATTTCTTCGTCATTTAGTAGTATGTATATTAGTTTTGTAGTACAAGATTCAGTAATTATTAATGAAATGGTTGAGAGCTTAGCACATTTTAACTGGCTCCTCAATCCAGACGTTCTACATAATGAATAATTGACTGTACCTACCTGAGATCACAACAGAATCAAAAACTAGATACCTACACTAACATTTAGTATAAATGTCTACAAATACACATGTACACATCAACATTGTATCACTTGGTATCTAAAAAACAAATTACTTTTCGATATTCCTTAAGAATTTGCTGTTAAGGGTGACCATGTTATATGAATGAAAACAGGATGACAGATTTTAGAAATTTATTTTATCTAATCTAAGGTCGAAAAGTTCGAATTATGAATTCAAAATTTGACGTATAAACCCTATGATTATGAGACAGTAGTATAAAAACGAAAAAGTTGTTTTATGATACAGATTTTCTATGAGATTTTCTACAAAACTGTAGTATAAAGTAATTAATCATTAAAGTACAGTGTATAACATAAAAAAGCTTAAGTCTTTCGACCACACTGCCCTGTTTTGCGTTAGACTATTCTTTTAAAAAAACTTTTTGGTACATACAAGTTATGATAACCTATTTGTTATTATAGTTCTTTTTTAAAATTCAAACCAAAGCAGCTATTTTCCAAGGTAAGTATGCTCGCTGATAGGCCCTTCGCTTAGTTTCAAGAGTATCATGATATTATTTCTTAAAGAAAAATATGAAAAGAGCAAGTAGTAGCTTAGTAATTCTGGATGCAGCTACATTAGTTGTTTAAAATCTTCCAGAACAGAACAGAACCAGAAAAAAATTGAAAATTATACGATAAGGAATAGGTTTAATGATTTTTTATGCTGGAAAATGGAAAAAGAAAGCTACTTCGAATTCGTTTTTAGCATATATATCGTTTTCTATGAGTTTCTCGCTATTTGTATATGTCACAATATTGTAGGTAGAGGATTAAATTTCCTACAATTTTTTTTAAGCTTTTTGTATACGTTTTAACCGTTTTCAAGATATAGAAACCGCGATTAAACCTATTGGCTAAGAAATTATGTAATATCAGTGTACTTATTTAATGAAAAATAAACAACCGTTGTTGACGCGTGCAGTTGAATAATACATAATTACTACCTGTCCTACCTTCTCTGAAATTCTACGACTATTTTAAGACCAAAATTAGCCAAATCGGTCGTTACGATTGGCGGTATGAAGTTCACCGGGATAGCTATCGATAGGTACCTACCAGGTTCTATTGTAAATCTAAACTATTCTCAAATCTATCTAAATCTAATAAATTTCTAGAATTGATTACTTGCTTTTAGGGTTCCGTACCCAAAGGGTAAACGGTAACCCTGTTACTGAAACTTCACTGTCCGTCCGTCCGTCAGTCTTTTTTATATAAAAAAATAAGTAATACAAATAATTCATGGACACCCTACGAAACAATTTGTAGGGAAATTATAGGATAGCTAATAACTTCGTAGATATATGTACTTTTTATATATTATAAATTTATACAAAATATCGATGTGTTTTTTTCAAATTTCGTTACAAGTATAAGTAAATTAGAGGCAAATATATTTTCTTAAGCATCTCAATGGAGGAGCCGGTTAAAATGTGCCATATCATAAAATAAAATAAAATAAAATAACGTTTATTATCTTTGAAATTTTTAGAAAATTATTTAGATTCGTCAAAAGTTGGTGTGACTCTACCGAGGGTTCCAAAATGCAACGAGACTGAGAACAGCCCTCAAGAAACTCAGTTCGGCTTTTTTCCAAAATATTTCATCTTAAATCTAATACAGAGTTATTTAGAAAGCAGCAATTCGTGTTACAACCAGGCAGCCTTGCCATCTAAGAAATCATTAATACTATAATAAGCTTTATGGCACAATTTACGTTTTATTAGTTTTTTAAATTTATTAACAGATAAATTTGCTATTTCGGTTGGCAATGTATTGTACATTCGAATAAAGTTCCCCGCAAAAGAATTACTCACTTTATGAAGCCTAAATTTAGGAACAGCCAGTTTATCCTTATTTCTTAAGTTTAGATTATGATTATCACTATTTTTCACAAATTTACTTTTGTTCTTGTGGGTATACAATAAAATTTCATAAATATACTGTGAATACACTGTAAGGATGTTAATATGCTTAAACTTATCTCTTAATGACTCCCGAGACCCCATCCCATAGATAGTCCGGACAGCCCTCTTCTGCAACACAAAGATGCATTCAATATCGGCAGCGTTACCCCACAGTAGTATGCCATATGTCATGATACTGTGGAAGTAGCTGAAGTAGACAAGACGCGCCGTTTTAATGTCTGTAAGTTGTCGGATCTTTTTGACAGCATAGGCTGCTGAACTAAGCCTGGCCGAAATTTTCCCGATATGAGGCCCCCATTGCAATTTGGAGTCTAACGTTATGCCCAGAAAGACAGTGTCATCGACCAATTCTATTATATCATCCCTAACCTTAACACTGGTTTTAACAAGTCTTACATTAGGTAAGGTGAATCTTACACATTTTTCCATCTTACAAAACTAATATACATACTACTAAATGACGGAGAAATTGCGCATTAATTGAACTACGGCTTCTTTGAAAAATGACGACTCGTAAGTAATGGTCTGAGGAACCACATATAATGTATGATAACTTTTTTTATTTGAATACTAAAAAACTCAGATTTTTTCTACTAACTAGGTACTCTCGAATGCTACAAAATCATACCTAATTTTGTTAAATATTTATTCATGATTTTCCTAGTTCTGACGAGGTTCCTTTATGTCACCTTTATGTTCTTATAACTTTTCAAGTATTATACTACAAAATCGAGGACTGAGGCTACAAAATTTTTAAACTTACTACTAAATACCTATATAAATTTCATTAATATACGCCAAGTGGCTCCTCAATCTAAACTGTAATCAGTATGATGATGAATATTGAGGGTTATTTTAGCTTTGCAGTATTTTGAAGCGCATTCTCGTCCATCTAATGGAATGGAATCTATGACAGAGCTCTTGCACTTGGCGGTCTTAAAATACTGAAAATGTTTAAATTATGTAAAACAACTTTGCGTTTTCTCTATCACACCAAGTTTTCACGTTACCTGTATTTCTAGTGTCGAGTGCAGGCTAGGATAGCCGATGGTTTTCAAACATACACGCTCTGTTTTACCAAAAAAAGTGAGCTATAAAGTTGAATATATCGCAAACGAATACCTAAATAAAAAAATTGTCTCAGCAACCTGTCAATGTTTTTAGAAGACCTATCTAATGATACCCCACACTACGGGGTAGATGCGAGAACACACTGGGCACACTGAAATCTAAATTAACGCATAACTTCACGCGTGGTGTATTAGTTGCAGCATCTCGCTGGATACTTTGTGTGTATTATACTATGAATGAGTTACTGATGATTGGAAAAGAGTGGCCGGTAGTTTGTATTGCCAGGTTCTTTTCACCTTGGCTCCCCCATTGCGTTATGAGTGTGGCTTTAAATATAAATTCTTAAATGTGCTGACGTAAATAAGCGTTATTTTATAACCTACATTAATAAATATTTTTGAGTTTGAATACATATTTTTTTTTATTTTTTTTTTTTTTTTTTTATATTTGGTTCGCCAAATTGACGCCGCCCGCCTGGTGGTAAGTCGTGACGACGTCTAGCGATTGTGGGCCACTCTCACAGCACACATTACTATTGAGAGTGGCCCTCAACTTGACGACCTACTGATGTGCCTCTTCACGCTCCGCTTAAAGAACCCAGGATTATATGTGGGAGGAAACACGTGCACAGGCAGGGCGTTCCAGGCCACTATCGTTCGGCAGAGAAACGAACGTTTAAAACGTTCGGTTCTCGCGAACATGCTATCCACTGTGTGGGGGTGGCATCTCTGCCCGGCACGAGTCGTTCGGGATCGGAAGGAAGAGGGTGGGACCAGATTGAAGAGCTCTTCAGAACACTCGCCGTGGTAAATACGGTAGAATGCGGCCAAGGAAGCTATTGTTCGGCGCTGAGCTAGCGGCTCAAGGCTTCCCGTTACCTCCGGACAACCTATAATACGGATAGCCCGTCGCTGCATAGCGTCGAGAGCGTCCAGCAGATACTTCGCGGAGCCGTCCCAGAGGTGAGAGCAGTATTCGACGCAGGGTCTAATCTGCGTCTTGTACAGCAGACACCTCTGGTCCGGTGTAAAGAATCTCTTTACCTTATTCAGTATTCCTAGTTTCCGCGAAGCTAGCCCTATACATCTTTCGATGTAGTTTTTATTATTGAGCTCTCGACGAACGTCTATGCCAAGGATATCAAGGTTGTCCTTCATTGGTAATAATGCATTCTGAAGAGAGGGTAGGGGAAGGAAAGGGGATTTCTTCGCAGTAAATGCACACGCCTGTGTTTTGCGGGCATTGAACTCGACCAGGTTCTCCGTACCCCATTGAGAGATACTGTCGAGGTTACGGTCGAGATCAGCCACGAGTCCTCGTCTCTCCTCCTCAATCTCAGATCGCCCCGCCGTCGGACGAACCGAGTAACTCCCGTGCAGTGTGCTGTCATCTGCATAGCAATGAATGTTCCCGAGGGATAGCATATCATTGATATGCAGAAGAAAGAGAGTTGGTGATAGTACGGACCCCTGCGGTACCCCGGCATTCACTTGCAAGAAGCGAGAAGCCTGGCCATTGCAGAGGACCCGCACTCGGCGCTCGTTTAAAAAGCTGGCAATCCAGCTGCACAGTTGAGGAGGTAGACCATATGCCGGAAGCTTGGAAAGGAGCGAAGCATGCCAGACCCTATCGAAGGCTTTGGCTTTATATTATCACGCCTATATACCTTAAGGGGTATGCAGAGGTGCATTACACGCCCACACTTTACTAGTAACATTGTTGGTCTCACGTAATAGGGGGCAACTCTTTTGCCGTTAATGGGCACTATAGAACATCCATAATCACTCTCGTCAATTTGTATCGCAAATCTAAACAATAAAGTAAGTAGGTACATAAGTAACAGAGCATGTGGTAATATTTAGTAGCACATACTATTAGCAGTGTCAACAAAAGATATACAGGCCACTACGTACGTACGCCGGTAATAAACTGCAACGAATTTCTATACAAGGCAGCCATGTTGCCATTGTGTTGGGACAAAACTTCAGAATGTACGACGCGCGCTTTCTTCCATAGTTCCATTTTTGAATTTCATAGAGAAACGAAACGAGCGCTCACCGTATCGGAGCCGCATTCACTTGCATACGTGAACCAACCATTGTGGCTCCAGTGAATGACTATCCTTTGATGTCTCCAATATTGCGGTGTACTTATTGTCTTCCGCAAAATTCATCTAGTATTTCTGTCGAATCACCCAAGTTATTAAATAAAAAATTACTAGGTGCTAACATAATTAATTTCACGCATTAAACAGCCAAAAACTTTTGAAGAATATAGGTAAAGCAGCCGGGAACGTTTACTGAAATAACGTGTGTTCGCGAATTATTTACCTGAGATGAGATTTTTCTGTATTTAGTTTGTTGGTATCAAATAATATATCTATAAATACTATAATATCTATACTATAAATAGAGAACCACCTAATTACCGACTCGTCAATGTTAGAGGTTAGAGTACCTACGCATACCCGCATACCTGATTAGATAGATGACCCCGCAAGACCTGACTTCAATTCCGAATAATAATGAAACGAATTAAAATAGGTAAGTACCTACTTGTTATTTAAAACAACACTATTGTTGTAATTAACAATATTAATATAATTAATAGCACGATGTAGAAATTATGAATATGATATGAAGCAAAAATTCGATGTCGTAGGTAGTGGTCATCGTAGCTCAGTTGGTCAGAGCAGTCCCCCTGTTACGGAAAGGCCGTGGGTTCGAGTCCCGCCGATGACATCAGTTTATGTGATCTATTTATAATTTCTTTCTTAATATTTTAAGAATAGTTTAAGCAAACTCATTGCTTTGAAATACAAAAAATATGAATATACTTACTTTCTGTTATTAATCTAACAAAGTAACAAATAACCAATTTACATGTTCCGATTAAAACGGTGGATCCATTATAATTAATCTACATTTGTGGAGTATCGGTGTTTGTTAGTACCTACGCATCGGTTGTTTATTATACAGCCAATATTAGCTAGTATCGGAATAGTTCAGTTGGTACTGTTATGTAGGTCCCTATTACTTTGGGAACAAAGTTGCGACTCGCGAGCGTGCATTAAGATATGCTAATGTTATCAGGCGACTCCGCGTATTATCTTTTAACTGGCAGATACTGCGTTGTTGTTCTATTAAAAACATCGGAGATCTTTCTAGATACATTCTCGTTCAAAGTTCGATAGTGATTAGATCTTGAATGAGTTTAGTATCTATTGTAATAGATTGAATCAACTAGATTAAAGTTAAAGGGCTGTGAAGTTATTGTTTGTATATTTACCGTACTTGTACTTGTCGACGCAGGCCGGTGTCCGCAATTCCACGTCCATTGCGCGGGTTTTACTTACCGTTTAGGCGTTTAAGTCTCGATCTGGTGTGACCAACGCCGAAAGTAGAATACATAGTAGCTGTTTCGCATATTGACTTTCGGATGCCCATTTCAATTTCATCCCCTTTTACCTCTTTCATCCCCTCTTCTCTACAGGTAGGTAGAGTAATGCATAAGTAATATTTGTGACACGCGTTAACGATAACCACTGACCATCATAGTAGTTAATTGGTATATTATGGCGTTATCAATTGCAAAAACTGTTAAGAAAAAGTAAATTTTCCAAAGGATGATATTACACGGCTCTTATAGTTGTTTAAAATTGTTTTATATGTGTACTAAAACCGAAAGCAGCGCGGCTAGCAGAGGTACTAATTAGTAATGTGAAGTAAAATATATCTATACCTATATAATATTACCAACAAATTTAGTGGGGTTTACAGCCAGGGTTCCAGGTTTCCAGGACCTTTTGGTACATTTGCCAGGGACTGATTATGACTTTGGCTTTTAGGTGTTGGTATCGAACTCTCGTCACCGGAACCACAACGATTTAGGCACTGGACTCTCATCATCCACCGAGCCGTTTCTCAACCCAGTTGGTATATAACCCGGCTAAACTTCAATATTTTTTGTGGAGCGATTGCCATCTGACCTCCACAACTCATGGGTGATACCGAAGTTCTGTAGTTAGACAAGTTGGATTTTGTTTTAGGGCTACAAATACCTGTACCTATATATGTTTGTATCACAACAGGGACTGACGGCTTAAGGTGCTCTCCGGAACATGGAGGGTTCTAAAATATCTTAAGAAATGGTCACCCATCCTAAGACCGACCTGACTAGATGTTGCTTAACCTTTGGAATGTGTTTACCTACACGGTAACCACTCAGCCACGAGCCCTTCAGGCACTGGAGTATATGAGCAACTTCAATAAAACTCGGTTACTCGGGGGTAGGTATATGTAAATATAAATAATAACAGTCAGTAAGGCAGCACATTGACTATTTCGAATACTTGTAGCATGTTACCTTAGAACACGTACCTTAATTGAACGCGCCCTTATCTAATCCCGTTCTATTAACCCACACGTTCAGTGAGATTAGGCTGTTCGCACACGATCCAATCGTACAGATACACGACGTGTGCGGAATGGCTTGTTTTGTCTGCCCGTTTGTGCCACACCAATATAATTTGCATATCTTAATCCAGTAAGACGGGGGCGGCCCGGGGGAACGCCTCTGTGAGGCCAGCTTACGTGTCTGGGAGGTGTAATGTCACTGAGCTAGGTGTAGTTTACTTAGAATATGGCGAGAACTGAACAGACCACACTCTGATTCTCTCTGCTCTAGGTATATGTCACACAGACTATATTCCTTTTTTTTATTAGAATCGCTAAATTGACGCGGCCCGCCTGATGGTAAGCTGTGACGACGTCTGGCGACTGAGGGTAACTCTCACAGAACACTGAATACTATAGAGAGTGGCCCTCAACTTGACGACCTAGTGATGTGCCTCTTCACGCTCCACTTAAAGAACGCAGGGTTATATGTGAGGGAAACACGTGCGCAGGCAGGGCGTTCCAGGCTACCATCGTTTGGCAGAGAAACGAAGATCGAATCTTCGATTGAAACGAACGAATCGATTCAGGTCGAAGAGCTCTTTAGAACATTCACCGTGGTAAATACGATAGAATGCGGCCAAGGAAGCAATATTAGATACCTACTATATTTTCGTCCCAGCTTCGCCAGTGTATTTGTAATTTCTTCTAAGACCAAAGGGTAACACTCCCAAAAGATGGCAAGCCTATTGCCTAGGAGCCTTATCAGTTTGCCAGCAGGTGCACCGCGTGTGAGGATGACTTGGGCCCTGGAGATGTTGGTCCTTCGCACCTCAGCACCTCTAATTTCTTCTAGTAATAAACATAACCCCTTCCACCTAACTTTTAACTGGAGGGTTCAATGATTATGCGAGGAATCACCTAGCAATCCTGTCTGTTCTAAAATCTAGCTGTTTCCCGTTTGGTATAGTTTTCTTCTACCTTTATTACTTCTGAATGAAATAGCTTTCTAAAGGTAAAAGGATTATAACTCACTTGTGGAAGCCCGTTCCCGTTTATGCAACGCTATAGCTATCGCAGCGTGATGACATAATAACTGTCATAACAAGCCTTCAATTTGATCCACAAATTTTTGATATTAGCTCGTTCAAAACAAACAAACTCTTTAGCGTTTCATTATTAGTATTTAAAATTATTTTATTTGCTTTCAATGGGTGCCTATATAAATAAATACACATAGTTAGTCTGGAATCGGTAATCAAACGATACATTGAATTAAAAAATAAGTGCCGAAACATTCCACAACATTTCGTGGCCCGAAGATCGTATCTTCCAATCCAATAATGTTAAAGAATTTTTGCAAACAACAAGTCAGCGATACTGATCTTCAAATTCCTTAAATAAAAGTTAATAATATATTTATCATTGTGATAGCAAAACAAGTTAATACAACCTGATTCAATATTATTAATTTAATAAATTGTGCTGACGCTCCAACAGAGTATTTACAGCGGTTGACTTATTTCAAACGGTCCTTTGTCATGGACTGATGTAGGTACGGTATGCGATACTTAATAAGAAGGAGCTTTGATGTCCAAAAGCTAATAAACATGGGCCATGGGCTCAGTTGAGTTGTGTCATATGAGGCCGGCCATAGTTCGCTCCAACTATTTTAATCTAACTTGCGGCCCTTCGCCGTCGCCGTAAAATTCGTTACAAGTATTACCCTTGTTTAACATTTCTTCATAAATAACCACCACGAGAACCACTCAAGAGAATTCTAACCTTCGTAAATAAATAATAAGGTAGATTTTAATTCACCAGTGTTTGAAATTTGAGATTGGGATGCGCCGTGGTGTAGTGAAAGTTAGGAGTATTTGTTATTGAATTTTGGTTCTGAGGGGTAAAGTTGTACCTTCCTGACAGCCGCTTGTAGTGACTTAATTGATGCTAGACTGATTAAATTGTTTGGTAATTGAAGAACAGATTAAGTAATAGACTTAAATCGATACAAAGTGAACGTATATGATGCTTGTAATTTGATCAAAGGGTTTTCATTACCATGTAGGGTTCGGTACAACCCCATCGTACCTACATGTAAAGATACTCAAACGTATTCCAAACCATAAAAGGAATGGATACTTTATATTTATATTCGGATGCATCATCTTTACATAGGTTTCTGTGATGATGACATCATAAAGGACATTGTGCTTTACGATGCGGTACCGCCACGAAGTTTCCCTATAAAGTGCTACATTTGTGAGCGAAGCGACGGTGTACGCTGAAGCCTGTGCGCTGTAGGTATGGTACCCTATGCATAATATAAATACATTGAATTATTCCCCCGCGCGATGGATGAAGCGTTATTGAATGTCATTCGTCGGTACAAACGTGAGCTTCCGAAATATCTAGTTCGCGCGTCTTGCAGGTGATGTTGGATAACAACCGCATCATTCTACTTTGAATATGAATTGATTTTCATTTTCTATGTAACGTTTGTTTACTATTTTTACCACTATTTTTAAAAACAAAAACGAGAGAGTGCTGCTCGAAACTCGAAACAATGGTGCTGATTTTTTTTATAAATATTTTCGTACTGTAACTCATGGTTCAAAATTGTAATAAAGATTCGATTAGCCTTTAGACATCTTTCTTCTTACTGACCGTTTACGCACGTTTTCTTTGCGTGTAGGTACTCTGCCTGCCCCTGCCCTTGAAGTTGTAGCATAAAAGGTCTAAAAGCGAATAAGCTATGTTATTAGGATGACTTATATTTAAGTTTAGTTTCTGGACAATTTACAAGTACACGGCGCTCTTAAGATATTTTCTTATAAACGGTGCCATTTTCTCGGCGTCCACCTTGTAGTGTGCGGCGATGTATTTCTTGATAGCTTGGAGGGACGAGCCGCTACGCTTATTACCTATAACTATCTTTTCAGCCAATGTCCAATGCTGAACATAAACATAGACCTCTCTAAAGAGTTTCTAGTGCGACCTACATCCAACGATACCCGGTGTTTTTCCTTAGTTCGTCGGCCTATCTGGATTAGGTAGGTGCTTCACACTGCTCTTACCATTACGCGGTGTACACTAGCTACCTATAGTACTCGTAGTTACCCCACATAAAGCAGCTTAACTATACACTAGGGTTAGAGTACAAAAGTAAAAACATAACATATCTTCACGAGTCGCTGCCTGTAGTAGTTAATAAGACGTAAATCTAGAATATTGAAAGTACTCGATCTGATCTGGAGCTATTTATAGTGTTAATAATTTGGTTGGTCTCAATATTAGTTGTAAGGGATGGCCGTGGTGGTGGCGGGTGGCGCGTATTTTTCTCATGGGCGCAGTTATGGAGCGGCGCCAACGCCATAAATGTGACAACTCGCGCGAGTCGCGCTAGGGATGTACTACACATATCATTTTTATTTACTACCCAATGATATTTAACGTTTGCACTTTACAGAATAATAGCAGATATCGGACCATTTAAGCTTACAAAGTCCTCAATTATAATGTATAACTTACGACCGGTTTACTCCATTATTTGGGTAATTTAAAAAAAAAAAATTTCAGTCAGTTTTCATACCTATTTATTTACACGTTGTCTAAATTCAGTACCTTATACCACGTTCACATTTATTGTGCGAGTTTAAATCCTCACCTTGTTTATAGTTATTGCGAGAGGGTCGAGTTCAATGTCTTTCTTGTATTCTACCGAAACAGTTGTGGGAAAGAGAATTGCATCGGTCACCGTCAGCAACCGTCCGCGTCGCACCGTTGCTTGTGAATATTACGTCACGTTTGAACTTACCATGTTTATTGGATAGGTGTTGACGCGGAGTAGACCCGCTGAAATATTTATATAGGTACATCCCTACATGCTTTTATGTGTATTCTTTTATATAACTAGTCAAAGAATCAAAGAATCAAAGAATCAATTTCATTTATTCAGTTTAGGCACATAAAGAGCACATATGAATGTCAAAATTTTACAATTTTGTCAAGTAATATTATAAAAATACTAAATTAAGTAAGTACATAAATAACCATTAGAAAATGATTCTTTCGCTGGTTCGGTAATTTGGTTCTCCTGAGAAGAGACCAGCAAGAAACTCAGGTAGATTATCCATTTTCTTTTTTAATATTGTTTTGTTTACATTGTTACAATTAGTTTCTATTGTATTATACGAGTGGCCAACAACAGAAGATTAGGGTGAAAATCGGCTGAAAAATGCATTTCCCCATTTCTCCCCCATTTCCCCCCCAATCAAAAAATCCCTTCGACAAAAGTTGCGCCTTGCAACAAAGAACACATGTGCCAAATATCATGAAAATCGGCTGAAAAATGCATTTCCCCCATTTCTCCCCCATTTCCCCCCCAATCAAAAAACCCCTTCGACAAAAGTTGCGCCTTGCAACAAAGAACACATGTGCCAAATTTCATGAAAATCGGCTGAAAAATGCATTTCCCCCATTTCTCCCCCATTTCCCCCCCAATCAAAACATCCCTTCGACAAAAGTTGCGCCTTGCAACAAAGAACACATGTGCCAAATTTCATGAAAATCGGCTGAAAAATGCATTTCCCCCATTTCTCCCCCATTTCCCCCCCAATCAAAACATCCCTTCGACAAAAGTTCCGCCTTGCAACAAAGAACACATGTGCCAAATTTCATGAAAATCGGCTAAAAAATGCATTTCCCCCATTTCTCCCCCATTTTCCCCCCAATCAAAACATCCCTTCGACAAAAGTTGCGCCTTGCAACAAAGAACACATGTGCCAAATTTCATGAAAATCAGCTGAAAAATGCATTTCCCCCATTTCTCCCCCATTTCCCCCCCAATCAAAACATCCCTTCGACAAAAGTTGCGCCTTGCAACAAAGAACACATGTGCCAAATTTCATGAAAATCGGCTGAAAAATGCATTTCCCCCATTTCTCCCCCATTTCCCCCCCAATCAAAACATCCCTTCGACAAAAGTTCCGCCTTGCAACAAAGAACACATGTGCCAAATTTCATGAAAATCGGCTGAAAAATGCATTTCCCCCATTTCTCCCCCATTTCCCCCCCAATCAAAACATCCCTTCGACAAAAGTTGCGCCTTGCAACAAAGAACACATGTGCCAAATTTCATGAAAATCGGCTAAAAAATGCATTTCCCCCATTTCTCCCCCATTTTCCCCCCAATCAAAACATCCCTTCGACAAAAGTTGCGCCTTGCAACAAAGAACACTTGTGCCAAATTTAATGAAAATCGGCTGAAAAATGCGGCCTGTAGACCGGAATTGACACACATACCAACAAAGCCAAACCGAGCAGTCCTCGAGTTAAAACTGAGACGCTTCGCTCGCTCGGTCAATTAGTAGCGGTAACCTGCGTGTAAATTTGGAACACTACTCCATACGCTCCTATCGATCATAGCGTTATGTTATATAGCCTATAGCCGTCCCCGATAAATGCACTATTCAACACAAAAATATATTTTCAATTCGAACCGTTACTTACTGAGATTAGTACGTTCTAACAAAAAAAAATCTTCAACTTTAAAATATAAAAAAAAAAAGATATTGAGATAAGTGCGTAAAAGAATATTTTTATACATTATCTCATAACGCCATCTAACCCCAAATTAAGCAACTCAGAACTAGATAACTGTTTCATGTACTTATGGACCAGATCCCTTTCATCCGGTAAAACCCTACCAATAAGTCCGGTCATCTGTTGTTAGATACAGAGAATCCAAGTAGTTAGAGCATAACGTACATTATAGTCGCTTTATATCTCGAAATGGCGCTAAACTACGAAACATAATAAGCTTTATTTTTATTTATATCCCGGGAATAACCAGCTCGGTACGGAACTGTCAGTGCATGGCGCATAAAGCCGGCCATGCATGCAGCTGTTAATTCTGCGATTTAGACAAAACCTCAGGGTTGTCGCGGCTTGTGTAGGAAACATAAAAATAATTTATATGTCGTTCGTCTAGCCGCTGCCGCTGCTACTGTCGGTGCCGGTTCGGGGCAGTTTTGTTTTGATAAAAAAAAGGCGTCTACTTTCAATGTAGCCAGCGATGGAACTAATATAGTTAAAGTAACTGTTAAGTAAACCTTATAAACAAAGATAAACTAATTATTATCTCTGAAGAGGAGACCATCATTTGTTGCTGTTTAACCCTGTCCATACCCTCACCCATATTTCGGAACCGGCACACGCGATTTAGATAATTCATTTCGCATTATTGTCCGGCTTGATTAGAATATATGCAAGGGTAACTTATTTTAAGTCGAAGTGTACTGGAACTACCATTCGGAGACATGGGTGAGCGGCAGAAACCCATTCTCCGACCTTCGCCGGCAATAGGCCTACTCCGTGACATATGTAGAACCATATCACCAACAGTAATCTGCAGTTAAATCAAAATATGAACCAAAGATAATCTAGAACCGAGTCAACAAACCTCAGAGCCCCGCGTGCACCGTTGACTGTCATTCTGCGTGCCTGTAATATATTTAGAGTCACACTAAATTATTTTGTATTGCATCTACGTGTAACTGCTGCAGTGTATCCAGTGTGAAACCCTGCTGAATTACTGCGTCTGTAATGTGCTAAACTGAAATACGGACATGGCTTCTGTAAAATAAAATGTATAAATTTATTCTTGAGACATTGGAAATTTGCAGTTTGTGGGTAAGAAATCAAACTTTGATTTGAACTCAATTGAACTTTGTACTTACCCTAAGATATTTGGGGTTTTTTTTATGGAAACTTGAGGTTACAATAGACCTGGATACTTTAATTACCTTACATAATAATAATACACAACATAACACAAATCCATAAGGTAAACTCACTCTCATAGAAAGCCAAATTTTGAAAATCTCGACCCGAGAATAGTATAGACAGCAGGTGAAGTGAGGCAAATGTGTGAGTAAATATTCAAGCGCAGGCAGGGTTGTCGTGCCCATCGTAAACAGACCTGATTAGAACATTCAGAACACATCGTTCTAAAATCGTACCAATGGTGTCAGGTTTACAACAAGCAAGTCGCTTAATAAAACAAGGCCTCTTTACGTGAGGAGTCTCAGAATATACATCTATTTCCTCCGACTCGGTTCAGAGAAAACCGTCAGCGCTAAGATTAGCTCCGTCGAATGCTCCAATATTGACAACACTTCAACTCGTTTCCATATTGATCTAGTGAGTTCGATGTTACTGCTCGTAGCTTCCGAGCCCTCAAGTGTTTGCTGTACAATAAATTATTGTAGTGGAGTGTCGGCTTTGTGCTAAAAACGGTTCGACTTTTGATTGAAATAAACTTCTTTTTGTCTTTATTGGCAGGATGACCCAATTAATGTGAAAACACTGTACAGAGATTCGAAAGAAGGTCAACTGATTAGTTTAATAAAAAAAGAACAACATTTTTTCGTTAGTACATGATTTTATTTTATTTTATTTAGTTAGAAACAGAGACAGATAACAGATTACACAATACAAATTATACCATTTTACAAGACACTTTTAGAATCTGACATCCACTTATATCTGTACACAGCCTTTAAATATAACAACCTCGCTGAAAGCTAAAAGAGAAAAAACAACAAGAACATTATATTTAAATTACCAGGCTTTACTCAAGACGCTTGAGACGTATCCTAAAGCTTGCAGTTATCAAAAAAAAATGTCCAGTTGAGAACAAACAATATTATACTGACTGCACATTCTATAAAGTGGGTTATTTTGAGAGATGATAATAACTCAATACTAACTAATGAAGTAAGTATAACATTACCTATATACCTAAACTTTTTAGATTCATACTCGGAATCCTGTTTATTACGCTTACAATTTACTTGTCACCTATTAATAGGGGAGTTCATGTAATAGAGGGCGAGCCAATTTGACTGCTTCGGTGGCGTGGTCGGTCTCGGTAGTGCATTCGCTTTCGACACCGGAGGCTCGGATTCGATTCCCGGTCGGGACAAACTTTGTGTGATGACATACATTTGTGCCGCAGTTTGGGTGTTTTTTGTATGTATATACCTATATCTGTATGTATATATGATGTATGTATTTACAAAAAAAAATGTATAAAAATATTTATATCAGTTTATCTAGTACTCATACCACAAGCTCTGCTTAGTTTGAGACTAGCAGATGGCGTTGCTAACATTTTATTTATTTATTGTTTATAAAATTGCCGTTTTCGGCCAAAGCCTTGTTTGTATGTCAGCAGGTGTTCCGTTTACATAATACATAATGATGGCTTGAACCTCAATGATGTTGATAGGGCCTCTTCGCACCCTAGTAGTATTTTGTCATTGATTTACTTGCTATCCAAATAACACAATTAGGTAAGTAACGGTATGCAGGGTTTAGGACTTAACAGCAAGTACCTATACCATTGCCTGCAACTAATTGTTTCTGACATCCCGACAGCCCCCGATATTCCAACATATCTCGATATTATTCGAGGTGAACAATCGAGGTGTTATGTCATCATAATAGTATGCTAGTTGGAGCCCAGCTCTGCAACAACATAGATTCCGAGATGTAAACAGATTACCTATTGGATTAACTGCTTACAATTTCTTGGTATTGAATGTCACAATAAATACCTATAAAAAGTACTCAAGTTTGTATGTTTCACGACTTAGTAAAAACTTAATCAGTGATTTGGTAAAGGAACGTGCGAGGATTAGCCATCAAGTATGTATAACAGCCGCCAATCTTGCTCGCTTGAATATATAATAATATAGGAGTATTGCTCACTTGTTGGGAGATTCCGCAAATTGACCACTAGACGAAGAGTATCAACACCTCTAGAAACATTTCAATATTTATTCCATGCGTAGCTTTGAATCTTAGTGCTAGAAACCCAGAGTTTACAATGGCTGTGACGAAAGGTCATCCAGGAAATGAATATCATTGGATATTTTGTTCTACTTCTTTCTCTCATTTTTTTCAAGGCTTTGTACTAAACTTGATATGGTTGACATATCATAAGTCAACCAACTTCAAATAAATAATTGCCAAAGCAAGTCTACGTTTCTGAAAAAGAATAAGGCAACAGTTCCAAATATTTTTCACTAGACTAGACACAAACAAATGTAACAGAAAATGATAATCAACACTCAATCTCGCAGTTCATCGCTTATAAAATCTAATGAAAGGTACATCTACACTGCTCACTACATTATTTTAGTATTCCTTTAAAATCTCCGACAGAGAACAATCCAATTCCGGGAATTACTCCAGGACTAGAGCAGTCCACCTAGGTAGGTACTTTAAGTTGGATACAAAAGACCCATCGGAACGGAAATGGTGCAGGGGTCAAATAATTAAATACTTGTTCACTATTTGATAGCTCGTTGTACGACGCGCGACGCCGGGGAATAGGGAAGTTTGTAGACGGACAACTTTTTGTTGCTACATTTTGTGAATTGAAACGGCAAACGAGAAATACATTGGGGATGAAGACGTGTTTGTGTGTTTATGAAATACTAATACGGTGTCTTGCACGGTGCTTCGCGCCGCACCACGCCATAGGTTTTGGCCTATAACTTTTGACCCCTTAGGGCTAGGTCAAATTTTCGATTTTTTGGCTTGCCTCCAGATCGAAGGCTATCCATAGAGGGGTCAACCATTGCAAGCAGTTCTCGAGAGCTAAGGGGGGGACAAAAATTACATTCCCCATTTCTGTATACATATAGATTATAGAGCTGTAGCGAGCCGAAGGCGAGCGAAGCTCCTATTACTACACTCGAGGGTTTTCACTTGACCGAATACTCCTTCTGAACGGCTGAACCGATCTTCCTCAAACTTTGCACGGTGGCAGTGACCATGCTTCTGAAATCAGAAACATCGAAGTGACCACGGAGGAATAATCACCGAAAAACCTGTTCCAGGAGGATTTGAACAGTTATACCGAGAGAATTACCAATTATAATGCACG
The DNA here is from genome assembly GCA_963556515.1 of Nudaria mundana. Lineage (NCBI taxonomy): Eukaryota > Metazoa > Arthropoda > Insecta > Lepidoptera > Erebidae > Nudaria > Nudaria mundana. Next base: position 23,745,543 of record OY748291.1, read on the forward strand.
CGCCATACGTATGACCTTAAAAGAGGTCAAATGGACCATCAGTTCAAAAAAAAGAAATCAGAAATAAAAAAAAAATACAAAAAAAATAAAAAAATTAAAGAAACGAAAATTCAGAACCGCGGTAGAAAGTCTCGCTTCAGCTCAATTTTGCACCGTGACCCGCCGTGCACACCTAGTTATTACTTACTAGCTGAATACCGCGGCTCCGCCCGAGTGGTTTAGTGTTCTCGTTTCCAATTCCAACAGGACTATATTACCGAGATCAAAATGCCTATGTTACTTTGGGATAATCTAGCTACATACAAGTGAAGAAATTTCCAAAATCGGTTCAGTAATTACGGAGCCTATATAATGTAACAACAAAAAAATAAAATATTTCCTTTATATAATACTAGCTGATCGCTAGCTCCGCCCGCGTGATTTAGTTTACTCGTTCCCGGTTCCCGTGGGAACACATTACCGGGATAATTTTTATTTGAAATCGGCACAGTAGTTTCTGAGTTTATTCATTACAAACATACAAATATTTATAATAGCCTCTTTATAATAGTAGTATAAGTATATAATGTTAGTACATATTTATATATTACACTACGAGTATAGACACAGAATAAGGAATAGTAACTACTACTACAAGTATAGACACAGAATAAGGAATAGTAACTACTACTACAAGTATAGACACAGAATAAGGAATAGTAACTACTACTACAAGTATAGACACAGAATAAGGAATAGTAACTACTACTACAAGTATAGACACAGAATAAGGAATAGTAACTACTACTACAAGTATAGACACAGAATAAGGAATAGTAACTACTACTACAAGTATAGACACAGAATAAGGAATAGTAACTACTACTACAAGTATAGACACAGAATAAGGAATAGTAACTACTACTACAAGTATAGACACAGAATAAGGAATAGTAACTACTACTACAAGTATAGACACAGAATAAGGAATAGTAACTACTACTACAAGTATAGACACAGAATAAGGAATAGTAACTACTACTACAAGTATAGACACAGAATAAGGAATAGTAACTACTACTACAAGTATAGACACAGAATAAGGAATAGTAACTACTACTACAAGTATAGACACAGAATAAGGAATAGTAACTACTACTACAAGTATAGACACAGAATAAGGAATAGTAACTACTACTACAAGTATAGACACAGAATAAGGAATAGTAACTACTACTACAAGTATAGACACAGAATAAGGAATAGTAACTACTACTACAAGTATAGACACAGAATAAGGAATAGTAACTACTACTACAAGTATAGACACAGAATAAGGAATAGTAACTACTACTACAAGTATAGACACAGAATAAGGAATAGTAACTACTACTACAAGTATAGACACAGAATAAGGAATAGTAACTACTACTACAAGTATAGACACAGAATAAGGAATAGTAACTACTACTACAAGTATAGACACAGAATAAGGAATAGTAACTACTACTACAAGTATAGACACAGAATAAGGAATAGTAACTACTACTACAAGTATAGACACAGAATAAGGAATAGTAACTACTACTACAAGTATAGACACAGAATAAGGAATAGTAACTACTACTACAAGTATAGACACAGAATAAGGAATAGTAACTACTACTACAAGTATAGACACAGAATAAGGAATAGTAACTACTACTACAAGTATAGACACAGAATAAGGAATAGTAACTACTACTACAAGTATAGACACAGAATAAGGAATAGTAACTACTACTACAAGTATAGACACAGAATAAGGAATAGTAACTACTACTACAAGTATAGACACAGAATAAGGAATAGTAACTACTACTACAAGTATAGACACAGAATAAGGAATAGTAACTACTACTACAAGTATAGACACAGAATAAGGAATAGTAACTACTACTACAAGTATAGACACAGAATAAGGAATAGTAACTACTACTACAAGTATAGACACAGAATAAGGAATAGTAACTACTACTACAAGTATAGTCACAGAATAAGGAATAGTAACTACTACTACAAGTATAGACACAGAATAAGGAATAGTAACTACTACTACAAGTATAGACACAGAATAAGGAATAGTAACTACTACTACAAGTATAGACACAGAATAAGGAATAGTAACTACTACTACAAGTATAGTCACAGAATAAGGAATAGTAACTACTACTACAAGTATAGACACAGAATAAGGAATAGTAACTACTACTACAAGTATAGACACAGAATAAGGAATAGTAACTACTACTACAAGTATAGACACAGAATAAGGAATAGTAACTACTACTACAAGTATAGACACAGAATAAGGAATAGTAACTACTACTACAAGTATAGACACAGAATAAGGAATAGTAACTACTACTACAAGTATAGACACAGAATAAGGAATAGTAACTACTACTACAAGTATAGACACAGAATAAGGAATAGTAACTACTACTACAAGTATAGACACAGGATAAGGAATAGTAACTACTACTACAAGTATAGACACAGGATAAGGAATAGTAACTACTACTACAAGTATAGACACAGGATAAGGAATAGTAACTACTACTACAAGTATAGACACAGAATAAGGAATAGTAACTACTACTACAAGTATAGACACAGAATAAGGAATAGTAACTACTACTACAAGTATAGACACAGAATAAGGAATAGTAACTACTACTACAAGTATAGACACAGAATAAGGAATAGTAACTACTACTACAAGTATAGTCACAGAATAAGGAATAGTAACTACTACTACAAGTATAGACACAGAATAAGGAATAGTAACTACTACTACAAGTATAGACACAGAATAAGGAATAGTAACTACTACTACAAGTATAGACACAGAATAAGGAATAGTAACTACTACTACAAGTATAGACACAGAATAAGGAATAGTAACTACTACTACAAGTATAGACACAGAATAAGGAATAGTAACTACTACTACAAGTATAGACACAGGATAAGGAATAGTAACTACTACTACAAGTATAGACACAGGATAAGGAATAGTAACTACTACTACAAGTATAGACACAGGATAAGGAATAGTAACTACTACTACAAGTATAGACACAGAATAAGGAATAGTAACTACTACTACAAGTATAGACACAGAATAAGGAATAGTAACTACTACTACAAGTATAGACACAGAATAAGGAATAGTAACTACTACTACAAGTATAGACACAGAATAAGGAATAGTAACTACTACTACAAGTATAGACACAGAATAAGGAATAGTAACTACTACTACAAGTATAGACACAGAATAAGGAATAGTAACTACTACTACAAGTATAGACACAGAATAAGGAATAGTAACTACTACTACAAGTATAGACACAGAATAAGGAATAGTAACTACTACTACAAGTATAGACACAGAATAAGGAATAGTAACTACTACTACAAGTATAGACACAGAATAAGGAATAGTAACTACTACTACAAGTATAGACACAGAATAAGGAATAGTAACTACTACTACAAGTATAGACACAGAATAAGGAATAGTAACTACTACTACAAGTATAGACACAGAATAAGGAATAGTAACTACTACTACAAGTATAGACACAGAATAAGGAATAGTAACTACTACTACAAGTATAGACACAGAATAAGGAATAGTAACTACTACTACAAGTATAGACACAGAATAAGGAATAGTAACTACTACTACAAGTATAGACACAGAATAAGGAATAGTAACTACTACTACAAGTATAGACACAGAATAAGGAATAGTAACTACTACTACAAGTATAGACACAGAATAAGGAATAGTAACTACTACTACAAGTATAGACACAGAATAAGGAATAGTAACTACTACTACAAGTATAGACACAGAATAAGGAATAGTAACTACTACTACAAGTATAGACACAGAATAAGGAATAGTAACTACTACTACAAGTATAGACACAGAATAAGGAATAGTAACTACTACTACAAGTATAGACACAGAATAAGGAATAGTAACTACTACTACAAGTATAGACACAGAATAAGGAATAGTAACTACTACTACAAGTATAGACACAGAATAAGGAATAGTAACTACTACTACAAGTATAGACACAGAATAAGGAATAGTAACTACTACTACAAGTATAGACACAGAATAAGGAATAGTAACTACTACTACAAGTATAGACACAGAATAAGGAATAGTAACTACTACTACAAGTATAGACACAGAATAAGGAATAGTAACTACTACTACAAGTATAGACACAGAATAAGGAATAGTAACTACTACTACAAGTATAGACACAGAATAAGGAATAGTAACTACTACTACAAGTATAGACACAGAATAAGGAATAGTAACTACTACTACAAGTATAGACACAGAATAAGGAATAGTAACTACTACTACAAGTATAGACACAGAATAAGGAATAGTAACTACTACTACAAGTATAGACACAGAATAAGGAATAGTAACTACTACTACAAGTATAGACACAGAATAAGGAATAGTAACTACTACTACAAGTATAGACACAGAATAAGGAATAGTAACTACTACTACAAGTATAGACACAGAATAAGGAATAGTAACTACTACTACAAGTATAGACACAGAATAAGGAATAGTAACTACTACTACAAGTATAGACACAGAATAAGGAATAGTAACTACTACTACAAGTATAGACACAGAATAAGGAATAGTAACTACTACTACAAGTATAGACACAGAATAAGGAATAGTAACTACTACTACAAGTATAGACACAGAATAAGGAATAGTAACTACTACTACAAGTATAGACACAGAATAAGGAATAGTAACTACTACTACAAGTATAGACACAGAATAAGGAATAGTAACTACTACTACAAGTATAGACACAGAATAAGGAATAGTAACTACTACTACAAGTATAGACACAGAATAAGGAATAGTAACTACTACTACAAGTATAGACACAGAATAAGGAATAGTAACTACTACTACAAGTATAGACACAGAATAAGGAATAGTAACTACTACTACAAGTATAGACACAGAATAAGGAATAGTAACTACTACTACAAGTATAGACACAGAATAAGGAATAGTAACTACTACTACAAGTATAGACACAGAATAAGGAATAGTAACTACTACTACAAGTATAGACACAGAATAAGGAATAGTAACTACTACTACAAGTATAGACACAGAATAAGGAATAGTAACTACTACTACAAGTATAGACACAGAATAAGGAATAGTAACTACTACTACAAGTATAGACACAGAATAAGGAATAGTAACTACTACTACAAGTATAGACACAGAATAAGGAATAGTAACTACTACTACAAGTATAGACACAGAATAAGGAATAGTAACTACTACTACAAGTATAGACACAGAATAAGGAATAGTAACTACTACTACAAGTATAGACACAGAATAAGGAATAGTAACTACTACTACAAGTATAGACACAGAATAAGGAATAGTAACTACTACTACAAGTATAGACACAGAATAAGGAATAGTAACTACTACTACAAGTATAGACACAGAATAAGGAATAGTAACTACTACTACAAGTATAGACACAGAATAAGGAATAGTAACTACTACTACAAGTATAGACACAGAATAAGGAATAGTAACTACTACTACAAGTATAGACACAGAATAAGGAATAGTAACTACTACTACAAGTATAGACACAGAATAAGGAATAGTAACTACTACTACAAGTATAGACACAGAATAAGGAATAGTAACTACTACTACAAGTATAGACACAGAATAAGGAATAGTAACTACTACTACAAGTATAGACACAGAATAAGGAATAGTAACTACTACTACAAGTATAGACACAGAATAAGGAATAGTAACTACTACTACAAGTATAGACACAGAATAAGGAATAGTAACTACTACTACAAGTATAGACACAGAATAAGGAATAGTAACTACTACTACAAGTATAGACACAGAATAAGGAATAGTAACTACTACTACAAGTATAGACACAGAATAAGGAATAGTAACTACTACTACAAGTATAGACACAGAATAAGGAATAGTAACTACTACTACAAGTATAGACACAGAATAAGGAATAGTAACTACTACTACAAGTATAGACACAGAATAAGGAATAGTAACTACTACTACAAGTATAGACACAGAATAAGGAATAGTAACTACTACTACAAGTATAGACACAGAATAAGGAATAGTAACTACTACTACAAGTATAGACACAGAATAAGGAATAGTAACTACTACTACAAGTATAGACACAGAATAAGGAATAGTAACTACTACTACAAGTATAGACACAGAATAAGGAATAGTAACTACTACTACAAGTATAGACACAGAATAAGGAATAGTAACTACTACTACAAGTATAGACACAGAATAAGGAATAGTAACTACTACTACAAGTATAGACACAGAATAAGGAATAGTAACTACTACTACAAGTATAGACACAGAATAAGGAATAGTAACTACTACTACAAGTATAGACACAGAATAAGGAATAGTAACTACTACTACAAGTATAGACACAGAATAAGGAATAGTAACTACTACTACAAGTATAGACACAGAATAAGGAATAGTAACTACTACTACAAGTATAGACACAGAATAAGGAATAGTAACTACTACTACAAGTATAGACACAGAATAAGGAATAGTAACTACTACTACAAGTATAGACACAGAATAAGGAATAGTAACTACTACTACAAGTATAGACACAGAATAAGGAATAGTAACTACTACTACAAGTATAGACACAGAATAAGGAATAGTAACTACTACTACAAGTATAGACACAGAATAAGGAATAGTAACTACTACTACAAGTATAGACACAGAATAAGGAATAGTAACTACTACTACAAGTATAGACACAGAATAAGGAATAGTAACTACTACTACAAGTATAGACACAGAATAAGGAATAGTAACTACTACTACAAGTATAGACACAGAATAAGGAATAGTAACTACTACTACAAGTATAGACACAGAATAAGGAATAGTAACTACTACTACAAGTATAGACACAGAATAAGGAATAGTAACTACTACTACAAGTATAGACACAGAATAAGGAATAGTAACTACTACTACAAGTATAGACACAGAATAAGGAATAGTAACTACTACTACAAGTATAGACACAGAATAAGGAATAGTAACTACTACTACAAGTATAGACACAGAATAAGGAATAGTAACTACTACTACAAGTATAGACACAGAATAAGGAATAGTAACTACTACTACAAGTATAGACACAGAATAAGGAATAGTAACTACTACTACAAGTATAGACACAGAATAAGGAATAGTAACTACTACTACAAGTATAGACACAGAATAAGGAATAGTAACTACTACTACAAGTATAGACACAGAATAAGGAATAGTAACTACTACTACAAGTATAGACACAGAATAAGGAATAGTAACTACTACTACAAGTATAGTCACAGAATAAGGAATAGTAACTACTACTACAAGTATAGACACAGAATAAGGAATAGTAACTACTACTACAAGTATAGACACAGAATAAGGAATAGTAACTACTACTACAAGTATAGACACAGAATAAGGAATAGTAACTACTACTACAAGTATAGTCACAGAATAAGGAATAGTAACTACTACTACAAGTATAGACACAGAATAAGGAATAGTAACTACTACTACAAGTATAGACACAGAATAAGGAATAGTAACTACTACTACAAGTATAGTCACAGAATAAGGAATAGTAACTACTACTACAAGTATAGACACAGAATAAGGAATAGTAACTACTACTACAAGTATAGACACAGAATAAGGAATAGTAACTACTACTACAAGTATAGACACAGAATAAGGAATAGTAACTACTACTACAAGTATAGACACAGAATAAGGAATAGTAACTACTACTACAAGTATAGACACAGAATAAGGAATAGTAACTACTACTACAAGTATAGTCACAGAATAAGGAATAGTAACTACTACTACAAGTATAGACACAGAATAAGGAATAGTAACTACTACTACAAGTATAGACACAGAATAAGGAATAGTAACTACTACTACAAGTATAGACACAGAATAAGGAATAGTAACTACTACTACAAGTATAGACACAGAATAAGGAATAGTAACTACTACTACAAGTATAGACACAGAATAAGGAATAGTAACTACTACTACAAGTATAGACACAGAATAAGGAATAGTAACTACTACTACAAGTATAGACACAGAATAAGGAATAGTAACTACTACTACAAGTATAGTCACAGAATAAGGAATAGTAACTACTACTACAAGTATAGACACAGAATAAGGAATAGTAACTACTACTACAAGTATAGACACAGAATAAGGAATAGTAACTACTACTACAAGTATAGACACAGAATAAGGAATAGTAACTACTACTACAAGTATAGACACAGAATAAGGAATAGTAACTACTACTACAAGTATAGACACAGAATAAGGAATAGTAACTACTACTACAAGTATAGTCACAGAATAAGGAATAGTAACTACTACTACAAGTATAGACACAGAATAAGGAATAGTAACTACTACTACAAGTATAGACACAGAATAAGGAATAGTAACTACTACTACAAGTATAGACACAGAATAAGGAATAGTAACTACTACTACAAGTATAGACACAGAATAAGGAATAGTAACTACTACTACAAGTATAGACACAGAATAAGGAATAGTAACTACTACTACACGTATAGACACAGAATAAGGAATAGTAACTACTACTACAAGTATAGACACAGAATAAGGAATAGTAACTACTACTACAAGTATAGACACAGAATAAGGAATAGTAACTACTACTACAAGTATAGACACAGAATAAGGAATAGTAACTACTACTACAAGTATAGTCACAGAATTAGGAATAGTAACAAGTAAGGAGTAGTAATTCAATTATTTTTACACTTCAGCCAAGAACTTGGCTGACAAAACTGCTTTTATTGAGCAATGTAGATTTAGTGTTAAGACTTTGGAATCTGTTCCAAGTAATTTAAATTAAGTTCTACGACAACAGAGGCAATATTACCCTTTAGCAGACATAGTCAATTAATTGAATTAAATTTAGTTACAAATATTAATTACGTTAAAAAATGCCCTCCAAATCAAACCAAATCAAAAAATGTAAATTATATCAACATAGGGCATCAAAATATTGGTTGTTTAACACATGGCAAAGAGTTAGAGTTGGAACTGTTAATGAATTCAGACAATATTGATATTTTTTGTATTACAGAACATATGCGTAAGTCGTATGAGCTCATGTTCAATTTCAGTAATCACCGGGTTGGTAGTGCATTCTGCAGGGTGACCACAGTACGGGGGGGATCTTTGATTTTATTAAATAAACAACTTAAATTTAAAGAACGGAAAGATATTGTGTCTCTTTCTCTAGAGTGTAAAGTCGAACTGTCGTGCGTGGAAATGGAGCAATTCATAGTAGTATGCGTGTATAAACCTGGAACCTCACCCTTTTGCGAATTTGAGGAACTTATTGACAAAGTTCTATGTAAACTTGGAAAAACTAATAAGTACCTAATAGTATGTGGTGATTTTAATGTCGATTTACTTGTTAATACGCCTATGAGTTATAATATTTTAAATTTATTTAAATCACACAATCTTACAAACTTATTTTTGGAGCCTACTAGATATTGTAATACAATAGCCACTTGCCTGGATAATATATACAGCGATATGTTGCCAGAAAGTAAAAGTATTATAAAAAAGCTAGATTCAGACCATTGTGGGCAAATAGCATCTTTTAAAATCACTAAAGAAAAAGTTATAAAACGTAAAATATTATGTAGACCAATAACTGGTGACCGCTTGGAACGAATGAGGGTTGGACTTTGCAATAAAATTCCATTCTTAGACACTGGCTTAGATCCAAATGTAATGTATAAATTATTTTTTGATTCTTTTTACAACGAGTTCAACTCCATATTCAAGTCTAAGGAGGTCATGATTAGTGATAGTCCTACTTTCAGTGAATGGGCCACTGAGGGTATACACAAAAGTAGACAAAAACTTTATGAACTATACTCAGAAAGACAGCTTAATAGATCAGTTGAATTTCTAGATTATGTTAAAACTTATTCAAAAAAGTTTAAAGCAGATTGTTTAGCAGCTAAATCAAAATATATAAGTGATAAAATTCTCAATAGTGCAGACAAAGTTAAATCTACTTGGAAAATTATAAACGCGGAAAGAGGTCAACAAAAATTAAATGATAATCATTTTAAACTTAATATAAATGGTAAAATAACTACATCAGACTTCGAGGTCGCTAACGAATTTGAAAATTTTTTCTCCCGAATTCCTGTAGATTTGACAAAAACCCTAGGCTCTTCAACCCCCATTGCAGAATCTTGGTTAAAAGCAAACGTTCCTTGTTGTAACGTTATATTTAAATTCAGTAAAGTTAACATAAACACTATCTTAAAAACTTTTAAATCTTTAAATATCAAGAAAACAGCTGACCTCTGGGGCATCTCTGTGTATTTAGTAAATTCTTTTATTGAAATGGTTGCTCCTGAACTAGTATTAATATTTAATAATTGTGTTGATAGTGGTGTGTTCCCTGATTTAATGAAATCTAGTAAATTAATTCCCCTGTTTAAATCGGGTAGTACTTCAGATCCGTCCAATTTCCGTCCCATTTCTGTACTACCTACATTTAGTAAAATTTTTGAAAAAATTATGCTTAATCAAATGCAAAATCACTTTAACGTTAATAAACTATTACATACAAAACAATTCGGTTTCACTCGTGGTCGGTCCACCACTGATGCCGGAATTAAATTATTAGAGTGTATATACAGGGCCTGGGATGAGTCATATGATGCTTATGGTGTATTCTGCGACTTATCTAAGGCCTTCGATTGCGTTCAGCACCAGACTTTAATTAAGAAACTTGATCATTACGGAATCCGGGGGACGGCCTTGAATTTCGTCAATTCTTACTTAAGTGATAGGGTCCAGAAAGTAGTGATCAATGGTAAACAGTCACCTGGTTCTCCTGTAGCAATGGGGGTACCGCAGGGTTCAATTTTGGGACCTTTTCTTTTTCTAGTATATATTAATGATCTCCCTCACCTCATAAGAGACGACCACGAGGTAGTTTTGTTTGCTGATGACACTTCTTTAATATTTAAAGTTAAACGTGGACAGCGCGAACTTGACGATGTAAACATTACCCTCTCTAGGATAGTCCACTGGTTTTGTGCTAATAATTTATTATTAAATGAAAATAAAACTAAATGTGTAAGATTCACCTTACCTAATGTAAGACTTGTTAAAACCAGTGTTAAGGTTAGGGATGATATAATAGAATTGGTCGATGACACTGTCTTTCTGGGCATAACGTTAGACTCCAAATTGCAATGGGGGCCTCATATCGGGAAAATTTCGGCCAGGCTTAGTTCAGCAGCCTATGCTGTCAAAAAGATCCGACAACTTACAGACATTAAAACGGCGCGTCTTGTCTACTTCAGCTACTTCCACAGTATCATGACATATGGCATACTACTGTGGGGTAACGCTGCCGATATTGAATGCATCTTTGTGTTGCAGAAGAGGGCTATCAGGACTATCTATGGAATGGGGTCTCGGGAGTCATTAAGAGATAAGTTTAAGCATATTAACATCCTTACAGTGTATTCACAGTATATTTATGAAATTTTATTGTATACCCACAAGAACAAAAGTAAATTTGTGAAAAATAGTGATAATCATAATCTAAACTTAAGAAATAAGGATAAACTGGCTGTTCCTAAATTTAGGCTTCATAAAGTGAGTAATTCTTTTGCGGGGAACTTTATTCGAATGTACAATACATTGCCAACCGAAATAGCAAATTTATCTGTCAATAAATTTAAAAAACTAATAAAAAGTAAATTGTGCCATAAAGCTTATTATAGTATTAATGATTTCTTAGATGACAAGGCGGCCTGGTTGTAACAACGTAACGAATTGCTCCTTTCTAAATAACTCTGTATTAGATTTAAGATGAAATATTTTGAAAAAAGCCGAGCTGAGTTTCTTGAGGGCTCTTCTCAGTCTCGTTGCATTTTGGAACCCTCGGTAGAGTCACACCAACTTCTGACGAATCTAAATAATTTTCTGAAAATTTCAAAGATAATAAACGTTATTTTATTTTATTTTATTTTATTTTAACTACTACTACAAGTATAGACACAGAATAAGGAATAGTAACTACTACTACAAGTATAGTCACAGAATAAGGAATAGTAACTACTACTACAAGTATAGACACAGAATAAGGAATAGTAACTACTACTACAAGTATAGTCACAGAATAAGGAATAGTAACTACTACTACAAGTATAGACACAGAATAAGGAATAGTAACTACTACTACAAGTATTGTCACAGAATAAGGAATAGTAACTACTACTACAAGTATAGACACAGAATAAGGAATAGTAACTACTACTACAAGTATAGTCACAGAATAAGGAATAGTAACTACTACTACAAGTATAGACACAGAATAAGGAATAGTAACTACTACTACAAGTATAGACACAGAATAAGGAATAGTAACTACTACTACAAGTATAGACACAGAATAAGGAATAGTAACTACTACTACAAGTATAGTCACAGAATAAGGAATAGTAACTACTACTACAAGTATAGACACAGAATAAGGAATAGTAACTACTACTACAAGTATAGACACAGAATAAGGAATAGTAACTACTACTACAAGTATAGACACAGAATAAGGAATAGTAACTACTACTACAAGTATAGACACAGAATAAGGAATAGTAACTACTACTACAAGTATAGACACAGAATAAGGAATAGTAACTACTACTACAAGTATAGACACAGAATAAGGAATAGTAACTACTACTACAAGTATAGACACAGAATAAGGAATAGTAACTACTACTACAAGTATAGACACAGAATAAGGAATAGTAACTACTACTACAAGTATAGACACAGAATAAGGAATAGTAACTACTACTACAAGTATAGACACAGAATAAGGAATAGTAACTACTACTACAAGTATAGACACAGAATAAGGAATAGTAACTACTACTACAAGTATAGACACAGAATAAGGAATAGTAACTACTACTACAAGTATAGACACAGAATAAGGAATAGTAACTACTACTACAAGTATAGACACAGAATAAGGAATAGTAACTACTACTACAAGTATAGACACAGAATAAGGAATAGTAACTACTACTACAAGTATAGACACAGAATAAGGAATAGTAACTACTACTACAAGTATAGTCACAGAATAAGGAATAGTAACTACTACTACAAGTATAGACACAGAATAAGGAATAGTAACTACTACTACAAGTATAGACACAGAATAAGGAATAGTAACTACTACTACAAGTATAGACACAGAATAAGGAATAGTAACTACTACTACAAGTATAGACACAGAATAAGGAATAGTAACTACTACTACAAGTATAGACACAGAATAAGGAATAGTAACTACTACTACAAGTATAGACACAGAATAAGGAATAGTAACTACTACTACAAGTATAGACACAGAATAAGGAATAGTAACTACTACTACAAGTATAGACACAGAATAAGGAATAGTAACTACTACTACAAGTATAGTCACAGAATAAGGAATAGTAACTACTACTACAAGTATAGACACAGAATAAGGAATAGTAACTACTACTACAAGTATAGTCACAGAATAAGGAATAGTAACTACTACTACAAGTATAGACACAGAATAAGGAATAGTAACTACTACTACAAGTATTGTCACAGAATAAGGAATAGTAACTACTACTACAAGTATAGACACAGAATAAGGAATAGTAACTACTACTACAAGTATAGTCACAGAATAAGGAATAGTAACTACTACTACAAGTATAGTCACAGAATAAGGAATAGTAACTACTACTACAAGTATAGTCACAGAATAAGGAATAGTAACTACTACTACAAGTATAGACACAGAATAAGGAATAGTAACTACTACTACAAGTATAGACACAGAATAAGGAATAGTAACTACTACTACAAGTATAGTCACAGAATAAGGAATAGTAACTACTACTACAAGTATAGTCACAGAATAAGGAATAGTAACTACTACTACAAGTATAGACACAGAATAAGGAATAGTAACTACTACTACAAGTATAGACACAGAATAAGGAATAGTAACTACTACTACAAGTATAGACACAGAATAAGGAATAGTAACTACTACTACAAGTATAGACACAGAATAAGGAATAGTAACTACTACTACAAGTATAGTCACAGAATAAGGAATAGTAACTACTACTACAAGTATAGACACAGAATAAGGAATAGTAACTACGACTACAAGTATAGACACAGAATAAGGAATAGTAACTACTACTACAAGTATAGACACAGAATAAGGAATAGTAACTACTACTACAAGTATAGACACAGAATAAGGAATAGTAACTACTACTACAAGTATAGACACAGAATAAGGAATAGTAACTACTACTACAAGTATAGACACAGAATAAGGAATAGTAACTACTACTACAAGTATAGACACAGAATAAGGAATAGTAACTACTACTACAAGTATAGACACAGAATAAGGAATAGTAACTACTACTACAAGTATAGACACAGAATAAGGAATAGTAACTACTACTACAAGTATAGACACAGAATAAGGAATAGTAACTACTACTACAAGTATAGACACAGAATAAGGAATAGTAACTACTACTACAAGTATAGACACAGAATAAGGAATAGTAACTACTACTACAAGTATAGACACAGAATAAGGAATAGTAACTACTACTACAAGTATAGACACAGAATAAGGAATAGTAACTACTACTACAAGTATAGACACAGAATAAGGAATAGTAACTACTACTACAAGTATAGACACAGAATAAGGAATAGTAACTACTACTACAAGTATAGACACAGAATAAGGAATAGTAACTACTACTACAAGTATAGACACAGAATAAGGAATAGTAACTACTACTACAAGTATAGACACAGAATAAGGAATAGTAACTACTACTACAAGTATAGACACAGAATAAGGAATAGTAACTACTACTACAAGTATAGACACAGAATAAGGAATAGTAACTACTACTACAAGTATAGACACAGAATAAGGAATAGTAACTACTACTACAAGTATAGACACAGAATAAGGAATAGTAACTACTACTACAAGTATAGACACAGAATAAGGAATAGTAACTACTACTACAAGTATAGACACAGAATAAGGAATAGTAACTACTACTACAAGTATAGACACAGAATAAGGAATAGTAACTACTACTACAAGTATAGACACAGAATAAGGAATAGTAACTACTACTACAAGTATAGACACAGAATAAGGAATAGTAACTACTACTACAAGTATAGACACAGAATAAGGAATAGTAACTACTACTACAAGTATAGACACAGAATAAGGAATAGTAACTACTACTACAAGTATAGACACAGAATAAGGAATAGTAACTACTACTACAAGTATAGACACAGAATAAGGAATAGTAACTACTACTACAAGTATAGACACAGAATAAGGAATAGTAACTACTACTACAAGTATTAGACACAGAATAAGGAATAGTAACTACTACTACAAGTATAGACACAGAATAAGGAATAGTAACTACTACTACAAGTATAGACACAGAATAAGGAATAGTAACTACTACTACAAGTATAGACACAGAATAAGGAATAGTTAACTACTACTACAAGTATAGACACAGAATAAGGAATAGTAACTACTACTACAAGTATAGACACAGAATAAGGAATAGTAACTACTACTACAAGTATAGACACAGAATAAGGAATAGTAACTACTACTACAAGTATAGACACAGAATAAGGAATAGTAACTACTACTACAAGTATAGACACAGAATAAGGAATAGTAACTACTACTACAAGTATAGACACAGAATAAGGAATAGTAACTACTACTACAAGTATAGACACAGAATAAGGAATAGTAACTACTACTACAAGTATAGACACAGAATAAGGAATAGTAACTACTACTACAAGTATAGACACAGAATAAGGAATAGTAACTACTACTACAAGTATAGACACAGAATAAGGAATAGTAACTACTACTACAAGTATAGACACAGAATAAGGAATAGTAACTACTACTACAAGTATAGACACAGAATAAGGAATAGTAACTACTACTACAAGTATAGACACAGAATAAGGAATAGTAACTACTACTACAAGTATAGACACAGAATAAGGAATAGTAACTACTACTACAAGTATAGACACAGAATAAGGAATAGTAACTACTACTACAAGTATAGACACAGAATAAGGAATAGTAACTACTACTACAAGTATAGACACAGAATAAGGAATAGTAACTA
This sequence comes from Nudaria mundana, assembly GCA_963556515.1. Taxonomy (NCBI): domain Eukaryota; kingdom Metazoa; phylum Arthropoda; class Insecta; order Lepidoptera; family Erebidae; genus Nudaria; species Nudaria mundana. The sequence continues at coordinate 23,762,073 of OY748291.1, forward strand.
CTACTACAAGTATAGACACAGAATAAGGAATAGTAACTACTACTACAAGTATAGACACAGAATAAGGAATAGTAACTACTACTACAAGTATAGACACAGAATAAGGAATAGTAACTACTACTACAAGTATAGACACAGAATAAGGAATAGTAACTACTACTACAAGTATAGACACAGAATAAGGAATAGTAACTACTACTACAAGTATAGACACAGAATAAGGAATAGTAACTACTACTACAAGTATAGACACAGAATAAGGAATAGTAACTACTACTACAAGTATAGACACAGAATAAGGAATAGTAACTACTACTACAAGTATAGACACAGAATAAGGAATAGTAACTACTACTACAAGTATAGACACAGAATAAGGAATAGTAACTACTACTACAAGTATAGACACAGAATAAGGAATAGTAACTACTACTACAAGTATAGACACAGAATAAGGAATAGTAACTACTACTACAAGTATAGACACAGAATAAGGAATAGTAACTACTACTACAAGTATAGACACAGAATAAGGAATAGTAACTACTACTACAAGTATAGACACAGAATAAGGAATAGTAACTACTACTACAAGTATAGACACAGAATAAGGAATAGTAACTACTACTACAAGTATAGACACAGAATAAGGAATAGTAACTACTACTACAAGTATAGACACAGAATAAGGAATAGTAACTACTACTACAAGTATAGACACAGAATAAGGAATAGTAACTACTACTACAAGTATAGACACAGAATAAGGAATAGTAACTACTACTACAAGTATAGACACAGAATAAGGAATAGTAACTACTACTACAAGTATAGACACAGAATAAGGAATAGTAACTACTACTACAAGTATAGACACAGAATAAGGAATAGTAACTACTACTACAAGTATAGACACAGAATAAGGAATAGTAACTACTACTACAAGTATAGACACAGAATAAGGAATAGTAACTACTACTACAAGTATAGACACAGAATAAGGAATAGTAACTACTACTACAAGTATAGACACAGAATAAGGAATAGTAACTACTACTACAAGTATAGACACAGGATAAGGAATAGTAACTACTACTACAAGTATAGACACAGGATAAGGAATAGTAACTACTACTACAAGTATAGACACAGATAAGGAATAGTAACTACTACTACAAGTATAGACACAGATAAGGAATAGTAACTACTACTACAAGTATAGACACAGAATAAGGAATAGTAACTACTACTACAAGTATAGACACAGAATAAGGAATAGTAACTACTACTACAAGTATAGACACAGAATAAGGAATAGTAACTACTACTACAAGTATAGACACAGAATAAGGAATAGTAACTACTACTACAAGTATAGACACAGAATAAGGAATAGTAACTACTACTACAAGTATAGACACAGAATAAGGAATAGTAACTACTACTACAAGTATAGACACAGAATAAGGAATAGTAACTACTACTACAAGTATAGACACAGAATAAGGAATAGTAACTACTACTACAAGTATAGACACAGAATAAGGAATAGTAACTACTACTACAAGTATAGACACAGAATAAGGAATAGTAACTACTACTACAAGTATAGACACAGAATAAGGAATAGTAACTACTACTACAAGTATAGACACAGAATAAGGAATAGTAACTACTACTACAAGTATAGACACAGAATAAGGAATAGTAACTACTACTACAAGTATAGACACAGAATAAGGAATAGTAACTACTACTACAAGTATAGACACAGAATAAGGAATAGTAACTACTACTACAAGTATAGACACAGAATAAGGAATAGTAACTACTACTACAAGTATAGACACAGAATAAGGAATAGTAACTACTACTACAAGTATAGACACAGAATAAGGAATAGTAACTACTACTACAAGTATAGACACAGAATAAGGAATAGTAACTACTACTACAAGTATAGACACAGAATAAGGAATAGTAACTACTACTACAAGTATAGACACAGAATAAGGAATAGTAACTACTACTACAAGTATAGACACAGAATAAGGAATAGTAACTACTACTACAAGTATAGACACAGAATAAGGAATAGTAACTACTACTACAAGTATAGACACAGAATAAGGAATAGTAACTACTACTACAAGTATAGACACAGAATAAGGAATAGTAACTACTACTACAAGTATAGACACAGAATAAGGAATAGTAACTACTACTACAAGTATAGACACAGGATAAGGAATAGTAACTACTACTACAAGTATAGACACAGAATAAGGAATAGTAACTACTACTACAAGTATAGACACAGAATAAGGAATAGTAACTACTACTACAAGTATAGACACAGAATAAGGAATAGTAACTACTACTACAAGTATAGACACAGAATAAGGAATAGTAACTACTACTACAAGTATAGACACAGAATAAGGAATAGTAACTACTACTACAAGTATAGACACAGAATAAGGAATAGTAACTACTACTACAAGTATAGACACAGAATAAGGAATAGTAACTACTACTACAAGTATAGACACAGAATAAGGAATAGTAACTACTACTACAAGTATAGACACAGAATAAGGAATAGTAACTACTACTACAAGTATAGACACAGAATAAGGAATAGTAACTACTACTACAAGTATAGACACAGAATAAGGAATAGTAACTACTACTACAAGTATAGACACAGAATAAGGAATAGTAACTACTACTACAAGTATAGACACAGAATAAGGAATAGTAACTACTACTACAAGTATAGACACAGAATAAGGAATAGTAACTACTACTACAAGTATAGACACAGAATAAGGAATAGTAACTACTACTACAAGTATAGACACAGAATAAGGAATAGTAACTACTACTACAAGTATAGACACAGAATAAGGAATAGTAACTACTACTACAAGTATAGACACAGAATAAGGAATAGTAACTACTACTACAAGTATAGACACAGAATAAGGAATAGTAACTACTACTACAAGTATAGACACAGAATAAGGAATAGTAACTACTACTACAAGTATAGACACAGAATAAGGAATAGTAACTACTACTACAAGTATAGACACAGAATAAGGAATAGTAACTACTACTACAAGTATAGACACAGAATAAGGAATAGTAACTACTACTACAAGTATAGACACAGAATAAGGAATAGTAACTACTACTACAAGTATAGACACAGAATAAGGAATAGTAACTACTACTACAAGTATAGACACAGAATAAGGAATAGTAACTACTACTACAAGTATAGACACAGAATAAGGAATAGTAACTACTACTACAAGTATAGACACAGAATAAGGAATAGTAACTACTACTACAAGTATAGACACAGAATAAGGAATAGTAACTACTACTACAAGTATAGACACAGAATAAGGAATAGTAACTACTACTACAAGTATAGACACAGAATAAGGAATAGTAACTACTACTACAAGTATAGACACAGAATAAGGAATAGTAACTACTACTACAAGTATAGACACAGAATAAGGAATAGTAACTACTACTACAAGTATAGACACAGAATAAGGAATAGTAACTACTACTACAAGTATAGACACAGAATAAGGAATAGTAACTACTACTACAAGTATAGACACAGAATAAGGAATAGTAACTACTACTACAAGTATAGACACAGAATAAGGAATAGTAACTACTACTACAAGTATAGACACAGAATAAGGAATAGTAACTACTACTACAAGTATAGACACAGAATAAGGAATAGTAACTACTACTACAAGTATAGACACAGAATAAGGAATAGTAACTACTACTACAAGTATAGACACAGAATAAGGAATAGTAACTACTACTACAAGTATAGACACAGAATAAGGAATAGTAACTACTACTACAAGTATAGACACAGAATAAGGAATAGTAACTACTACTACAAGTATAGACACAGAATAAGGAATAGTAACTACTACTACAAGTATAGACACAGAATAAGGAATAGTAACTACTACTACAAGTATAGACACAGAATAAGGAATAGTAACTACTACTACAAGTATAGACACAGAATAAGGAATAGTAACTACTACTACAAGTATAGACACAGATAAGGAATAGTAACTACTACTACAAGTATAGACACAGAATAAGGAATAGTAACTACTACTACAAGTATAGACACAGAATAAGGAATAGTAACTACTACTACAAGTATAGACACAGAATAAGGAATAGTAACTACTACTACAAGTATAGACACAGAATAAGGAATAGTAACTACTACTACAAGTATAGACACAGAATAAGGAATAGTAACTACTACTACAAGTATAGACACAGAATAAGGAATAGTAACTACTACTACAAAGTATAGACACAGAATAAGGAATAGTAACTACTACTACAAGTATAGACACAGAATAAGGAATAGTAACTACTACTACAAGTATAGACACAGAATAAGGAATAGTAACTACTACTACAAGTATAGACACAGAATAAGAATAGTAACTACTACTACAAGTATAGACACAGAATAAGGAATAGTAACTACTACTACAAGTATAGACACAGAATAAGGAATAGTAACTACTACTACAAGTATAGACACAGAATAAGGAATAGTAACTACTACTACAAGTATAGACACAGAATAAGGAATAGTAACTACTACTACAAGTATAGACACAGAATAAGGAATAGTAACTACTACTACAAGTATAGACACAGAATAAGGAATAGTAACTACTACTACAAGTATAGACACAGAATAAGGAATAGTAACTACTACTACAAGTATAGACACAGATAAGGAATAGTAACTACTACTACAAGTATAGACACAGATAAGGAATAGTAACTACTACTACAAGTATAGACACAGAATAAGGAATAGTAACTACTACTACAAGTATAGACACAGAATAAGGAATAGTAACTACTACTACAAGTATAGACACAGAATAAGGAATAGTAACTACTACTACAAGTATAGACACAGAATAAGGAATAGTAACTACTACTACAAGTATAGACACAGAATAAGGAATAGTAACTACTACTACAAGTATAGACACAGAATAAGGAATAGTAACTACTACTACAAGTATAGACACAGAATAAGGAATAGTAACTACTACTACAAGTATAGACACAGAATAAGGAATAGTAACTACTACTACAAGTATAGACACAGAATAAGGAATAGTAACTACTACTACAAGTATAGACACAGAATAAGGAATAGTAACTACTACTACAAGTATAGACACAGAATAAGGAATAGTAACTACTACTACAAGTATAGACACAGAATAAGGAATAGTAACTACTACTACAAGTATAGACACAGAATAAGGAATAGTAACTACTACTACAAGTATAGACACAGAATAAGGAATAGTAACTACTACTACAAGTATAGACACAGAATAAGGAATAGTAACTACTACTACAAGTATAGACACAGAATAAGGAATAGTAACTACTACTACAAGTATAGACACAGAATAAGGAATAGTAACTACTACTACAAGTATAGACACAGAATAAGGAATAGTAACTACTACTACAAGTATAGACACAGAATAAGGAATAGTAACTACTACTACAAGTATAGACACAGAATAAGGAATAGTAACTACTACTACAAGTATAGACACAGAATAAGGAATAGTAACTACTACTACAAGTATAGACACAGAATAAGGAATAGTAACTACTACTACAAGTATAGACACAGAATAAGGAATAGTAACTACTACTACAAGTATAGACACAGAATAAGGAATAGTAACTACTACTACAAGTATAGACACAGAATAAGGAATAGTAACTACTACTACAAGTATAGACACAGAATAAGGAATAGTAACTACTACTACAAGTATAGACACAGAATAAGGAATAGTAACTACTACTACAAGTATAGACACAGAATAAGGAATAGTAACTACTACTACAAGTATAGACACAGAATAAGGAATAGTAACTACTACTACAAGTATAGACACAGAATAAGGAATAGTAACTACTACTACAAGTATAGACACAGAATAAGGAATAGTAACTACTACTACAAGTATAGACACAGAATAAGGAATAGTAACTACTACTACAAGTATAGACACAGAATAAGGAATAGTAACTACTACTACAAGTATAGACACAGAATAAGGAATAGTAACTACTACTACAAGTATAGACACAGAATAAGGAATAGTAACTACTACTACAAGTATAGACACAGAATAAGGAATAGTAACTACTACTACAAGTATAGACACAGAATAAGGAATAGTAACTACTACTACAAGTATAGACACAGAATAAGGAATAGTAACTACTACTACAAGTATAGACACAGAATAAGGAATAGTAACTACTACTACAAGTATAGACACAGAATAAGGAATAGTAACTACTACTACAAGTATAGACACAGAATAAGGAATAGTAACTACTACTACAAGTATAGACACAGAATAAGGAATAGTAACTACTACTACAAGTATAGACACAGAATAAGGAATAGTAACTACTACTACAAGTATAGACACAGAATAAGGAATAGTAACTACTACTACAAGTATAGACACAGAATAAGGAATAGTAACTACTACTACAAGTATAGACAAGTCTACAAGTATAGACACAGGAATAAGGAATAGTAACTACTACTACAAGTATAGACACAGAATAAGGAATAGTAACTACTACTACAAGTATAGACACAGGAATAAGGAATAGTAACTACTACTACAAGTATAGACACAGAATAAGGAATAGTAACTACTACTACAAGTATAGACACAGAATAAGGAATAGTAACTACTACTACAAGTATAGACACAGAATAAGGAATAGTAACTACTACTACAAGTATAGACACAGAATAAGGAATAGTAACTACTACTACAAGTATAGACACAGAATAAGGAATAGTAACTACTACTACAAGTATAGACACAGAATAAGGAATAGTAACTACTACTACAAGTATAGACACAGAATAAGGAATAGTAACTACTACTACAAGTATAGACACAGAATAAGGAATAGTAACTACTACTACAAGTATAGACACAGAATAAGGAATAGTAACTACTACTACAAGTATAGACACAGAATAAGGAATAGTAACTACTACTACAAGTATAGACACAGAATAAGGAATAGTAACTACTACTACA